>NW_019091678.1:51187-67176 GCF_001949145.1 Acanthaster planci
GAAGGGAGGGGGGAGGGAGGGAGTGAGGGAGGAGGGAGGGAGGGAGGGAGGGAGGGAGTGCAGGCAAAGGCAGCAGCAATTCTAAAGAAATGTGGCAGAAACTTGGCTCATTTACAGGAAAAGGCCGTCAAAGCAGCATCAACATTTCCAGAATGTTACCAGGGCCATCATCACCTCCGCAAGCGGTGGTCCTTGTTTTGTAACAGTGATTATGGATTTCCCTACCTTCCTGTTCATGCCAGGTGAAAACTGAATAGGCTAGAGTCTGATAAGACACTGCTCTTACTGAAAATTCAAAAAAGACTGGGTCACGTAGCAATTCAAAAGACCTGATACAGTACGACAACACAAGAAGTGGAGTTCATGAACCACGCATTGTCAACGACAAATCCCAAAGGAGCACTAACCTTTTCCAGAAATGCCCCCTCATGAGACCACAGTGCAATTCATCTTGTCAACAATTGGCATGTCAACTCAATCATCGTGAAGTGCAAAGCTGCAGGATGTCCTGTTTTGCCTGGCTCTCCAGCTGCCAAAAATTTTGCTGAAATCAACAGAAAACAACAGTATCATGCAAAATGGGCTAAGAGTATGCATTACAAAATTCTGTTTCATTGCTATTTTATTCTGCCCAATCATCCACTGAAATGCCTTGAATCTGTAAGTGTAGGGCCAAACGATATCACTTGTACAACTCCTTCTTGTACAAGAAGGGGCAACTTGAACCAAAGTCATTAAACCCTCCAGCTGTAGTTTGGCAACTGATATGGAGTGAGCACAATTACAGCATAGCTTTAATGTCAAGTGACTTACCAGAACAACACACGAGTGTTACCCAGTAAGGTTAAGAGCTATTACAGCTATCAAATGCATGTAGTTCAAACTAAATCTTATATGTTAAAGTAGACAAGCCTTGTATGAGCCATGGCCCAAGCACAGGTGCTGTGCGTGGCACACTGTTCTTACCACCAAGTAAGAGATGCTTATATTTCACGCACAAGGAGTTGTGGCATACGTAATTGACATCATAGTCCTTGGGAAGCTCCAGGCTCTCAGTGTTACAATGTAAACCAACCTGTATGTGCACACACATCCGTGCAAGAATTTGAGCCAGGCATGGCAACATGCAGGATGCCATACTTCCTCTGTGCATAGCCTTTCCACAGCTTGCACATTTTCCCCTCAGTCTGCACTTCTACTTTTCTTAAATTTTTCCCTTTAACTGAAGCTTTCCAAAGGGAATCCATTTTCACCATTAATTCCCGCGCACGAGGTCAACCTGAACTTGCCTGTTCTGCCATTGGATAAAAGTCTTATCAAGGTTATCTTTTCTTCAAAGAGATCCACGGGCCAAGTATAGCAGTTCAAAACCAAGAGACTGAGTTTTTATACATTTGACTGTCGTTATTAGAATAAACTAGATGTAATTAATGTTACCTTTGGACAGATTAGTACAGCCACACTCGCTGCATGTGCAGATAGCTGGCATGGCAGCTGCTTAATTTACATGGACGTAGACATGGTAGAGAAACAGCAAGAGCCCTGAGTGAGAGAGAGGGCGTAACAATACATAATAAGCCCACAGATGAGCCAAAACTACCGGATAATATAGTGTGATTTCTGTTATCATTACTGTGTCTGTGTGAGATTTCTGAACTAAAGCATACCGACTTCCCACGACCAAATCACTGACCAAGGATAAGAACGCTAGGCGCCGCCATCTTGTCTGGACAGGTTGCACGTGCACGACACCAACAAGTCCGCGCCCATATAGGGGTGTACCCTCGCAAAAAGGCTCAAATATGTCCGCCGAGCTCATTAATAAAGGTTCAAAATATTCTATATTAGAGAGTCCCGAGAACCATGAAATTGAGGAATTGGAGAAATATGGCACTGAACCTCTGGCCCGGACTTTGGGCTTCCAATTTTGAGCAATTTGGGTGCAGTCGGGTCCGAAAGTGGCACTATTTGGCTGTTTTGCAGAGGGATGTTTTTCAAAATGGCTAATTTTCTGGGCAGGGACATTTTCTTCATTTTAGGGGTGGTCTGCTTCTGGTGAAAATTTCTCAAAAATTCATCGGTCAACCCCCCGAAAATTGAAAGGAAAATGAAAGGGGACATGTCGATCATCGTGTTTCTGTGCAGCCTAGACACCTGTGGGAGTTGTGAGTGTTTTTAAAATAATTGCGAACTGTGGGGATTTATCATTGCTGTCTATTTAATTGTAGCGGTGCACCCATAGAAAACAGTGCAAAATCAGACCGAAAGAGCGCCACCTGTCGACTCTCGGGAAAAGGTTGGCCTCTGTTTTTTCATCGAAAATTCAACATCAGGGCAAGAAGATCACTTTTCAATTTATGGGGGTTAGCCACAATTTTTTTTTATTCGCCTTTCCCCGAAGATACCCCTAAAATTGTTGTAAAACTATGCGCTCAGCTCTGAGTGTAGCCGCCCGCCTCTGTCCAAAATAGGCCCGCAATTTGGGGATTTTTGTGAAAGAAATGCCCTGAACTAGAGACTGTCAGCCCCAAATTCGGGATTCATAGGAATATTTCTATGATCCCTCCAGATTATGGCTTGCTTTATTGCAAATAAACCTCGTGGGATAAAAAAATAATGAGTTCGCGCGTAGAAATCCAATGATTATGGTGGTCTGCACCCCTATATTTTTTCTTCTTTGCGAGAGCTGCAACAGCACCTATTACTGCACTGCCTCAACAATTTTTGCGGGAGCTCACGGATCTCTAACTCCCAAACATGTCAGGTCGCACTCGAGACTATCGTTACCTAACACATCCTCCTAAGTGTCTGACAAGATTTCCTAAGATTCCAGTGAAACAAAGCAGGGGGTCCTCTCGGTCTCATTTCTTGCTTCATAATAGACCGATGAGATAGATATGGAACAATGATAGCAGACTGAGGATACAAAGTTGTTTTCTGTCAGCTGATTACCACAATAAAGCTGGTCTAGTCCCATGACTCTACAACGTGTGTCTGCGATTTTGCGAACCCAGGAGGGGGGCTGTGGAATCACCGCACGGATTCTGGAACATAAATTTAACTACAGAGAAAAACTTGTTTGCCTTATATTGAAAGGCTTCCATCAACTAATTCACACTTTCATTTTATCAACAGTGAAAGAATAGCCCAAGCTCCAGAAGCAAACTTTTAAAAAAGCTAACAAACACATTCTACTATCGAGTATTCAGAAGTTATTTAAATTATAGCTAAACCTATTTTTGTTGATCAAAATAGGCCTGCTATCATACTTGTGCGTCTCAAAAATGCACACTGCACTCGTGCGGCGGGATGCTTGTCTTTGTTCAGATCATTTTCACAAAGGGGAACGACATTAAGAAATAAACACTGAGGATCGGCTCCCAGTGTTCAATATATGTTGCTATTATTCAAATCAGACATCTGACTGACATAAGGAAGCCCGACTAAAAACCTGGTACAAACTTCGAAGACAACCACCAAGCCCCATATCCAGATGGGACACGTGGGAGTATGAGCTTGCTGACCTACCAAATAAAAGGTTCGATTACCAAGGTGTTACACACCACCTGAAGTTGATACCAAGGCGACCAACCGAGAAATCCACATTTTCAGTGATGACACAGAAAGAGTCTGTGGCTCGGTTGACTAACTGCGCACTGAAGATCACAAAGAAGCATCCATACAAGTTTCATCCTCTCACGTTCCATGCGGCAACTTTCCATCCCAAGGTTGGAACTCAAGTTCCGCTGCACTGGTCGACGCACAGTTGACAGATTTGCTCAGAAAGGAGTTGACCCGTCCCATCCAGAAGATTTACCTGTGGAGTGATTCCACTACAGTACTTCGTTGGCTGAAGTCCGACTCTTGAAGATACAAGGTGTTTGCCGGGACACGAGTAGCAGAGCTACAGTCCCTAAGCAGTGCAGAGAACTAGCGTTATGTCATCACAGCCAACAACGGCGCTGATGACATCACTCGGGGTAAGGCTGTGGCCGAGCTGTCTAATGAACCAAGATGGAGAAATGGCCCACCTTTTCTGTCCTTAACTCCTCATCGCTAGCAAGCAAGCCAATTGGTTGATGAACCAGAGCGTAACTATGCGAGAGTCCCAGTTGCCAAACCCAGAACTGTACTACAGCTGGAATGATCTCATCTGGGCTGCCAAAGAGCTTCGTGACACAGCAGCAAATGCTGACATATCTCCTTCAACATTGGTCGAGAGGGAAGAAGTTATCGTGACCAAACTTTTGCTTCAGATACAACTAGAGTGCTTCCCCCAGGAAGTTCATGCTCTGATGCAAAGCAAGAAGTTGCCTTCTGGGAGCAGATTATGATAAAACTTCTATGATGAAACTTAGAATGATCAGAGTGGGAGGGCGATATCGAGGACCTCCCACAAGAAGTTAAGCACCCAATCATTCTTGACCAGAAGCATCATATCACCAAGCTTGTCATCCGATACTACGATCAGCGACTCCTTCATCCTGGGGCTGAACGTGTTCTCGCAGAAATGCGACGGAAATTCTGGATCCTGGGAGGCCGAGAGGCAATTCGTCAGCACCAGCACTCGTGCAACGATTGCTGCAAGTTGCGCGGTAAACTAGCAATTTCAGATGGCAGACCTGCACCCTTCCAGTCTCAAGCGGGCCTTTTTCTCAACGGGCGTTGATTGCTTTCCGCCAATGACGGTTAAGATTGATCAACGTACAGAGAAGAGATGGGGAGTCATGCTTCGGTGCATGATCACACGTGCTATACACTTGGATTTGCTGGAGAGCTTGACACAGATGCATTCCTGATGGCCTGTCGCTGTTTCACCTCCCTGAGAGGTAAACGTTATGAAATCCTGTCTGACTGTGGGACCAATTTCAATGGTGCAGAAGCAGAACTGCGAAGTGCCTTTGCTTCCATGGCTCCAGATCTCAGCCAAGAGCTTTCCAACCAAAAGGTGCGAGTCCAGTTTAACCCGCCTAATGCTCCCCACTCTGGCGGCTCCTGGGAGAAGTCGGTCAAGGCTGGACTAAAAGCTGCTTTGGGAGACCAGTCGGTCACAGAACCAGTACTTCAAACCGTCCTAGCTGAAGTGTAGGGGATTCTAATCAACTCAAAACCCTTAGGTTACGTCTCATCAAATGCCGCTGATGTTGATCCGATTACCCCAAACATGCTTCTGATGGGGCTGCTAGCTCCTACCCTTCCACAGGTCGTCTACACCTCCAAAGAATCCATGGGGCGACGACGATGGCGCCATAGTCAGGTACTTGCTTACCATTTCTGGGCTCACTTCATCAAATCCTACCTTCCCAGTCTACAGAGTCGGCAAAAGTGGCAGACTGAATCCAGAGACCTGGCATGTGGAGACGTCGTCATGGTCGTCGACCCCCAGCTAGTTAAAGAGCTCAGTGGCCAGTGAGGAAGTTGTGTGGGACACATCCTGGAACCGATGGACGTGTGAGAGCGGTCGAGGTCCGAGTCCATGACAAGGTGTACACGTCGCCCGCCTGGTCCGTCTGCCAGAATGCAAGGAAAGAGGACAATTAACTGCCCCTCTGAGGACCACCCAGAGACTGAACATTAACGGAAATGCAACTGGCATGTAAGTGTTTTCAATAACGTTTTCATTTTTCGTTCGGTTAAGCTGAATTTCTTTTCAATCCTCACTCTATCCATATGTTTCAAGACTGCAGAGTCCCTTTAACGTTGCTATAAACTGCTGGTGAGTATGGAGCCTTGACAGACAGGCACTCCACTCTAGCCCATGCATTTCTATGGGAAAGCTTAGCCCCGGGCCCGGCGCCCCGGCAGTTATAAAAAACCGCGGCCCTTTTTACCTCTGGCTTCTTTGTTGAATGACTGTTCTATGGGAGGTAAATCATGTCTGGGGCTTGACTGGGGGGGGGGGCTTATGTGGCCAAAGTGGAGATCGGCTTATAAATGTAGTCAAGTGGCTGCAATGTACATATAGGCCTAGTACCAGCCCCCCCCATCCAAAATATAACATAAAATGTCATGAAAGTGTTTCCTGGAACTCGAATAATCCAATTAAAGGGATTAAAGGCGCTTTAGGCCTCTCCCAAGGCGGCTGTTTACTTTCTAACTGAGTGGCATAAATCCATATGGATTATATCCGTTTTTTCTTAAAATATTTTGCTCGCAGGGTTAAGTAAGACTTTCTTGGTTTCACGTTTAGTACTCAAATGTGGGGGTGGCTGTGAGAAAGTCGAAGTATTTAGTAGGGCACCCTCGATAGTTTGCTTGTTTTCGCACCATACATTCCGTTCTAAAATCAGGTTCACCAAACACAGTTCCAACCAGCATACCTCCAAATTTGCCCTTACTCTACATCATACGTCATTGGCAATTGTGAGTACAGCCGTATATCCTTTACTGTTTACAGTATAAAATCATTCAGAGATTCTTAGAATATAAACTTTAGCCTTAATTGGGGATAATTGTTGCAACTTCAAGTTACATGTACATTTATGTTGTCATCTAGTGGGCACATGTACGTATATTTCAGTGAATTTATTAGTATTTATTTTCTGTTTATTCCCCAGTCACCACGGTTTCCTGTTCCATATATTTCCAAGACTTCATCACTGGTTTCATCTCCACCCTGCCTCCGTTTACAACATACACAGTTTCCCTAAGACTGCCACGGTATCCTGGTCAATTGCAAGTCACCACCCCCCTGTCTGATTATGTGGATATCGTACACAGACAGTTTCTTCATTAGACCACCCTACTCATCTGTTTAATTGCTGCTATAGTGTTGTTGTGTTAGCGCCTTTCGAGCCACGCCTCCCTTTCCAAGTGAACCTTTTCACTTCTTCACAAGCACACCTTGTTAAAACACCGTTGCCAGTCACATGCTGCAAAATGGATAATGCATTTCTAACTGGGTGTCTACACCTATGACAGCTAATGAACAAATTCGAACCGGCAGAGTACATCAGACAGACAGAAACTCCGTGCTGAAACAAACCCGAAATTTAGGGCAAAGGCCGCATATCCTTGTTTAATTAATGGGCAGCGCTACCCCCCAAAAAGTGAATGTTCCCAAGTCTTCTCAGCGGCCATTTTTGAAATGACACCCCTCACCAAGTTCCGGGGGCTCTTCTGACAAATTTGCAATCACATTTTTGTCTGCATTGCCCCAAGATGGGTCCCCCTGAATCAACAGAAATGATTCTGGGCCATACTGACACAGTCCCATCATTTCTTGGCCCAAACAGACCCCTCTTTTCAAAAGAATCTGCAGGGGTACTTTTTGTGCGCCTCCTGGCGGAGGTTTTTCCTAAGTTGAATTGGGACACTGCACCCATAGGGTGACCTTCCGTGAAAATAATATCTTCAAAAGTTATCGGCTAATGAATGGAAATTAGAACAGAAAATGAAAAATCGTAACATGGGTTTTAATTTGATGTGCGTCTTGAACACGTGAGAAACTCGTGAGTATTTTCTCTGTTTTTAAGTTCAGGCATTCATCACCGTTGTTGGCTATGGCAGTTTAGTTACTGGTCTGCTGCCATAGAATTAGAGAACAATCAGTAATGCGTAGCGCCCCCTCAAGTTTGCTCCAGGTGAAGTTGTAGTCTGGCGCGGCGCAAGCGCTTAAGATCTTTGATGGCAGTGTGCAAGGGTACCGTCCATTTTGATGCGGTGTTTTGAATGAATTGGCGCTTCATGGAGATCGTGATTCGTGATTGAGCCTTTGATTTGCCTTTGCTACCCTAAATGTATCTTGCAAGCATCAGATTGATGCTTAAAAATGTGAGTAAGATGTGAAGTAGACGAAGCATTCCTACACAGATATCATTTGTTACCCTGTGCATACTAGTAGGCCTAGCATGACAAATAACTTAGTTAGGTTAGTCATACCATGGAGGTAGAATTCTACCTCCATGGTCATACATGTCAATTTTTGTCATAAAGTCATACCAATCATAGTGGCATTTAGTGCATGTTTATTTCGCTGGCGTAGCATTACCATTAGCATTTAGCAGTTGTGTAGCATGTTAAGCAATGCCTACAGGTAGCCTAGGCTACAGCAACATGATTAATCACCATTGCATCATCAGATCATGTGCTTGTTATGTGCTTGTCATACTTCATGTGCTAAAAATGGGCATTCGTTGATAGGTGCAGAGTTCCATAGGCCTAGGCCTACATGGATATCACCAATTTTTGCCAACTCTATCATGTGTGTGCTTTATATCACCCATACCCATGCATGTCCTAAAAATTCAAAATTAGCATGTTTAGCACAGAAAATACTGAATCGTTTGCAACAACATAATTTAGGCCTATTTCCAAAATAGGCCCAGGCCTACTCAGGCAGTTATGACAGTTTTACCCTGTCTCACAGAATTCTATAGACATGTTAGACCAGTCTTACAGGCTCCAGAAGAATTCTAAATGCCACTAAATTTTCCCTGCAGTGACATGAGTGACCTACCGTGCCTACCAAGTACAATGCCTATGTTACACCCAAACTATAGCATCAGTCCCAACTATAGTTGGGCCCATCCCATCTAGAGTGCTACAGTTGGGCTGGCCCAACTACAGCAGAGAGGTCCTGTGTGCATGATGTGCCTAGCAAGTGCCAAAGTCATATTGTTTACAAATGTCATCGGTCCTAGGGCTAGAGGAACAGATGTTTTAGATGAATTGTGCCAAGTGTGAGACACATTGACGTGGATAATGTTGAGTAATTTCCCACAGACATTGGTCAGCAATAGTTGGGCCAGCCCAACTGCAGCACTACAGTTGGGACTATCCCAACTATAGTTGGACTTATGCCATAGTCAGGCCGTAACACCTACATGTACATGTATCTGGAAACAGTAAAGTGTCCTGAAAAGTCTGAAATTCTGCTGGTGATTTAGTGGTAAAATATTGAGGTAGACCCTACGTGTATTTACATGAGAAACACTTTGAATTTTGCAGACCAGTTTTAGGGCTTGTGCACAGGGTGTCAAGTGGAATTTCTAACTCAGTCCTGATCCTGCCATTTTCACATACATGTATAACCACCATGCACCCATAAATGTTATTGTTAGCATAATATTGGCATGAATAGTGTGATCCATGCTGCCCCTGTAGGTGTATGGGCATAGTAGAGAGGCAATTTTTGGAAACTAAAGCATTTTTCAGACAGTTTCATTTTTTGACAGTGTTGACCGTGTGATATTGATTATGCGTACGTGTACGCATGTACATGTAGTACTGGCTGACTACATGTAGTAGCTCGACCCATTTTGTAGGCGTGACAGGGTTTGTGTTCTACAGTAAGTGTCAAGTGATGTTTGTATAGAACTCTTCCCAGTGATGTTGTTGCAAAACAACATCTTTCACTTCACAGACTGTTCTTGTACAAAGTCAACACCTGTTTTGGAATTTTGAATGGCATTTTGGGATGAAAATGCAGCCACCTTACCCAGGTTTCTGAAAGCAAAGCACATCACAAGTGCATTGAGAAAATAAAGGCAAGTTATGAACATTTATGTGGAAAAACTCTATGTCCACATGGTGAGCTTGCCAGCCAAAAGTGGGGAAGATGTTAACTTGTTTCAACTGGGACTCTTTTCAGAGGCCTCTAATTCCACAATTAAAGCTTATGTGTGTGGTTAATTTTCCTTTTGCAAACAGACCTTTGCCCAAATAGTAGGAATAGAATATCATACCCGTTATCCCCTAAATACACATCCTGGGCTTACAGGGGATCCTCAACAATTGAATTTTTTATTTCCGCCTATAAATAATTTCAAAATTCAGTGGGCAATAACTCTGAAAGTATGTAAAAAACACTACTTTTGATAGCAGATTTTGAATGCCTGGGATCAAATCACCCTAGGTACATGCAGCCTGTACTTCTTATTCATTTTTGAGATACTGGCCTCCAAAATCCCTTGCAAAATTAATTTTTGTGGTTCGCGAGTGTAAGAATTTTGGCTGCAATTAGGGGGAGGTTTATCTTGGGAACCCTTTGGAGTGGAAGCCTAAGCTTTTGCATGTGTTCATTTTTCAGGTAGATGCTTTGTTTTAAAAAAATGAACCAAATCAGAAGATTTGTTTATGGCCTGGGTCATGTAACAGGGGTTAAATTGATAATCATTACATGAAGAAACTGCATGTATCTACATGTACATGTGCCCTATATTAAATCATGTTCACTGTTATTAAGCAGAAAATTCCACATTGGACCGTCACGTGTTTTTGAGTAAACAATATGTTTTAGTTTAGTCTTATGAGGAAAGGATATGCTATTCTAGAGCAGGTTAGATACATTTGTTGGTACATATACATGACATTTGAAAACAGTGAGGTCCAATTTGAAAATTATTTTTTGTATATGCCATCATACATGTATTATTTTTCTCACATTCAGATGCCATGATGAATGATGCTCTATCAAGGACAAATGCCTGGGTGAACCGGGCTGGAGTTGTCTTGGACCCCACACCAGTACTCGCCAGTCAACCTCAGCCAGAGTTGCCTACACAGAGTGACCAGGATGGTATTGCAGCTAGCAGAAGGGAGTTCCCCATTCCCTCTGAGCTTGCCACTGCAATTATGCAACTGGGTATAACTTTTGGATCATTGTTGTGACTTCAAACAAACCTCAGGATTTTTCAACCTTTATGGTCCTGAGACTCCAGTTTTTACATTGACTTTTTGTTTTAAATAGACGTAAAGTTAGTACTCATAGTATTGATGACAAAAGTTTGCCCCTATTTTGTCATGCATGGAAAGTTGGTTTGCATGTATATGAAATAATCAAGAATTGGAATTTTAAATATTAAGATCTACTCAATATCGTCATTGTATGTGGTTGTTATAACCTTTTACCAACCACAGTTTTGTGAGCATGCAATGTTATACATCTAAAGCAATAAGCCGATCCAGTTAGCCTGTATACGGTGCTCGTGATGACATCCATGGATTATGCTTCTCTCCATTGCCACACTGCGTGTACAATGTACACACATGTGGGATATATTACCAAAGCTGTGATTGGTTGAAAGGCCATGGCTTGGGGTTCGATGGATCAGTTTTTTACCAAATGAGGCAAGTTGGGGCACTTTCAGATGTGGAAATATTGAGAACAATCTATAGAAAAATTCTCTCCTGAAACCCTAGAATTTAAACTGTATGATCAGTCAGATTTGAAGTTCAAATTTCCATGTGTCGAATCTGTTTTGCTTCATTTCTAACCACTGTGGTCACTAAGACGTTGAACTGCATCTTCTTAGGGGTCATCCATGTTTTGTCATCTTTTTCATGAGTTTGCAAAAGATACATGTACATGTACGTGTTTGCTAGCAGTTTAAAATCCTTTTACACTTTCATAAACATGGAAAAAGGTTGATCAGCCATGCGCTTTTTCTTGTGTAAATGTTCAAGGGATAGGGGATGCACCAGGTGAAGGAAAGCATTTTGTATGCACCTGAAAAAGGGTGACAAACATGGATGACCTCTGGATAATTTATCGTCACTTCTGCACAGGTGAAGTTACTGAGCGAATGATTAAAAATCCTCCAGCTCAAATTGATGACAAAGTAGATAGTGTTTTGGGGTTTTTTTTGCTTTGGTCTTATTTGCCATATTGTGTCTGCAGACGCCAGTGCCGATCAAGCGGAGCACCAGCAGGCCAAGGAGCAGGCCCGACTACTTCAGCGGTTCCAGCAACTCAAGCAGTGGCAGCACCAGCAGCAGGAACGCCTGCTGCGACAGCAGCAGGAGCAGCTGCAGCTGCTGCAGCTGGAACAGCAGAGGGTGGAGCAGACACTGGTAGCACAGCGCCAAAAGCAGTGGGGAGGTATGTGGATGATCCACCCTGAGCAGAAGCACCCCGTCATCAGTTGAAAAGAGTTGTGTTGATACGGAGTGTTCATTTTGTTTGTCCACATGATGTGAGCATTTCATAGTTGTTTGTGAACCAGCAAAGTGCAGTTCCCACTAAAGGAGCCTCCATTGCTAGGAAAATTGTGCCATCACTTGGTCCAGCTCGGGGCTCATACAGAGGGCTGTACAGGTCTCTTGTAATCCTTGAAGTCCTGGAATTTTAAAAGTTTTCCAAGGCCTTGCGAGTCCTTGCATATTCATCGTAGGTCCTTGAAAACCCTTGAAAATTCACTTTTTATGATAAAAGTATCAATTCATGCAGAGCAACATAACGGCGAGTTTCAAAATACACCTTTAACCGGCTAAATTGACTGGCTACTTTCACTGGACTCAAGGGGATGGGAAATTCACTAGTACTGGTGGATCGGTGTTGTGCGATAAGCAGCCGTGATAAGCATTTTATATACTGTACATATATGCCAATTGGCAGTCATAAGCTAGGTGTATGTAATTACATTATATATAGATGCAGTGTACCCATGTACAGTACATGTACATTATACATACCATCAGTGTCTGCAATCACATTCATAAGAGCTAGATGAATACTTCAAAGTATGTGTGGTCATCCGTCATTGTTTTCTTGTTTGTGGTTTTTGTTATTTTAAAATGACTTTGTTTCGTTAGTTTGTGAGTTCCCATTTTGTAATGTGTTTAACTGCCGTTTTAAAATTTAAAATAAGATACTTAATGGCAAGAAAGATAGAAGATAGAAAGATCTGTGTATTGGATGAATTTAATTGTTTGATATTTATTCTAAACATTTTTCTCCAACTGGTAGGTATTCAACAAATCCAGCAATCACCACTAAGGACTCGACCTGGTCCCCATCAGCAGAGGAACCCCAGTTCCAGTCCTTTCAGATCCAACCTCCCAGATGCCGTGGCTAAAGCCTCCATTGCTTTGGGCCAGACTGCTGGCCCGCTGGTCCTCAATCCGCTTCTGATGAATGCTCAGAGAGATGCCCAGGATCCTGCATACCTGGTAGTTCTTCTGTCCTTTAGGCCAGACTTTACAAATTGTCCAAATTTAGCATACCTTTCCATGCCACTTCAGCTTTTTTTGTTTCGGTTTGCTATGTTTTTGTATTTTTGTATGGCTGAGGTCAAGAATATGGTATTCACAGAATGACTTTTTTTTTTCTTGGTGTCTTTTTTGATGGCTGTAAGTGGTCCACCCCCCTTGAATGTATGTGTAGATTGAGAAGGAACGTGGTTGCGCTTTTCTCCGTTGCTACCATACCCCTGGTTCACACTTGAAAATCTGTGATTCTCGTCAAAGTATACCAAGCAAATTGACTCAAACAACCTTTGGCATAAAATATGGATCTTTATCTGAGCTAGGAGAATTCACTTATTATTTAAAAAACTTGTGCAAATGATTACAAAAACATGAAAAAGACACCCCTTACATATATCGTACATATTCCATATCCAGTCTCTTTGTTGTTCATCTCAAGTGAAAGGTCTTGTCACTCACTTTAATCCGGTCCAAAAATTTGAAGTGATGGTGTTTGTACATCATCTTGGGTGCATCATCGACTCACCAGGTTTCTGCAATTGTTTGGCATAGCCAGTACCATCGTGGGCCGGCTTGATCATCCCAGGTGGAGCAAGGCCAATCTTTTGCAAAACTCCAATTTTACTGTGAGTGTGTGCTTTCTGCCCTCCTTTATGGATTTGAATCCTGCACACTCCAAAAGAAAGAACAAGAACTCATTTAAGCTTTCCTCATTTGGTGTCAGCATCGCATACTTGGAATTCAGTGGTTTAACTTCATATCCAGTGCAACCATCCAGCAGCGCAACGGGCTTGGTAGCATTTAATCAGGGATCTTGGGAGCAGGGTTCCAGTCACGGTGGGCGGCGCCGAGTGGCACCACCCGGTACTGCAAATTTCCGCCCGGCACTCAGGGTTGAAATTGGCTATGTCACCCAGCATGGATTTTCCAAAAAATGAACTGAAATATTACTGAAAATTTAAATGTGCCAATTCGATCATATTTCAAGCATCAGAAAGCATTGAGAACTGCACTCACTATGCTTTGTAATCCAAAAATTTACCCAGCACTAAAATGGTCCTAGCTAGAACACTGCTCGAGAGACAACAAACTCTTTCTGATCTCCAAACCCTGCGCCTGTTTACTTTGGCCTTCGTGCTGCCGTCCAATTCCACCTTGGGTGACGACCTGCCACCTGGAAGAGGCCTCGTGGTACCAGCTTACCTGGCTTCTGCAGGTTGTAGATGCTGTACAGCTGACACCAAATGAGCCCTGTTCTCTTGCCCTTGATCAGGGAGGATGGAGGTCACTATGACCCATATGCTGATTGCAGCTGTAGTAATAGTAACTTTAGCACAAGAAAATTTGTCCACCTGCAAACTCTGTGTATGATAACATTGTGATTCATCTGAAATGATAAAGTCATCATCGTTTCCATATCAAAATTGATTAATGCAAAATTAGATCTAAAATTGTCACTCGGTTGATTGAGTTTGGTGAGATTTTCAGTGACCACAGGATGAACGTCCATGTTAGTTCTATTTTCAACACCTGGCTTAAAGTTTCTGTAATTCAGACAATTTTCAAGCCTGTGGATTACACGTATACTTGTGCGTGTAGAATCTTCCACTGCTTTTGCACCAGACCTCATAATAGCTCAGTGGTTGCTCTATTAATGTCATGCATATGGAATCAGGTTGGTGTAGTGGCTCTTGCGTTGCCTTCCACCTCTGTGACCCGTTTTTTAATCCCAGCTTGGTCAGCATGTGGATTTGTTTTTAGTCCCTGCCTAATTTCATGGGCTTTCCCTGGAATATTTTTGTGAGCTTTTTTTCTTCATTGTGCTCATAATCGAAGATTACGTCCTGCTCGGAATAACGTCAAATGAAGCACATTCAGTGAGATTGATGACCAAAGCTGTGGACGACAGCACAGTTAACAGTCTGCTTGTGATTACTGACAAATGCCTTGACTGCATATTTTTGAAAGAAGATGAAGTAGAGAAAGTGGCTCTGCAAAGTGTGGCAACAGACACAAGCAAGGGAGTCTTTGTGCTGACTTGCCCCTTTAAATGCCCACGTACCCATTTGTGTCAGGATTGAGAGCTTTTCACTTTGTCTCACCCGTGGACACATACATGTACAAAGCTGTTGAACTTACTAGTACAATCTGTATGTGCTCAAAGGATCTTTGTTTGTGGCATAGCATTTTTCTTTTGATGAAGCTAGTGTTTTGCATGGAATCTTGTCTGAATTGCCACAGTTGGTCTCATTAAATCCCTGTCCTTGTTTTTATCAACCAGAGGACTGATTCTGACTTGGCTAGTGAATCGGCCAGCTCAGTTGTCGAGGAAGGAGTGTACCCTCTCCCTGATACAGCATCGGAGATGAGCTTTGGTGTCATTGAGGAGGATGAGGAAGCGGTAACTCCTACCAATGGTCAAGATGAGGCCAAGGAACAAGTTGACGAGGATAATGCAGAGACGGATAACTCCCTCGATGAGAGCTTACAAGATGCTGCTGCACTTAACCGCAAGGTAATGTGAAATAACATTCAATGCAGTATTGTAAAATGTTTCCTTTTATCAACAATGTATTTTACCCTTGTTTGTTTAAGAAAGCACTGTACGCTCAGTTCTAATCAAGAGCTAGTGAGAAAAGCTTCATATACTGTTATGCCTAGCGTAACTCATTTACAACGCAAACTCATGATGTCTTGATTATCAGTCAGGCTTGTTGGTGTCAGCAACTGTGATATTATATTCACTTTAATAAAATGTTGCCACGAGCTAACCCTTTTTTTGTTGAAAACTGAGCTATGATACATTTTAATAGTTTCTTTAGCCCATTTTGAAGAAAGAAAAAAAGCTTTTTCTCTATTGTTAACAGTACCCCATTTCAGCATTTGAAAGATATGCAACAATTCTGCGCATTTAACCACTACCTGCCAGGGACTCCGAAACCGGAGCCGTATGGTTTATATGCGTTGCTGGGGTCTCCGAACTTGGAAAAGGAAGCAGGGCCCTGTAACAAAAGACCGTACTCTGAACAAAAGACCAGGCTGCTGGGCATTACCGGCATTTT
>NW_019091678.1:74781-92522 GCF_001949145.1 Acanthaster planci
CACTGTGTTCGCTCGAGCGTGGGCCGAGAATAATAGCTGAAAAGCGGGCTGAGGATCTCAATTTTTATGGCGTGTCTAGCCGCCTCCCGGCATGAAGAAAAAAACTTTGCTAACGTTAAGCACTATTTCATGGCTGTGCTAAGCCTGTTTGTGCTTTCCTCTGCTTTGTCGCTACATTAAGCAAATTTTTCCTCCGTGAAATATGCCGTCCCAAGGTCAGCGCAAAATTGTGTACTAAGCAGTGCAGTGAAATTGGGCCCAGGTTTGGAGGTGTTCAAGTGAATATTGTAATTGTCAGAAAAAAAAATTTGCGGACCGGCAGATTGTCAATGTACAAACTATATACAAAATCAATTGCAATATCACGCACACTTGTACATTTTAATACATTTTAATAACTATAACACCTTCTCACGTCTAGGAGTATCTCCAGCCACAATTTAACAAGATTTAAGAGATGAAAAATATTTCTTGCCCTGTTGAAAATTTCTATCCCTGGTAAATTTTTCAATGAATAATTTACTTTCTGAATTGTTCGTCGATTTCTGTCTCTTTTTGTTTTAATCTGTTTGGAACAAGCTCCCATATTGCGATTTTTGTCATTTAAAACAAGAGAACAATGCTCCTTTCCTTTTCATGAATTTGGCATTCGTATATTCAAATTCGGAAAATAATATTCAAATACAGTGTATTCGATAATCGATCAAATACTCAGATATTAGGCACAGCCCTAGCTACACGTGCGCGCGTTAGTCTGTCCTGTCAGCGCAGCCATACTCTGACTCACACGTGCACTTTGTTCCCAAAAGACCTTGGCTATATAATACCCAACTGGCTCATTGGTTTTGTAGCAAAGTTGCCTGGGGTGCTACATGTATGTCTATTTTGAAATTGCCAAGTAAATAACATGAGCAAAAAGAAGCCAGAGCAATGTTGTGCGTGAGAGTGTACCTCCATAGTCACATATATGCTTCTCAGAATTACATGTATAGATCAATTAAGTGACGGCTGAGGAATACGACAGATCCACGTTGGATGTGCTTGTGCATGTGCTGCATGTATTAATCTCTGCAAGCAATAATAGTAGATGCACCCTTAGGGCAAACTGCAACATCCTGACTTCTCACAGTGATAAGAAGACTAAACACCAGTGTGACTTTGTTTTTACAAATTTCTTACTTTGACTGACAGGAAAGAGAGACGAACCTTTGAAAAGTACCAGAAGGCAGCAAGAGCTCTGCCAGACAAGAAGGACCGGGAAGAAATTGAGCTCCTCAAGAAGCAGGTGGAGTTTACATCTTGAAGAAATTATCTTTGCCTTGAACACACTAGCATAGTGATTTTGGTGGTTTCTGGTATTTGGTAACGTGTCTCAATTAGTCTTTTTGTTTTAAAGTGGACAGACCTTTTTAATGAAGATTGACTCTACAGAAACAGTTTCAGTAGACTTTTCTAGCATTATAAAAATTAATCCTGAAATTACTCTCTTTTTCATATTTATGACAGAAGCAGACATATCGATAGCCATATCATATGCTGAAATTTGAACCCAAACCATAGAGCTATATTAAAGTACTAGAGTGCTAATTTCTCATTCTTCACATGGAAAAATTTTATGAATTTTAAATCCATGTATGAGCTTGTAGAACATTCAAAATCAGTTGGGATGAATATCGAATTATGTACTCTATAGTGCAACGTCCATCGGGTACCAATAATATCTGAGTAAAAAAGCTACGGCAAAATTAATCTGCAGTGCATGCGTTTGCGTAGAACAAAGCAAAATGTTCATTTAGTGATTGTGCATTTAGGTTTTTGCATATCAGTTCTGTTGACGCATTGTTCTGGAATACAGACACAGATATGCAAATAGCCGTACAAAAGCCCAAGTATTGCTTAGGTTCGTGCACAAACATGGATGTGCTCAGCAGGCATCACATCGTACACGAGCCAGCACTCTAGCTTTTTGCCCCATGCTCAACATGTACACGTGCCTCTCATTCAGGCAAATTTAAAGTAACCATATGTAATCCAGTAAGACTGGAGCACCTTTGATAGAGGTTGATATTACTGGATGCAAAAACTTAGCTTCTCAGAATAATTTGATTTTGACTCTCAAGCAGACATTTGTTACCCTGATTCACAAGCCATGACTCGTGTTAAACACTTTTTCATCTGATAAATTCCACCCATGTGATACTTTCTGGACCAATCAGAATGCACAAAATGTCTTTGTATTTGTGAAGGAAAAGTTAAGTTTTGGGCCTTCAATTGCTTTCTTAGTTGTCAGACCTGCAGGAGGAGATGAGTCGGCGAGAGACAAGGTGGACGGCATCATCCACTCGCCTGAGGGACCGCATCGACATCCTGGAGAAGGAAAATACAGAGCTGAGGGAGGAGGTCAAGCTGTTGGAACAGCAGCGTCTGCAGGCCTGGAAGAGAGAGGAGGAAAAGGTGAAAACAAGCAGTGAACTTTTTTTCATGAGGCAGCTGTGTTAAAGTGAAAGCGAGGTTAACCTTTTAAAAAATAAAACTTCCAAAACTGAACTTGAGAGTAGAAAGCAGTAAAATGAACTTTTCTGACAGAGTAGTGTAACGTTAACCCGCATCTATGGGTCTTTCTCACGCTGACAAAAGACACTGTGAAGCTTCCTCTTAGTTTTTATGGCTTTCAGCCGTTCATTAAAACTCAGACTGTCTTGCTTGACATCAACTCTAAAAACAATGTGCGTCTCAAAATACTACTGCGCAGGCACCTCAGCAACAGGCCTGCACGGCTTACCAGTAGGGACCCACCATACCGTTCAACCGTGGACACGCGTAAGCACCCCCGCTGGTCAACCAACACCAACGCTACAGTAGTGCCTATCTATTCTGATGAATAATATCAGATATGTGATTAAACATAACTAAGTTTTAGTTTTAAGGCAGACTGAAAACTTCGAATGGGAGTCTTGGCATGCACATCGATTATAAAATAGTCTGGTACCATATTGTTTGACATTTTACAGTTGTTGAAACATTCAGAGAAGGTCATCTTCAGGCAGTCAAGAATTTTTGTATCAGTAATAAACAAAACATTTGGGCTTTGTTTCAATATGAAGTTTTCATCACATTTAAATACCCACATAGACTTATCCTGGCTGCAGCAGAAAATCTTGAAAAAATGTACTGTGTGTGAATAGTTGGCTTTGGTAATGTTTTCAGAACAACCTGTTAATTGTAAGATCTTTGCCGAGCTACAACTTGACTTAATATCTAAGAGGTCATAGGGTCAAAACTTTATGCTGGCTAGTCTGCATTTCTGTCCAACTAAAGTATTAAGGCAGTGTTCAGCTTGCGTCCATTTTTATTTCCCAGGTGAAATCAAATCAGCCAAAACCTAAGCTGCAAGTGCCTGTCATCAATAAACAGAAGCTCCCTCCTCTTTTGACCGTCTTGGACCCAGAGCCACAACCAGATGTACAAGATGTAAAAGACACGAAGAGGGAGGCAGCCCAAGAAAATTCCAAGACTGCCCATATGGCGACACATCGTCAGGTCACAAACTCCAAACCAGAAAATGCTGCCGCAATTCAGAAGACAGTGGAATCCAGGTATTTTTAGGATTGTTTAGAAATATGTAATTTCCCCCAAACTTGAAAATTTATGAGTTCTACATTAACTCCAGCTTAGTAAACTTCCTGGTCATTTCTAATCATTTTTCAACACATAAAATCCCTGAAATGTACTGCCATGGTGATGAGTGCCCTGATGTTACAGCAACAGCACCCTCTGCTGTCAAGATATAGAATGGCTATAGAGTACTGAGGTGAATACATCACATGCACAATCTTGTGTGTGAAAGTCATCAGCACGTGAACGAACATGTGCACACTCCATTTTGTTTGCGTTGCACTTCCTGTTTCAAAATGACGTCACACTTTGGTACTCTACACCCATGTAGTGGTGAAGTTATGAAAAGAGTGCTCTGAAATTTTTTCACCCACTTCCGAGCAAGTTCATGCTCACTCAACTACTACCTGACAGTTTGTTTGTTGAATGATGTTACTGTCAAGAGAAACTTGGTAGGGCCTGACATGAGCAGTGTAGGCAGTAATGAAGTTTAAACCTTCAGTGAAAACATGTCTTTGTTGTGCCATACAGTGAGGACGACACTCCACTATCCACCCAGCCCCGCAGACCACCCCAGAGAAAACGGTCCGTCCGATTTGACGTTGACAGCAGCCCTCAGAAGCAGCCCGGCATATCAACAGTGGCAGCTGATGAATCGCTGGATGCCTTCAGCACCACTACTGCTCTGGGTGCTTCATCCAGAGAAATGACTGTACTAGACTCCAGAGGGAGGGAGATCAGTGAAGGGAACAGATCTATGAATAACAATAATGACGATGACAAGGAGGAAATACATCACCCGGATGGAAAGGTTAGTTGAGCAGCAAATACATTAAAATTCAGTGGACTTCAGTTTATATATGAACTTTACAAAGTAGTGCTGTTCCTTGTCCGTGCCTTTGAAATGTTTTTTGAATGAAAATTGTGAAGGGTTGACTTAAAGGAAAAGGATATGTGTACTGTATTTTGAGAGTTGGGATCAGAGTTCAAGGTCAGGAGTTTCAATAAGCCAGTTGGTACTAGCATGACTAGTGTTGTGTTGTTTAAACACAGAGTGCAGGAAGTCTTAAATTTCTTCAGAAGATACATGTATGTAAATTTTTAGAATACATCTATCTCAACATTTATTTTGCTTACTGCTGCGTGATGAACAAGAGACGGCACATCTTAAACTAGCAGCAACATCCCAGCACACTGCATGCACACTGGTTCCCAGTCATATGGCTCAAGAGTATTACACCATCATTTTACACTTGCATGTACATGGACACGCATACATACATCCAATGCCCTGGTGTCTGTACATTAGTTCTACATATACATGTAAGTCCACAACGACCTAAGGGGTTAGGTGTTGGCCGAGTCCCTCTCTTTTGTACGGGCAGAGAGGCACTCTTGCTTCTGGTACAAGCATTCAAAACACCTGAGGCTAATGTAATCTGCCCTAAGTTGAAGTGCACCCTCACTGGCGAAAGAGAGATAGACGGGTAAAAACTTTTCCAATGAGGTTCTTGCACGTGTTTGGCATGCACGCAAAGACCATACATTCTACAGTAAAGTTGTTGCGCCTACCCAGCATGCCCATGCCAAACGGCGGCTAAAGTTGTCCGTGCCTATGCGATGAGTTCGTACCAAAGGATCGTCTATTTCATTTAAAAACACATCCTCTTTTGTTCTGGCTGGGTACGGATAATATTATTCTTGGGACAATGTGGGAAGACCAAACCTATATGTTTGATGTAGGCAGGATTTTCAGTCTGCTAATTGTAGTATTATTGATTATTTATTTGATAAAAACTGACACATGGCAGCAAGCAGGCTGAATTATGATCATTACGAAATTAAAAATAAACAAAACTGAATACAAATACATAAAGTTATTATAAAACAGACACTTATGTTAAAAATGAAACCAGTTAAAGACAATAACTGCATGTACAAGTGCAGGTTGGAGGGGCAGCAAGTATAAATGTACAGGGGAAAAGGAATCCCTAAAGAAAAATTCTTGCCAGTGAGGGCTTTGTAGATTTGTTGATTGGCAATAGGGTCTGATTTTTAAATATGTAATTGAAACAGAACATGCTTCAGACTATTATATCTGCACATCTCCTTTGTTTTTCTTTTTGGGGTGGGGAAGTTTCACCAAATCCTTTTACCTTAATAAGGACTTTATAAGGCAGAATTTCAATGAGGATATACGTGTAGATGTCCATGCATCACAGTGCTGACATGATGATAATGTCCCTAATCCTAGCCTTCAGTCTAGACAATAATTATTCCATGTACATAACACATACAAATACTCAACAAAAGACTAGCAGATGCGATGTACAGCCCTCAGCCACAAACACTTTTACTGTACCTACTCATTATCAGAGGATTCATGCTGGATTAGTTGATAAATATGTCCGGTCAACATGCAACTTGTTGGTCAAAACAAGAGTTCGACTCTCAACTATAGTAACAAGATATTTCAGCATGAAATGAAGAAAAAATATTGATAAAGGTGGCTGTTGTGGCCATTGATTGAATTGAATCTCTAATCTTTTCTTGAGCAGTATGCACACCATGTGCAAACTAACAATGAGTGATTGCAAGTAAAATACTTTTTTTGACCAGGAAACCATTTTTGATCATGTTCTCTGAATCGGATACAAAGTAATCTGTCAAATAGGTTGGTGCCAGACTATTTTGGGCTCCATGCCTCATTTCCAATTTTTTAAATGTTGCTTATAACATTTAGATGTAATAAATTACATATTTTAAGTTATTGATAATCCTGAATGAACTTAATTCACTGCTTTCATTTCTGTTCCTAAGCTCCCCCCCCAAAAAAATAACCTCACATTCAATTCTATGTGGCAGACTTGTGAAATAAGGTCAGTTACCTCGACTAAAGGTTACCTGAATCCTGCATTCCCATTCTTGTTGCAGATTGAGGAGATCAGGAATGACGGCAGTCGGGTGATCACCTATAGCAACCAGACCCGTAAGGAGATTAGTGCAGACGGTCAGTCAGTCATCGTCACCTTCTTCAATGGTGACATCAAGCAGATCATGCCGGACCAAAGAGTGGTGAGTGCAAGGGAACCTCAAATGCCTCGGTGCCTATCAGATTTTACAAAATAAGTCACCAGTCACCAAAGCCACTTTTGAATCAAAGGCTTGTGAAGAATCTTGCACAGTTAAAATGAACTGTTATTCTTTTTCACCAATGTGATGTCAGTTTCCATCAGGCTACCAAATTTTAATACAATTGGAAAGAGATCCATGAACTCTTTGTAATGCCATCCTTATCTTAAGTTATCCTTAAGACATGTTTTGTTGGCATCATTCAAACATGTATGTTTTGTATATTTAGTAGTCTTCCTATTTTTACTCACTTTTCCATTTATTTGTGGTTGGGTCCTTCACAGAGATCCTCATAAACCCATCGCAAATCAGTAATCAAGTTTCCTCTTGAGTCACAAGGTATCCAAATGCACCAGTGCAAAGATTGCATCTTAGTCATTGTTCATATCATTTTACCTGCGACCGTAGCCAGATGGCTGTGATGACTTGACCAATACTCTTCACCCGAGTCAGTGTTAGGCCACACTTCTTATCTGACTTACCCTTTTTGGTCTGCATATCAGTTCGTGGTTGTAACTGGTTTCCAGTTAGAACTATTGACGCGATTATGATGCACATACATGTATAATTTTCCCTTGCCAACAGATGTATTACTATGCACAGATGCAGACCACACACACAACCTACCCTGATGGTCTGGAAATCATACAGTTCAGCAAGTATGTTCTTTGGTGCTATAATTTCATTAAAACCTGTGACTATTAAAACTGCATTATTTGTTAAGGACAGACGCTGAACATTTACCAGCAGAGACATCGTTCCATTGCAGACACTGGGCAGTTTTTTGGGGGGGTTATGCCTTTTTACTTGCTCAGTTAATGTTGTTTACATTCGCGAATGTCAGCCTGTAAACCCTGCAGCCGATTTAACAAAATTGTAACTTGGCATATTTTATCATAGAATTTACGCAGTGAGTTACAATCCATTCGGCACAATATTTTGTACAAAAATGTAAACAACTTCATATTATTTGACAAAGTATCAGTGTTCCCACAGCCTAAAATTATAGCAGGGTGGCGCTCGGTGCAAGCGCGCAGCACGAAGTCATTGCAGTGTGGAGTCCGGAGCCTGCTCAAGGGCCTCAGGAAATTTTGGATTCTGGATGCTTTGTGGTGCAGTCTGAGGTATTTCTGGGCACTTTCTTCAGACTACTTGAATCAAATTTGCTCATGGGAACAATTTGAAATGAAGGCAAGATTGTTATCAGGAGGTTATTAAGAGTTGATTTTTCTTCTAGGCATATTTTTTACTGATCAAAACTCGCCATCTAGCAGATGGTGTGGGGGTTACATGTATGTGAGTGGATGATTTACCGTAGCTTCCCTAATTGTAGATCTCAAAAATAACTCCATGGTTAGATTACAGCGACAAAATCCTGTTACCTGTGAAATATGGTCAGTAGTTCACCTCATATATTGGAAAAACTACAAAATTACTTTCAAAATCTAAGCTAATTTAATTTGGACTTAAGGGATCGTCAAAAGTGACAACACTTTTTCTAATTCTGAATCGGTTTAACCAGTCCCAAATAGCGACCATTTTTTTACTCATATAAAAGTAACCATGTGAAATATCCTATGTAGCAGGCTGATTTTCTATTTAAGAATTTCTTGATTTTGACAAAATTAGTTCATAAATAACAATTTCAGTGGATTAAAAGTGAAACATAAATTTTGACTTGAGTTTTTCAACTGTACTGCGAGCAACAGCGACTATCCCCCACGCTGCAGAGTTGACGAACCTATTACACATACATTTCTGTTACGCTGGTGTAGTTGAGTTTGCAACAGATGTGGTTGCACTTATGGTGTAATCCACAACTAGGAAAAAATATGCATTTAGTTTTCGGTCAATTTATCTAAAAAAAGAGGAAACTCCAGCAGTCATTTTGACTAAACATACATTAGGTGCAAAAATTTATGGGACTGTTAAGAAATAAGTATTTGGAATCACACATACAGAATGACCTATCACCCTGTAGTTTGGGTCAATTTTTTGGCTCTCGTGATTTTCGACAAACCGGTCAACAAAACAAAAACAATGCAACAAATAAAAATGCTATGACTGGGAGATGGGATCCAGTCCAGAATCTGGCTTTGATCAAAAATGCTGCTAAATGTTATACTTTTGTGCTGAATATTGATGGCAAACTCAACATTTTCGTTCCTTAAAGCACGGTAGACTTCTTTGCATTTCCATAAACTGTGAAGAAAGTGGAGAATAGGGAAAACCCAATAGAAAAAATAGCAGGGTGGTGAGAATTTTAGCGGGGCAACAAAACTTTAACAGGGTGGTCTAAATTTTGGCAGGGCGGCCCACCCTGCTAAAACCCCTGAGAGATCAGTGAAGTATGCAGCCATAAGTACGTGTAATGGTCCTAGACTGAGGTATTTAAAAATGAGCAAACTACACTAAATTTCTCATGCATTGTATTTTTCTTTTTATTCTAGTAAGTAAAATAGAAAAGTCAGAAGTAGCAGTTTTAATGCTGTGTTTTCTCTTTTCAATCAACTTCAGTAATCAGACTGAGAAGCACTACCCGAATGGAACCAAGGAGATCACATTCCCCGACCAGACCATCAAATACCTGTTCCCCAACGGCAACGAAGAGAGCATCTTTCCTGACGGAACGGTACTCCGAGTGGAGCAGAATGGCAACAGAACCATGGAGTTTCCCAATGGCCAAAGGGAGGTTCATACAGCACAATACAAGGTAGGGGGCAGCATGGGTGATGTTGAATGGATGTTGTCAGGATGTTGCATGGTGGAAGGATACAATTGGGCAACATAATAAGGGCCATATAATGTAATAACGCTGGGTAAAGAGCCTTGTGGTATAGCACCTTGCAAAGATATCCAAGTATGTGTGGCTCTTCAGAGAACCAGAGGGTATTCAACATTTTGGACAGTATGCTCTGTCCATTGTCAGAAGTCTGTTGACAGACAGAGCATAATGTCCAAAACATTGAGAACCGTGCATCCTCAAAAGAGATGTGCTTGCATGGTGCTATAGCAAAGTAATTTGCCATCCTCGCCATGAAAAGCTTTGAAGCTCATAATGCGATCATGGGCAATATTTCTTGTTATACACACAAAGTTAAGCCCAAAATTATTTACATCCTATGTGGAAATTGATATTCTCATATTTTAGTGTATGAAATGGAGGACTGAGAACACTATGGTTTTATCCCATTTTATTTATGGTAGAATACAAAGCAATGCAGCAATTTCGGTTTCTTTATTGTCAACTTCAAGGTTACATAATCCACATTTTTGGTTTTTATGCATGTCCATAATTAGTAATACCCCATGAATGATTATGAAATTCAGGCTTTTGTTGGTGTCTGAACAAGTGGTTATCGGTGTGAATATCATCCCAAAAATTTTCAACTACTCTTATGCAATCATTTAAGCTGTGTTGCAATAAATTTGCCTAAATTCAGTGGAGTCAGCGTTTTCATGCTCACTTCATGATCAGCAGCACAACCATTGACATGGCAAAGAAGAAAGAACTGAGTGAAGATCTCCCGGTTGCACATTGTCAATGGTCACAAGGATAGCAACGGCTATAAACCCATTCTAAAACAATTTCAAGTTCCAGTGGCAACAGTACAAAGCATTATCAACAAGTACAAGGAGTTTCACGCCATTAAGAATCTCAAGGGACATGGTTGGAAGCCAAAGATGACGCCAAGCCTGGCCCGAAAAGTTGTATGAGAGGCCACCAACAATCCTCAGATCTCTACCAAGGCCATACTGAAAAATTTGAGTGGCTCTGGGAGCAACATATCAAGGCAGACACTCCCGCAGACATTGTACAATGGGGGCCTCCATGGATGCCGGCCAAGGACGACTCCACTCCTACAGCCCAGGCACGTAAAAGCCCGTTTAGCCTTTGCAAAAGCACATATTGGCAGAAATTCAAGCTTTTGGTTATCAATGCTATGGTCTGATGAGACAAAAATGGAGCTTTTTGGGCACAGGAATGTGGCCTTCCTTTGGAGAAGGAAACGTGAAGCAAAGCGAAGAACACGGTCCCAACAGTCAAGCACGGTGCTTTGGGGATGTTTCAACGCCAGTGGGTCCGGCAATCTCACCAAAGTAAATGGCATCCTAAAAAAGGAGCAATACATCAAGATATTGGAGCAAAATATCAAACAATCGGCAGAGAAACTTGACCTGAGGCAGCAGTGGATGTTCCAATAGGACAGTGACCCCAAACACAGCAAAAATTGTCAAGAAATGGTTCAAGGAGAACGATGTGAATGTTTTGGACTGGCCAAGTCAGAGCCCAGATCTGAACCCAATCGAAAATCTATGGAAAGAGCTTAAGGCTCAAGTTGGAGCAAGAAGACCTTCTACCTCATCGACTTGGAGACCTTCGCAAAAGAGCAGTGGGCGAAATTTCCTATTGAGGTCTGTTGGAACTTGATCAGCAACTATCAGAACCGTTTGAAGGCTGTTATTGCAAACAAAGGTTATGCCACTGGTTAGTCATGGGGTATGAATACTTATAGACATGTGTAAAAACCAAAAATGGGGATTATGTAAGCTTTAAGTCGACAATAAAGAAACCGAAATTGCTGCATTGCTTTGTATTCTACCATAAACAAAATGGGATAAAACCAAAGTGTTCTCGGTCCTCCATTTCATACACTAAAATATGAAAATATCAATTTCCACATAGGGTACGAAGAATTTTGGGGTTACCTGTATGAACTGGCACTGAGGTCACTAGTATACATCTTTGTGCCCCATTGGACTGTATATGACTAGAAAAGGGCCCTAGACATGCGTCCAGTTTAATCTGATGAAAATTTCACATACTCTAGAACCTAAATGTATATGTGTTGTGAACTGCACCTAACCATGCTTCAGCCAACCGGGATTAAGTACCATCAAGAGGTGTATTTTAATGACCCATAAAGCATAACATAAAGTATTGAAGACTACTTGGCTGTAAATTTGTATTCAAGAGCCACAATCATTCAGGTTTTCTATCTTTTAGTACAGAGTGCAAAAACCAGAAGCAAAATTCACATGATGCTTTTATTATGAGCAAACTAATTTCTTTAAAGCTATTTCTTTTAATCCCCTAATTTCACCCCTGAGAGCAGAACATGAAGTAATATTGAATGATGAAGTAGAGCAGGTGGTCCATGGATTGGTTTTGCAAGGCAATATAATAATGCTGACCGTCAGGAAGTGCAGTATTTAAAAAAGTAATTGAAGTATTTGATGTGCAGGTTGAGCTGTTTCATACAAATATTAAATTTACACTATTAAATTTCATTTTTGTAATCAGGGAAGCCTGACTTTGCCCTCAGCAGTGCGTGACTTTGCCTGGTGAAAATAAATTCCTTGGATCACCAAGGGAGACTAGTTCATTCGGTATTTGGTGAATACTTTGCAGAGTTGCAGAGATGATTCAATTAATTGAAACCTAACTGAAGTTAATTTCAATTAATTTTGCAAATATCCCTGCCATGCCACTCAAAAAAAGACAGCAAGCACTCTTACGTATGCGTGTGGACGTGCTGATATGCAGACCCTTTTGTTGTTAATGGTATAATACCTTGGTCGCTTAGGTAACAGTGCCATTGGATGAAGTATAATTTCTTGGAAATGGATTTTGATAAATCAGAACTTGCACAGACTGGAGCTTTCTCGCTGCCAGGGATATACAGCATCTATGTTTGGTGTTACAAAAATACTGGATGTGTCAAGTAAAGTAAGAAAGTTGCTTGTTCTTTCTTGATGGGGGCAGCTTTTATTTTTGATACACATTTTCTAAAATGGCAGATGGATCTCTTCTTTTCTTTTGTTGACACTTTTGTGTCAAAAGTAAAGGAGCTTTAACTCCCTCTAACAGGCTTTAAACTTGCATTGAAAATTATTAAAGCATGCTGCCTATTAAACAAACAAATGAAAAGTGTAAAGATTTGCAAATTTGAGAAAGGTAAACAAAAAGCTGTTAGAAAATAAAGAAGAGGCTAGCATGGAAAAGGAAGCTGGGGGACCAAGAAACTACTTTTTGTTTTCACTCGGCCAATACCATTTTCTCCTTTGATGAGTTACAGGACCCACACACTTTTGTTTGTCTGGTTCCTTATCTCAACTCCCTAAGCTGCCTCTCAAAGGCCAATTTTCAGGCGGAGACCATCTTCGCACAATGTGCGACTGGGATAAACATCATCCGTCATTAAGCTGAACAACCTGTCAGATCTCTCGAGTGCTCTTCTAGATTTCTTAGTTGCCTGCTGTCACTGCCCCATTCAGAATGGTCAGATAAAGGCAGACTCTTATATGATTGATTCAACAAATTGCTGAGTTTTAAAAGGCCTGCTTTTGCTTGTGGGGCTTTCTTTGCTACGATTCTTTACCTAATTTTGATCGATTGGATTGTTATCTGCCAACTCAAACCGTAGCGACCAGCTGTCCTAGGCATTTTGTAGGCCTTTTTGCTTTCTTAATTTAACAAGAGTAGACCCCATTGTGGAGACAGTTTATTATGTCACCAGAATCAAGCTTCTCCAAGGTGTTTTGCTGGGATACTAGTTTTCAGGAAAAAAAGCGAGTAGAAAAAGTTCTACTCCCCTGGACTTAATCAGGGATACGATTTCTCAAACTTTTTCCCAGATTCAGAATGTTTTACTCAAAAACGCTGGATTTTGTGGTATTTGCCTATTGCAGTGGCAGGTGTACATGTATACTGGGTTTCATGGATCAGTGAGAACGCTCTGTAAAGTGGATTACAAGAGAACATCTTGGTGTAAGAATTGCAAAGATACATTCTCAATAAAGTTGTCCTATCTGTCAAAATCAGTCAAATGACCCCTATATGCCTGTGTACTGTTGCAAATCAAGTGAGAGGAATTTTTGACTGTCTATGACTGTTGCAGCAAAAGGAGGGTTAAATTTTAAGAAATATTTTTGTTCATGTGTTCTTTGACAGAGAAGAGAATTTCCTGACGGCACTGTGAAGACGGTGTATCCAGATGGTCGGCAGGAGACGAGGTACTCCTCTGGGCGGATACGAGTCAAAGACAAGGATGGCAGAGTTATCTTGGACAAAAAGTGAAAGACCCCCCCCCATTTGCTAACCCTTGTTGACCCACTGTCGTGGGCATTGCTAGGGGTGGAAAGAAATTTTAAAAATTTTAAATAAAAAAGGGTTACAGAAAAGGCCCAAAAAAGCAAAAATCTTTTTTATGCGCGGAAATACCTCAAAATCGGCTCCCATCCCCTGTCAGTGGTTTCCATTTTGCTGTTAATGAGTTCTGGATGTGTCTTCATTGAAGCAGACATGGTAATTAATTGCAGCAGTAGGAAGTCAGATGAGACTGTGTTTGCGTTAAACCCATTTATGGCTCGATGGCATCTAGAGAAGGATCCCTGTCCCAATGTTTCAAGCAGTCCCCCGTCCAGTGCCCCCTGAGGCTGGCTCATACAATGCAAAAACAAAGCAAATCTAACGTCACAAATCACCTGCAGCCAACTTCCCCCAAGTTGAAATGTGTTTAACCGTTGCGAATTTGCAGCACGAATATTTGATCAGACCTCACAAATTCGAATTCCTGTTTGTTTTTGCGCCAGAGATGGAGTGCCTTTAAGGCAAGACGTGTATCACATTGTGTTTTAAAAAATGAATACCACATCCACAGTCCTCCACACTTCACCCCACTTGTTTCAGACCAAAATATTGTTGCAAAAGAGAACATTCAAACAAAAAGAATTGTCTAATCGCAGTATATTGGGTTACTCGGCAATTTTTAATCTTCGTCAGCTTTTGTGAAAAAAAATAGAAGTTGCCTATGTTAGGAATCTCACGACCCCGCCAATACACCCCCTTGTATTTTTCTGAAACACTGTCTTGTGTATTTAATTTGTATTTATATAGCAATTCAATGCTGCCATTTCCAAAAGTATGTTTAAACCGAACTAGTATCTATGGTAGAATATACATATAATATGTTGGGACTTGTAAAAGCTTGTACAGGATTTTTGTGAATGAAATAAACTAAAAATGTGTATGTAGAAACATTCCAGTGTGAACCGATAATTGTAACCATAGAAACGATCTCCATTGTCTATTCCCAAAGTTGCATGCCTCGGCGGTTCTTTCCAATTCGGAACATAATTAATAAGCAAAATCTTGCTGCAGAAAACGATCAGGAAACACCTTTGACCATTTCCGTTCAGACAGCTATGGTCACCATTTGCCTTGGGCTCGTTTAGATTCTTCAAAATTTGTTAATGGACCTTAAATTACCCTATTAATTATATTGCTACGTTTGCACGATGACACTATTTGATCTTTGCTGTAACAAATTACATGTTTGCCCATCAATCCGTTGCCAAGTCCATCATGACACCAATTGAAAGCAGCTTGTCTGGAATTGATGCATAAAATGTTACAGTAGAGGGTTGTTTTTGCTTTGTTTGGGGGAGAGGTTGATTGGTTGGTATGGTATGGTTTGTTTTGGTTTGGTCGTGTTTGTTAGCTTGTTTGAGTATTCGTCTGACAAAGTAACCATCGTATGTTAACCATTGTATGGTTCTACTTTGTATCTTGCGGAACGGCATAAGCGCAGCTGGGATCCTTATATGTTCAGAGGCGGACCTGGGATATTTTCTGGAGGGAACAACCACCATGGTCATAACTATTTATAGAGAAAGTTGCGACATGAGTGTCTCAAATCTAGGAACCAAAATGGTGGATTGTGCGTCAGTGTACATTGACAAGTAGATGTATGCTGAACGAACAGCCATTTTGGGTTCCAAAGTGTGAAGTTGGCGTTACTTTCTGTATGTACATGCAGCTCTTTTCACGATACAATTTTTTTTCTTTCCCAGATCGGGGAATGGAGGCCGTAGTCTTCTAACCTGTATCAAATTTTGATCCGGTACAGTGGGGTATAAAACTTGCATTCTGCATAAGAAGAAACATATGTAGCCCATTGATGTTTGTGATTGAAGGAAACATTTTAAAAGACCAAATCAGCCTCGAGCGGAAGCACCCCCTCATCGGTTGACAAGAGTCATGTTGGTTGGGCCCAGTGTTCTTTTTGTTGGTAGCGATGTGACCGTAACGCGTATATTTCCTAGTCGTTTGTAAACCAGCGAAGTGCAGTTCCGACCAATGAAGCTTCTGTTGATAAGAAAATAGCGCCCTCTCGTGGTCCAGCTCGAGTCCCATAGTGCTTCATTTGCTCAAACTCATGTCTTTTCCCCGTAGGTCGATTAAATGTGTTCGTCGATTCAGTGGAATTTTTCAGCATAGCACTGACACGAAGTTCAACTTGGGTGACAGCCTGAGTTATGAAAGGGAGTGACGAAAGTAAAAAAACTTCGTGTTCTGACTTAACTCGTTTCAAGAAGCAGCGTTGCAGAAGCGTTATGCCCAGCAAAATTGACGACCGGGTAGCTGATCCCATAAGTCAGTTGTAATAGGCTGTATTTTGTCAGAAAGTTATCAACGCGCAGCCTTAGCGATTTTTATCAGCATTCTTTTGTGTACCATTAAAAAAATCTGAACTTCAACCCTCTGTTAGAGATAGGGGAAGGTTTACCCTTCCTTCTTAGGTTGAAAACCAGTTTGGTAAAATATGGAAACAAATGTCTCGGCTGAGCATGCTTTTGATCAAGAGAGATTGCATGAGAAAAGCAATTCAGCTTCGGTGTGTGATGGTATCATTCATTTTTGCTCTAGAAGCGAACGACAGGAGATACGGAGTTTTTAGGAGAGCCAACACGTGTCCCACTTCAGCCGATACTTGGTACCTCTCTGGATGGAGATGGCAGCCGTCAGATAGCATCCACCCAGCTCGCTCATGCAATTTGGCCAACCTTATTGACTTAGTTACTCGTACATTGGCGCTCACGCACTCTGTCCAATGATTAACTATCCGTGGGCGAGTACGTGTAACCATAGCAGCATGGAAAAAAATGTCTGTTTCTCTGTTAAATGAAAGTTCCGTTTTGTTGCTCTTTGATTTCCTCAGGTTCTTTTTCTTCCAATTAAAAAATCTCCTTCCTATTAACTCATAACTCAAAACAACTTTTACACCCATCTGTAGCACACTGGACAAGCCACTTTTTAAGCCACGACGATTACGGCTTACGGTTTCTGTGGGGAACAAGTGCAGAGACATATTGCACTTTCATATCGTGTTGATATCAAAGATTTAAAATTTAGGGGAAAAACTTTTGAACTGAAGCAAAAAAAGTCCCTCACCTGGATTTGTGTGGGGAAGGAGGTTTTGTATATAGTTGGAGATAAGGTGCGATTACATATAGTGTAGGCCTTTGTAAGCCTAAATGCCAACGGAAATGAACGTCGTCGCTAACATATCAGAGGAGGGTGCGCCTTAATTAGACTGAGGGCACATGTTCGAGTAACGACTGTTTTTCAACTGAACCACTTCCTGATTTATCTGGTATTCATGATATATTTGTGCACAAGTTTTATACAAACCACCAGGAAAATTTACCAGTGTTTGATAAAATTTCGTTGCTAGAATTAGCCTTAAGTAGACTCCAAAGTGCACAACCCGTTAATTAATTAAGTGATCGCCATTGGAACCACGATTTGGCCAGTGTTTACCAATTCACTATAGGTATTAACCAGTGAATGACTCGATCATGGGGTAAATACGTCCATGAACTAGGTCTATTGTTGCTTATGTCCACAGTCGAAGGACACAAAACCAGAACTCTTCACAAGTAAAAAGATCTCCTCTGAGCTTTATAGACTAATCCGATTAGACACCATAACTGCAGTGGCACCAAAGTCACACACACATTGACGCGCGCGTGCTCTTGGCAAATCAATCGTATGGTGTACTATTTACGACACACATTTCTCTCTCTCCCTAGCCTCTGTCCAGGCGACGCAACTACACGACGCGACGGCTCCCATGTGTCGTGCCGTCGGGTTGCACTGTCGCCTTCTTGCCATTACTTTTGTACGCACACAATGCGTCGCGTCGTGT
>NW_019091678.1:92801-138198 GCF_001949145.1 Acanthaster planci
ATCATTATTACGTGCTTGCAAAAACGTAACATGCGGATCTGATGAGAAATTAAGCGCGAGGCCAAACAGAGAGGAAGTAAAGACACCGTCACAATGGTAGTAGGATATACAGTGTTTTATTAAGAAACACGCCGGCGGACTAATATCATTGAAAGTGTGTTGCTGATGAAATTAACGAGGGTAATAATATAATGCAGGCTGGATGGTAACTACCTAAACCGGTGGTCAAACTTGCAGTCGTACAATTGTAGATAAATTGTCTGGAGGAGTGGGAGAACTACTTGGAAACTGCTGGCATGGACCACAGAGACATATTTATAAGGTTACAAATCTACCACAAATCGGAACTTCATCAACGGTTCTAAAAAGAAATTGGACGGACATTCGAACGGGGATCAGCCGGGTAAATTAAAAAGTGACGAATTATGGGCTTACATTTATTATATGAGAGCACCAACATTCGCAGATTTCCTTTTTGCTCGTTTTCACTTTTTTTTTTTATAAAATACGACAAAACTAATTCAATTTGATAAACAGATGAAACAACCCCCCCCCCAAGAAAATCAACGCCTGCGGCTCAGGGCATGTGTTTGCATGCGCGTTGGACGGAAATGAGAGAAAACAAAAGAAATCATTGGCTGGGAAATAAGGAGTGACGAATTCTGAGCTTGCGGTTTCCACTTATTTTGGCAGAGCAGTTCTTATTTATTCGGATTTTCTTTTGCTCTTTTATCATTTTTTTTCAATAAAATATGACTGAAATTACTCCCAATTAGTGAATCGATGAGATAAAAATCAACACTAAAGAGCGAATTGCATGTACTTTGCAAGAAAGGTGGACGAAAATGAAAGAAAACAGTAAAGGCGCCCTCTATAAACACCATGAAGTGAAGGGCGACAGAACACGACGCGTCGCGTCGTGCGTCGTGTCGTGCCGTGCTTCAGGCGACGCGACGCAAGACACGACATCACGACGCGACAGGCGACGGCACAACGCGACGCATCGTGTGTGTACAAACGAAATGGCAAGAAGGCGACTGTTCGACCGGCGGCACGACGCAAGGGAGCCATCGTGCTCTGGCTGCTTCGCCTGAAGGGAGGCTAAAGAGAGAGAGAGAAATGTGTGTCATAAATATTACACTATACAATCGTGACACCAAATTGGTCGAAGAGGCTTGTAGCGCGCGCGTACCACCTGTCCACATGCGTTGTGGCCGTGACACCAACTTGGTCGAAGAGGCTTGTAGCGCGCGCGTACCACCTGCCACATGCGTTGTGGCCGTGGAGTGCCACCACGGTAATTGCATTCTTCGTGTCGAATTACACTGTGGGCCTGGGTTGGAACTAAAGTATGTGAATTTCGTAAACAAAACATTGTATTATTACTGCGCAGTGCCGCTGTATGTGAAGGCTAGCTTTGTCAGGCTATACGTCTGCATGAGAGCGCATTGTGCAAACACACGAACTGTGCAAGAGCGTGAGTGCAGACATCATATCAAGCAACTGCTCACTCTCCTCGTGAATATCGGACCATGATTGGAAAATGCCATCGATTCAGGAACCATGTGAAAGACAGGTGAAGAAGTTGTGATGGACACTTCCTTGTCAAGGACACCCCAAGGTCAAATCGGCGTTTATTTTGGCACATGGATTGAATTTTGTGGCAACACTGTCGGAAAAACCGGTCGTCGAGGAGATCACGACTTGCGTCGGCCTACTCGAACGACGTGCAAAGAATACAGTAGCAGTCGCAATCTATCAGCTGAAAGAGGTACAAACATATTAACTATACTAGAGGGTAGAGTATTAGTCCAGATGCCGTCCAGCACCGAGCAGATAATGTGACCGCTAATGGAGCGATCTGGCCATAACACATTGGCCAATTAATTAACTCTCAATAGTTTTTCGCTAAGTCAACACTGTCTTGGACAAAAGGCACGATCAACCATTATCAGATGAAACTCTGTGGAGGCACATTCCTGTCCAGTTCTGTACGTGTCAGGTATTCCAAGCCGTGAGAAGTGGAATGACTGAGCGGTAAGGAATTCACAGTGTTCAGTTTCAACTTGTATGCGCTCTGAATGCGCCATGGATTATGTTATCTATCCCTAGACCTCGGACTTTCAGTTTGTCGGTTCAACAACAGAGCAAGGGTTTAACAATGGAAAAAGTTCCTTCCTGACGATTGGAATTGGTCGTGGACAGTTTCAGGTAAGGATGGGTTTTTGTTTTAATTATGATCACAACTTAATAGGCATGGTTGGGAGTGATTGGCAGTTTGACGGCTGCCAGACATGAACCATGATTCAGGTTATTAGAAGTTGATTCCCCATATTGTTAATTTCAGCACAAGATGCACCTATATTAAGAAACTTGTAGAAATGACAAGCTTGATGAGGGATGCGGTTTTCTGCTTCAAGATGGTGTATGAGTGTGGCTTGGGGCAAGTTCGATCAGCCACAAACAGTCAACCAACAGTCAATTTTGACTAGTAACCTAAGCATTAAATATTTATCGGGAATCAGGGAAAATTGGCCGGTGGTTAACTAATTGTCGCCGATCAAACTTGCCATTGGCTGCAGGTGCATTGCAGAAGGCTTATCCCCCTTTGATCCCTCCCCCTCGCACGTTGTAATGCGAGGTACGACTTCCTGTCATCGCAACTTTCATAATAATGTTCATGGAGATCAAAATTAATATTAAGTTATGGAGTAATATAAGTTCAATGACTCAAAGGTACAATGTATAAAGTTCTGTATAAATTATATTCCGGTATAATGTTATACATATTTATGGGACATGAATATCTCTGACCCAGCCGGTATATTCTTCCTGTTAATTGTCACGTCCCTGCGAAAGATATTTTACTACAGTTGACCATTCTCTATAATGGACAAGAGAATCAATTTACAGAGTTACATACATACTTGTTTTGATGGAGAGTTCGCAACAAAGCATTGTGAGTTTGACAGAGTTTTGAAGTTAAAAACAAAATTGGTCCCAACGTTTATCGTCAGTATTCGCTGACTTCATGGTTCTATAGCAACATAGAGTTCAATGTGTCCGTCTTTGTTTTGTGGGGCCATTTTGCCGTTATTACGTGCGCTCATATTTTTCGAGTGGCTGCTGGCGTGCAGACTGTAAACAGACAGTTTTGGCGCTCGGGCTTTCGCGGTTGGGATTGACAACCAGTCTTCATCAAGTTTTTTTCCCTCAAATATTACGAATCCGCATTTCGGCGTCCAAATACCTTGATTTCTCTGTCACGTCTGGGGGGAACAGTCCACTAATTCAAGCCACATTGAAAATAGTGTAAAATCAGCACTGTTCAGGGCCCAATAACATGCATACCAACATCCCTGAGATTCAGAAACACAAATGAAATTATTGCCTGGTCCCTAATCTTTTAATTTTTTTTTCAATTTTTTTATGGGTTAACCGATTACATTTTTAATTTTTCCCACAAAACAAAATCACCCCCGAAAAGTGATTTTTCCGAAGTCCGATTGCAGCCATTTTTCAAGTGGCAACCCTCAACTTTCCCGGGCACTTAGGACCATTTTTCAACCGTAGATTTTAGCCATTTTGCTGTCTTGAAAGCTGAAAGACCCAGGGAGTCGATCCTGGCAACGATTTACACAATCCCACCATTTTGTGGGCCAAACAGTCTCTTTTTTCAAAAGATACTGTGGGGGCGCTTTTAATGCTAATGAGCTGGCCAGAAATTCTCACCTGAATTAGTGATCTGCACCCTTGGGGATTTATCTCGCCGAAGTCAAACGGAGCCGCTCGTGCACTCTGAATAACCAACGTAACGTCATTAGCATCCATTTCATGGCAGTCAAAACCTCCTTTACACGTGGTAGAATGGGGTGCGTTATGCATTGGCACGTTTGACATCGTTGCACTTTCCCTCATGGCATGATGACGTATTTGCAAAAGACTTTTTACTGACGAAAATACTTTCAGCAGATGATAAAGAGAAGAGATACATGCAACGAATAGATTTGCTTTAACTACACCCAATGCTGTCAGTTTGTTTTCAGAGTAACAGAAACTTTACTTTTTCAGACATTTTCGTGACACAAAATACAATCAGAATTGTGACAATGAAGACTTTTTCTTTAAAGCAGTACATGTAGTTGAATGAGAACTGACAAGCAAATAAAACAATCAAACGACCAACGTCCAATACCGAGAATGACGATTGTAAGAATTATCATAATTTGAGGGCCCCATTTCCCCCACCCGGCATTCCTGAATTGTTATCTAGGATTAGTCTGTGTTTTTAAGAAAACACGTTCAATTGTCACTTGTTTTTTTGCTGATTTCCCTCGGCTTCGTAGTGATTTTGTTTGCTTTATAAAAGCATCTGTGTGAAGCGTATAGGCCATGTTACGGGAGACGTGTTCTATGAGATGTTCTATAGGTGATCCTGTCTCGAAACTATACCTCTGGTATGTGCCTATAATTTTTTATATGCATCCTGGTAATTGTACCGTCGTCGTAGTGTAGACATCCCCGCTTGTTTTCACCGTCGTGGAAGTGACAAGCTGAGAATCGGCCGAAGACACGGATTCCCTGCGCAACGACAGCGATTTTTGCGGGTGTCCAACACCCTGATCCCCGTCGTCGACAACTGAGTCTGGATAGCTGCCAGAAACCAGCGTGACTTCCTCGATGAACACCCGCCGGACCTTCACAATGTCCCCGATCACCGGCTGCTTCTTGAGGCACCGCGACACAGCGACCACAGATCCGTCTTTACGGCCCGGGAAGGACTGTTTCTTTTGGGGGGTTAGCGGCTGTCCTGACAAGGTGCGCATGTGGTATTTGGCTTTAGGGTCATTGGTCGCCTGTGCACATAAACTTTCTAGATCGGAGTCTCTGTGTATCTTGGGTGGATACCGCGTGTCGTGATTATTCAGTCCACGACTTTCTTCTCTGAGTCGGGAGACAGCTTGTAGGTCCAGCAGGGGTAGCTGTCTCCGACAGTCAGTGGTACTGTCTGAACCGCTACGGCGCCTCGATACCTTGTCACTGAACCGCCTTGCGTTATGGGCCAGGGATTGGGACCAGGAGCATCTCTTGAGTAGCGGAGGAGTGACACCTCTGGCCCCTGTCATTACGTCCCTGTGTTGGTGCTTAACATTGCTGGTCTCCGTTAGGTCTGTTGGGTGTTTGATGGAAAAAACCGACTGCCGTTTCAAGCTAATTTCGTGGTTAATCTGTAGCACTAAATGGCTGGAGATAGCAACCGGCTCATCAACATCCCTGTTACCTTGCCCGTGAGACTTCTGGACCTGCTCCCTCGGAATCACGATGACCGCGTCCACCTTGGATTTCCTTTTGCAACAGCACCGACAGCATGTCATCTTGCCAAGCAGCGCGAGAAGCTTGGGGTGTTTGGCTGCCAGATACACCTTGAACTCCTGCCGGAGCGATGTGTTCATAAACCCGTACATGACGGGGTTGAGCGAGGAGGTGCCGAATGTTAGCACCGCCGAGGCGTTGCGGCTCAGCGACTGGAACTCGGCCAGGTCAATCAGGGAGAGTGACGACACTATGTAGAGCGGGACCCAGATGAGAATGGTGCTGGAGACTACGAAGACGACCAGAAAGCCCACTTTGACCTGCACCTTCATCTGAACTGTGTACATGTGGCGGCTCTGGCGATCCTGTGTCAGGAAATTCTTCTTCAGGTGTCGTCGGAGCGAGACATAAAGGGTCACATAGCTGATGCAGATGATGGTAAGTGGCAGGAGGTAGCCGATGACAGAAAATAGAATACTTTGAGCTTTCCCTGTATGGTCGTCAGATATTGCATAGGCCATGAAGCGTGGCTCGTAGGTAAAGAGGTCATCCACAACATTGTCTGAAGAAGAAAAATAGAAGAGTAATAGCTCAGGTGACCCACTTCAGAGCCCGTACATTAGTCTCACTGTTGTAACTAACGGAAAATGAAGTCTTTAACAGATTATTGTTTGCATTAGCAACTACATGCAAGTTGACAGCTTTGCCTGTCAACTGATAAAAATGTTCCCTGCCGACACAGTGACTCCTTGAGATTGACATCTGATTTATTGGATGTTCGGATGCATATGGAACTCACCGTGACTCAGGAAGGGCATTAGCGTTGTCAGGGAGGACTGCAACCAGACAAAGGCAATGATTTTGTAGGCGGTGGCAGGCGGTAGTCGCCGCTGAAGTGCCTCGGGCAGCATGATGGCCAGCGTCCGGATCACGCTGATTGCCGACTGGGTGAGCAAGGAGGCGACGATCAGCGTGCTCAGCATGTAGGCTGGCCCGTAAAAGCAACGGTGAAAGGGGAAACGGAAGCAACATGATTGACTTTACTATTTTTGCACTGTTTTGAATATCAACATTTTCAGTCAACCTTTAAAAGATTTGAAAATTTTGTTTCAAGAATTACGGCATACCCTTTATTTCTTAAGAGAACTGAGTCATATTTAGTTGAAAATAATTGTAAATTGCATTCCCCTCGTTTGAACACACCTTGTAAACAAAAATAGTCATTTTGACTGATAGTCATTTTACTGACTAAAATAACCAATTTAAATTAGTCAGACAGGCCAATGACTAATTTCAATTAGTCAGAAAGGCCGATGATTAACATTTTTTCGTCAAAGATTGGTCAAATATTAGTCAAATTTAACCAAAGTCAGTCACTGTTGACTAAATATTAGCCCTGTCTTGATTTATTAGTAATTGAGACGCAACTTTATACCCGTATTAGTCAGTTTGAGCACAAAATGACTAACCTTTGTTTCAATCAATCTCATCAAGTCAAGGCCAAAACACTGGAAATGCCTTCAAAATGCTTGCTATACGGAATGACTATAGTATTGAACCGAATGTCTAACTTTGTTTTCCCAAATCAGGACCCACATTACCTGCTATGCTAGCTTGTTATCGAGTCAGATAATTGTCATGAATGGGGATCTCACTGATTTGATTTGTTAAAATTAGACCTGAACGGTGAAAAGCACGAAGTGCACTGATCGGGCTAATGGGAAGTGGCAGCAATTTCTTTTAAAGGAAAACCCGCTCACATCTTGCAATGAACGTGCACGTCACGGAGTTAGCGTTGTAAGAGGCCGAAAGAGAAATAGTTTAATTGTATTAGCAAAGTCTGTCGCCCTAAATACTGAGTGAAAGTGCAGAACTTGAATGGAGGACTGCGTGCATCTGCTCGCCATTAAAATTTCCATTTCATGTGTCTGCTTAAATTAATGGCCAAGTTGGTCATTTCAAGTTTGTTCTTTCATTCGGATCCATTACAACGCTGGTGTATTGGATGTTGTCAGTTATTTATTTTTGAATAACTTACTTGAGCACTGTTCAACCAACGTAGGCCTACAATCTGTATGATCGTGTGTTACATGCAAACAATACATATCTGTCTTTTAGACGTCTGATTTCCTCGTTTTTCGTCTGTCATCCGTACAAAGTATATCGTATGTTTCTTATTCTGACATCTTTAACTGTAAAGAACCAGTCTGTTGGTTTTATTTTTCATTTTCTACTGTAAATTTATTTTGCTTTATTTTTTCACCAATGATATTTTACACCACCAGTCCTGAAACAACTTCCCCGTTCGAGGCCAATGAATACCGCATAATGTGGAACCTTGAGTCAAAATCTGACATTTCTTGAAAGGGAACTCCAGGCTGGAAAAACTGAATAAGAGTTTAGCCTGGCAATAAACATTTCTAATGCCTGTTGGTCGGGAGTGTTCTTTTTTTTTTTTTTTGGTAGCGATGCGACCGTCATATGTACATTTCCTGGTCGTTCGCGAACCAGCGAAGTTAAGTTCCGACCAAAGCAGTGTCCGTTGCCGAGGCCATCCTGTTCGTAAGTGTGACGTCACTTCAGTTTAAACCACGCCCAATGCACACGTGCACTGCAAATAGGATTACATGCATTGATTGCCGTTTACGTGGAACCATGGAACCGGAAGTTAACTCGCAACTTCTGGCTGAGTTGGTGCTCACGTTGAACAACTTCACGTTCAACAGTGAGCCCTACATTCAGACCAGTGGTGTGGCAATGGGCACACGGATGGGACCAAGTTATGCCTGTCTGTTTGTTGGCCACATCGAGGAGCAGATGCTGACCCAGTATCAGGGTGTGCAGCTGTTAATGTACCGGCGATACACCATATAGTTGGTGCTATTACCGGTACGCGTGATGACGTTGAGAATTTCTTACCGTTTGCATATGCTTTTCACCCAGCACTGCGCTATACATGTGATGTGTCACAGCCCTCTGTTACCTTCCTCGACGTGCGCGTCCAGATCTGTGCGCGGAAACTTGGCACAACCGTGCATTACAAAACCCACAGATTCCCACAGCTACCTGCAGTACCAATCGTCTCACCCCCTCAAGTGTAAGAACGCCATCTCTTACTCTCGGTTTCTTCGACTGCGTAGGATTTGTAGTAGCGATTGGGAGTTCTCTGCTCGTGGGAAGGAAATGCGAGGTTCTTCCAACAGCGCAGTTACCCTCCGGTATCACAGACGCTGCCTTCAACGCCGTATCTTCAATCCCGCGCAAAACAGCTCTTAAACCCACCGGGACCAAGCAACGTGATTGCGTCCCCCTCGTACTCACATACCACCCTCGAAACATCCCGGTACGTAATGTTTTTCTTAAACATTTCCGTACACTCGGAAATGATGCGGCCACAGCTTCCATTTTCGCCAAATCCCCGATTTGCGCGTTTAGGCGCGATCGTTCTGTCGGGGACATGGTAGTACGTTCCCGTTTGGATTCCGTCTCGCCGTCAAAGCAGGCAGTAACTCCCCTTGTCAGCGCCCCAAATGTAACACCTGTCCCTACATAGATAACAGCCCGTCGGTCGTCGGCCCCCGCGGTAGCTCCAGCATACGCGGGGATCATACATGCATTACTAGCAATGTGGTTTATTGAATTACATGTCGTCGCCGTGGTAAACTGTACATCGGAGAGACCAAGCGTCGCCTGGGTGACCGCTTCGCGGAACACTTGCGCAGTGTGCGCCAACAAACACCTGGTCTCACTGTTGCGCAGCACTTTTGCGTGCCGCCACATACTCTCGGTGACGTAAGCGTCTGCATCCTGCGGAAAGCGTCATCTGGTGTACAGCGTAAGGAACTGGAGCAGTGCGTCATTTTCAAACTTGGAACGCTACATCCAGGGGAATGAACGTGGATTTTTCCGCGTTCATTCAAAACTGAATCTGCTTGCCCTGAAGAAGGTACTATATTACCGAAAGCTTGGCAATCACATATTTCAGAGCACTGATTTGATATTATATTCTCGTCGATATTCCACTTACGAACCGGGTTGGTCAAGGAGGTACGTAACACGCGCGTACCACCTGTCCAAGAGCTTGGTGCAACAGCAGTAATGGCTTCCAATTACACTCCACGCTAACACAGCACAGCATGATATACCCGCTACTAAGATTGCAACGCACTCAGTCGTTTTTACGGGAACGAGATCACAGAACGGCGATGTTTTCACTCTAGGGTCGTAACTTATAAGTGTTTACTTGTAGAAATAAGTGTTTATCTATTATTTAATTTTCTTTGCGTAAAAAAACCTGTATGGTCGTGAAAGTGTGAGAATAATCTGTCATGTATGAATCTCATGCCTCAATGCGTTAGAGTAGCAGTCTTGGCAAGTCCGTTTTACTTTTCACAGTATATTGGTGACACAGCGTAATCAAGACATCACCTTACAAACTTGCGAAGACTCGATACGAAAAAGAATGCTTGGCCCAGGCTCGAGGTAATTTTACTTCTCGATCTTATCGCAAACCTCATGTTTTCTGCACTGCTCACGCAATCCAGTCCAGGGCACTCCATCCAGTCCGTCGTTTTCTTGAATGTTGGGCAACAGAAAACCTACAAATAAAACTTTCTCTTTCTGAAATACCCTAGAATTCGTCGAACCTACTTCTTTCGTTCATATATTATACACAGGCTTGTTCGGAATTCCAGTGCAATCACAAAATGCATCGCACTCTGAAGACAGAAAAAGAGGATATTCCAGTAACTATGTACTTGAACTGGTTGGTAGTCCGGACGTGCATTTCCTTGCTATCGATGGGTTACGGTGGTGACAGTGAGAAGATGCACCGAATTCATAACGTCAGGTCTGATTGATCATGCTGTGACTGCATGAAAAAGACGCCTTTCAGTAACTAACTTGATCCCTTAGTATATTAATTTCCGCTTGTTGATTGATCGGTTTTCCTTTGACTAGCAAGATTCATGCACCGGTGCGTTTTTCTTTGGCAGATACGTTTCCCTTTAAGAATGGGAAAAATCCAGAAATTGTCGAGAAAATAATGGTTTGTGGAAGAGCTAATAAAGGTGTTTCCCATCAGTTTAACTCTTGTATCCTCACCTTCAAAGGAAAGTTAAGGTACCTTAATTTCGTCCCTAAATTTCTATGTATAGGCTTAAGCGTGGGGTTTGGTTTCAAATTTGCACCGTACAATATTTTGGGCTTGGGTGAGAGATTCACAATTACAAAATTGTAATTCTCCATGAATGAAAATGTGACAATAGTGCTGCTGAAAAAAGCAAATTGTCTTTATTTTATAATTCGTCTTATTTAAAGTACTTGTCATTTCAACTCAATTAGCGCAAAGAGAATAACTTTCTTCAAAGACGTAGTTAGGACTTGGATTAAAGGGTGAAGACGATGATGTTTGAAAGCAAAGCCACGGCATAATTACCTTCAAGAAAAGTATTTTATGCTTTGATGTTCCTGGGTAATTTTGCTGTTTCGCTTGAATAAACGACACAGCAAAATACTTAACAATTTGAGATCATCCTTGCATTTATTGAATGTGAGATGTTCTAAAAGTAGCTTTAAATCTTATTATCGGTATAGTTAAAGGGTTGAATTTTTAAACGAAATTCTTCCATCGAAGAACTTGAATGACCAAATCATTGAACTAAAAAACAAAATGAAAATTTCTTGCTTCGATACCACTTTCATAGACCGATCTTGCCGTGAATGCTACCAAGTAAAACAAATTAAAATGCCGCTAACGGAAGTTACACAGCAAACTTACCGAAATGATGCAAGTCTGAAACCAGATTGCATAGTTAGACCCGTACCTGAGGAAGTTTTGGGATGGAACTGAACTTTACCATCAAATATGGATGGAATTGCTTAACAGGGATATAGTGCACGTGTTAAAATAATCAAAAACAACAATGAACTCGACGGTAAGAATTAAGAGAATACTTGTTACTGCAAAGCTCGAAGTTTTTGTTTTGCTCTTTGATATGGTTCTGTGGGGCTTGGCAAAAGAAAAACCAACCTCTTGTTAAAACGCAAATGGAAGAGTGTTCGTGCGGCAGCGCTAAATGAAAGATCATGACATTCAGGCCAGCTTGTGGATTTAGACATCAACGCTAAAAGGCCTTGGCTTCTCACGCTTTCTGTTCTGTGAAAAATGAAACCAAAATACACCCTCAACGTTCAGTTCGAACCAAATTCACGTCTTGAGCAAGTGGAATATTGACGGTGATATGTAGCCCCGAGACAACCATTTGTATTGCATTCCTATGCAGAGTAGAAAAAGGTTCATTTAATTAACGAACAATTCACTGCTACTGTGCATCGAAATCAGTGTCATATCTTTGGTTTGGACAACAACGGTTGGGATAGGCTGTTGAGGTCAAGCATGGAAGCCCGCTCCTGAGTTCTTGACCACTCAAGGAAGAAAATGACCACCCCCAAGAAAAATTGAATGAAATGATATTAAAGCACGCAAATATTGCTGTGTTACGTCATGAAAAAAGGGGATGGAGTTGTGTTTATTTATACTTCAGTGATAAAAGTCGAAAGATCTTTATTGCATTCCACTGCAGTGTGGAAGCCGAGGCATTTTAACAACAGATTTATCTGCTGCTGCTGCTCAAATCTGCAGTCTGGCTAACAACAAATAGACTTTTGAAGGCGCAGCTTGCCGCAGAGAAATTGTAATGCACGTAATTTATTGTTGCACAGTATGATCCCAGCTAGTTCACATATCGGACTCATCGTGACCAAGGCACTTACCGGCTGCCTTGCAGAGTTCGTTTGGGACATGGACGTCCCCGTTGCTTGCTGTGAAGAAAACAGACAACGGAATGCAGGCGAGGGTCATGGTCATGTCCACTACCACCAGGTTGAACATCAAGAGATGCATGGTGGTGCCGGGGCGCTTGGACTTGAGTAGCATCAGTCCGTTCAGCGCGTTGGACGTTACCCCGACGATGCAGATCAAGAGGAGAAGCGTGACGCGGAAGGCCACCTCGCCGGGGGGCAGGACCCACGGCAACGGGGCATCGCTGGTTGATATCTGGTTGGTCCCAGAGCCCGTGAGTTGGTCAGTGAATGACATATTTACTGCGGTGAATGTCTGTTCCTGAAGCAGATGTTGGCATCAAAATTGAGAGCATTTGGGTTCTTTGTTCTTACGATAGTCCCTGCTCCTTTTATGTTATGGATTCGGCATTGCTCCTGAAGTCGTTTGCTTAAACGTTTATAGGAGCAGACTCATTTCAAAGCGACACATAGTGAGTTTTTCGTTCTGGACGCTGAACAAATGCACTTAATCATAAACCATTGTTATGATCCTGTTCGTTTAGTCTTTAGAGAGTCGACAGCAAGCAGTCTTAACCATCTTCACTCAGCATGGTTTTCTGCCAATCTTCCGTCACACCAAAGATTATGGTCCTTGAGGCCATTTCAACTCTGCCGCTGAAATGGAATTCAGTCACGTCTTTGCTGCAGTGCGAATGGCTTTTGGTGTACATATACTTGCTGCGGACTTCGCTGCGAGCGCAGGTACTTCAAAATTTCGACGGCGAAAGTCTAACGCAGTGCTGCCCGAAGTGAGTGCAAGGATCATTGCAGCATCAAAAGACTTGTCGTGTTCATTTGTTGCACAAACGCGCCTTCGGTTAACGTGCAACTTGGCTGGCAGTGAGAGGCAGTTCAAGCCCTAGCAGGCCTGCTTATTTACTGGTTTCCCCGAGCCTCGGTTATTACGCACTAACTTCACTTCCTCGCGAGAACTGGCGCGCTTTTTATTCCGGTTTTGTAACTGCTTCGTCTCAAAGTTCAACGAGGCACAGACTTCACCCGTTGCCATGGACAGGAAGGGCATGCATCGACTGTGGATGTGCCCTGCATTTTGGCATGTTGAACGACGTTCACTTCTTATTTTTAGGTATCAATTCTGACGATTTATTTCAGAATACGGTAAAAGGCACTTGAAAATCCAAGACGGCCCTAAATACACGGTGCAGTCCATCTTCATTTCCAGATGTCAAGGGCTATTACTACATAATATTTACAATGACGATAATGACATCAACGTATTAGCGGCGCTTTTGATTCTCCTTTGGGTTGTGACAAACAATTTATGTGTCATCTAAGTGTTTTCCAGTCTTTATCAGAGCGAGTTTTCAACCCGTTGACTTAATTGCGGTCTTAAAAAACAAGTAATGAAATTATCATTTTTTGACACAATGCAATTCCATTCAATACAAAAACAGTGCCGGTAATCGATCCCGACAGTGAAATATTTCCTGCATTAGATCTGGAGTAAAAAAAAATTCATCCTTGATCAAAGCATCCACAGGCGAATCGCTCCCAGAGAACACCTCACGAACTCTCACAACTGCACGCCGACGCAGAGAGCTGGTACACTTATAGTTTGTTAACCCATGCTTATCAATGTCCCGTGCTTTACTCCAGATACATCAACTTGGTTTTTTGTTTTGTTCTGTGAGCTTTTTTAACGGAGAAAACCGTCAAACAGTAATGCCAGTCGCCAATAATAATAATTCTGTGAATTCACAAATTGCCAGAGAGGACTGATTTCATGGGAGTTTCGTGGTGGTATTTCTGGATGAGGCTTAGTACATTTGAGCCAAAAAATGCTATTAAGTATAACATCTGAAATGGTACGGAAAGGATGGCCGTATATAGTAACCCCAAACTCATGCATCCATACATCCACCCCACCAAACTAACAAGAGAAAGAAGGAAGTCCAAACTCTATAAAGTCATATTCTTTGGTACCTGTCCTTACCTTGTCGGTATTTTATTCAAGATCTACACAAGATCTACCCTGCCTTTAGTCAGTCGGTTACTTATTTCTGCGTGATTGTATATGATTACACTATGATATTTCACAAATCATTCATTATAGGTTCAAAGTGTACGGCACACTGCAGGTGATTACGACGCATGATTCAAAGTCATCACCTGCTTGACATTTTCATTGCAGAGGTCGAAAAAATAGAGATATATAGCATTTTGTTAATCGCTGACATCACTGCAAATGTGACTGACTGATTCACCACAGGAACTTTTACAGGGAAAACCATCACGAGATGTTTAATTAATGTCCCTTATTTTGTGTCATTATCGTAACCATGTTGATGACGTCATGTTTTGCATCTAACTTTCACAATACATACCCCATACGATTGTCATTCAATGGACTGTTACCAATCTACCAATCCCCCGATGGGGGATAAGTAACATGTTACAAATCCTTGATAGCCGAAGTTTTTTTTTCCTTTGCCCTGTATCTATCTTTATGCAATCTGTGCAAATGAGCTTAACGGCCCATGGTACCTGTACGTAGGCCTAGAGGCATAATGTATACCCTAGTCGTTGACCCGCCAAACTAATATTTACATTAAAAATGGAAACTGCCATGTTGGAATTACAGAAAACAATATGTGCAGAAGTTTTTATCCATATTACACTATAAAACTTTGAAAGATTTAAAAAATCATTTCAACCACTGGTCAGCTTTACATGAAATTATAGGCATATCTGAGTAGTGTTTACCAACGCCAGAAAAGAGAAGATGGACCAGGCAATATGTGGTTGACCTCCAATTATCGGATAACATGGAATCGGCCAATAAAGCCGTTTAATGTTTCCTATCGAAAAATAATAAAATGCTACAAACGGGATAATGACTGTCTTTAACGTCAAGTTTAATGGTTAAGTTCACACCTACTTAATAAACACGATGAAAGGAGCGTTGAGCAATAAATGGGTAAAAATTGATTCCATAAAACCCAACTCTGTATTCAAATTGCATTAACCAATAACTCATAAGAAAATGGAATGCTTAACACAGGTTAGTGTAAGTTACAAATTACCAATTCGAGTTATGGCCTTGGAGTGCTTGCAAATAGCAAAATGGTTATCAAGAATGGTCACTCGTGATATGATAAAAAAATCCGCAACTGGGAGTTTTTTTCCTGCCATTCTCTCAGGCCGTGTACGCATTGCGGCTGCAGCTTCAGTTATTGTCACCATTTCCACGCAGTTGTCAAAACGCATCGAATTCACAACGGTATTCAAATTAATAATTAGTCATCCGCACGTTATTTCTCGTCGTGAGATTTCAAGTGGCTGTACATGCTGTAGCCGTGAAATTGGCTCATATCACCATATGTGGAGTGCATGTGTCCAAATCGGTTGATGTGATCGTATTCGGACTGTGGGGTTAAATGAGAGTAATTGGGGCTCTGTGCCTCGTGCGCGCGTTGACGTTTGACGTGATTGTACCCCTCGGTGTCGCTGCTTTCTCCTTGCGAGGTTGTCTCCGAAGTCTCGTCGTCTTGGTTACCAAATGGTGGTTCCAGTGTGAAATAGTAGGGCCCTTTTGGAAGGCTATGTGCATCTGACTGGTTACCTTGTAGCCCACGTGACTGCATGTCGTCCCTCGTAGTTTCAGGATCCTCTCCTGCCTTTTTGGTGCCATGTCCGTCCCTTGGGGCGAACCCTTCAAGCGCAATAGTCTCTTTTCCATGTGGGGCCTCCGTATTTTGACGCGGTTGTCTACTCGGTGGGCTTTCCTGTTCCAAAACAAAATACTGATGGCCGCCACGAGCCTCCTTCCCTTCGACTTCTGGTGGTGGAGGCGACAGCATTACGTCATTGGCCGAGTCACCGCACGACCGACAGGGGGTGCCACCATCGCCAGATAAGCTAGGAAACGTCATCCCTTGAATTTGGTCCATGGGAAAGGGCACGCCATATATGGGATTAAGTGTGTCATTCGTTGCCGACTGCTCAATGTTGGACTCACTCGGTGAAGCTTTTGGCCGTTTCTCCAAATGTCTACTGCTACCATCTGATAGTTTAAGAAATAACATGGAAAGAGAAGAGCTTTGTAAATGGAGTGCTGTCTGTGAATGATTTGTGACTATTCAAATTTGAATAGCGCGTGTTGCAACGCCATTGGTTTGATCAAAATAATTGTTAGGACGTATCATTTGTTCGTGATGTCTTTTATTTGCTTAACTTCAGGTGCGCCGAATGAATTGTAGGGGCGGATGTTCAGAATTTAGGAAGTCTGTTGAGACTTAAACGAAAACTTTCTATTAAAGTGTTCTTGTTATCATGCAAAGCCCTCCGTATTTTGACGCAGTTGTCTATATGGCGGGCTTTCGCGCTCCAAAACAAAATACTGATGGCCGCTACGAGCCTCCTTCCTTCGACTTCCAGTCGTGGATGGACCAGACAGCATTGGGTGCGTTCGATTAGCTTACACTTGTCAGCCAAACTTACACAGAGCGTTCGTTTAACCATCACGTGATCTTCGTGCCTGCTGCCCTGGTGTCAGCCAAAAGTACCCCGGCTGGCGAGCAGGTCTCTGGAGGCTCCTCGAGTGTGATGACGTCACGGATGGACTGTTCGTGCATGGACATGATGGAAAGTGAAGGGGACTTGACCTTTTTCCCAGAATGCTTTGGCGAATACACTGCAGCGTTCAATTAGCCTCATCTCGAAGCTTCCGTTGTATGTAACACTGGTGTAAAGAGGGAAGCTAATCGAACGCACCCATTACCTGCTTCCCGTCTTCGGCCATGTCGCTGTGCGATCGACAGGGGGCGCTACCACCGCCGATTAAGTTAGGAAACGTACCTTGAATTTCGTCCATGGGAAGGGGTACACCATATATGGGATTAGATGTGTCATTGGTTGCCGGCTGCTTAATGTTAGACGTATTCGGTGAAGTCCTTGACTCTGTCTCCAAATACTTGCTGTTCTTATCTGATGGTATAAGAAATGACATCAAAAGGTCGAAAAGCTTTGTAAATGGAATGCGGTAGTGTAATGTTTTGTGACATTTGTTGAAATCTGACAAACTCGTTCTACAACGCCAATCCGACAAACTTGTTTTACAACGCCATTGGTTCTGCGACCAAAATAAGTGTTCGGCTCTAATCATTGTTTGTGATATCATTTTTAGTGTCATTTGCCTGACTGATTTACCTCAGTTGTGTCGAAGATTGTGCGGGGTGCTGGTGTTTGGAATTTTAATCAGAAAGTCCATTGACACAAATCGAAACCTTTCCAGCACAACATTGTTGTTTTCATGTCGGGCCTCTGTATGGACACAGTTGTCCACTTGTTGGGCTTTCCCACTCCAAAATAAAATACTGGTGGCCGCCACGAGCCCTCTTCCCTTGGACCCTGAGTGGTGGATCCGACGCATTACCTTCTGACCGTCATCGGCCGAGTCGTCGTAAGACCGACAGGGGGCGCTACCGTCACCAGTTAAGCTGTTAAGCTGGCAAACTTCTTACCTTGAGTTTGGTCCATGGGAAGGGACACTTCGTATATTGGATTAGACGTGTCAGTAGCTGCCGACCGCCCAATGTTGGATGCAGTCGATGGTCCCGTAGGTTGTTGTTCCGAATGTATTCTTTCTCCATCTGATGGGAAAAGAAATAAAAATCGACAGGGAGAAATGCAGAAACGGAGTGCAGTTTGTGTAAAACCCGTCCAAACTTGGGAAGCTCGTTTTTTAATACCCCGTTGGTTCTTCGACCAAAATTATAATGTTAGGCTCTATAATTTGTTCGTAACATCATTTTTTTCTTCTTTGCTTGACTTAGTTTCCCTCCGATGTGTCAAAGGATTTGTGGGGTGCCGGTGTTTAGAATTTAAGAAAGTGTACTGATACTAAAACAAGATAATATTTGAGAATGTTTTAGAGGCTTTCGTTTTGAAAGATGAATGGTCACCTTATAGCCCGTTACTCAAGTAAAGTGAGCCGACGACATGTGCCCTATTAAAGAAACAAACAAAACTGAGCTCACCTTTACGCCTTCTTTCACCGCTGTTGTTATTCCCACTTAGGAGAAAGAAAAGTAAAGGAATAATATCGGAAAACCTAGAATTATAAAAAATCATGGGAGAGGCCTACCGTTATCCGAAAGTGTACCTATCAATGCTTTGGTAAAGCCTCTGGTTACACACTCAACTGCTTTAGAAACCATATTGAAATAATGCACATGTAGAAGCGGGTGCCTTTGAAAAAGAGCGGTACAATTACTGCACTGTTGCAGGTGTTTTTGACACACCAGATCAGACACCGCGATTAAAGTCTGGTGTCCTGCACTCGGATTTGAGTTTGCATTTTCTGTATCACGATTGCATACGTACTAGTTGGGCGCTGAAGTCAGACAGCTTAGTGTCTAACGAAATCATATAGATTCAGTCAAAAGAAGTATGGACTCGCATCGTTTTCTTGAAAAGTGTTATATTAGCCTTGAAATGCACAGTAGCTGAAAAGTTTCAGAAGTCTGAATGCTTTTTCTGTAACACTTCAATGTTATTTTTGAGTGCTGTTTTGATGAAATAGAGATCCATGCCCAAGAAAGGAATCTTGTTGTAACATTGTATATCTGTATCAATACTGTTGAAACATTGCACAGTCTAAAAAGTTACGTTCAAGTATTCTTGTTCCTGAAATTGTTCTAGCCATTTTCAAATTCGGAGATATTGATTTCTCGTGAGAAAAAAAAATGAGAAAAAAGTGTTTGGACTAGTCATCCGGACATGGATAATTTTGGGGTGCCTACGTGATGGGTCTTCTCCAGCACATCAGTCTACTTTTCGGGCAGAAGCAAAATACAACGAGGCCAACAGTAAGCAGCAGCATTATTGGAAGGATGCTTCCGAGAATCACTGCCTGTATGTTGGTCTGAGCAGACGGCGACGGCACGGTCGGAGTAAGAGTCGATAACTGCGTGTTGGAAGTGAAAGTTGATACCTGCGTTGTGGAGCCCTTTGTCGTCGCCTGTTCTTGTCGCTGTTCGGTGCAACTGCCAAATGAAACAAAGCACCTGAGTGTGATTGCTAATCATGCATAAATGCAAATCACATATTTAGGCCAAAGACGACATAATGTTCTGTAAATAAACCCATTTTCTTTAAATAAAGCTTTAAAATCATTCAAATCTGATTAGTCTTAGGGACTCAGACCTCACGGGGTATAGCTACATGGGAAAGAAAACTTGCTGGTCGTGATTGCTTAAACAATTACTGTTAGCAGACAGTCGACCAGACTGAAACTGTTGAAAAAAATGACATCCCTATACCCAGCAAGATATGGGACGGAGGGGTACCCCCTCTACATGTCCAATCCTTATACACACCCTAGACTATTGTTACCTAACACGCCCCCCCCCCATGTCAAAAAGAATTCCAAAGATTCCGGTCAAATAATGACCAAGAGAAGGGTGGGGCGTTCTCCGTCCATATCTTGCTTCAAATAGACAAAGACAGGTGCATTTACAGCGTGCCCCCTTTTCTGTGAGGCATGCAGGTGTACATTAGTGTAAAGATGATTTATTGTGTCTTGGGAATTTTTCTCAACAAACACAGTTGGCCTACAACAATTGCATAACTTGCATGGGTCCCATGAAGAAAAGAGAATCCTCAAATTGTTCGTGCATTGACGGCCTGTATAAACACATTGCAGCAAAATGTCTTGTTTGACCTAAGAAAATAGAAGAGGGAAAGTTCTCGGTTTCCTCGGTAAAACGCCTACTAGCTGACACAGACTTGGAAAATTGAACTGAGGGGACACTTTTGATTACTTTTTTCCTGGAACAGCGTCAGGGATACCCTTGCAGACGCAGTAGATTCTGTTTGACTGGGAGCTGTCGTACAAACAGATGTCGTCACCATCCTCGGACTCGCACTCTGTGACGTTGGCGTCTTCGAAATGACAGATCTCGCACGCTCTTGTTCACATGGAAAATCTGCTCGGGAGTGACATATTAAACTCAAAATAAAATCATCCCGGTTCTTCCCGTAAAACGCCTCTCTCTTTTCCAGCTTTCTCGATTGAGTAAGGCTCGTTGCCTATGATTTAATTTAGATTGTAGCTTTGGAAACTCGTTTGTTCTTCGATCCGTCTTCTCTGACAATGGCTTGAATCTAATACCCTAAATATTTTCAAAGACAAACGCCAACCTTCGGTATTGTAAAGGCTGTCGACTCTGCTGCAAGTAATGAAATGCAATGTTTTGGAATATCTATGCAAATGGTCCAACATCGGTGCAAGAGAACAGCGCGGTAGCTGACTACTAGACGCCATGAGGACAAGGTCTGGTCAAAGGCCGATCCCTCGAGTTGGAGATGGGCGCCGTTGGTAGGGAAATGGACATTTGTTGTCAAAAGGTAAGGTGTACAGTACATTATAGACAATGTTGAAAAGCAGACATGAGCGCTGTACATAATGAGCCCCTAATAGGACCAAAACAAAGGGAGCAATTTCCCAGGCAACGGAGACTCCTTTGGTCGGAGCTGCACTTCACTGGTTCACAAACGACTATGAAATGCACGCGTTACGATTGCGCCGCTACCAGCAAATACGAACACTCTCGACCAACCTGGCTCTTTTCAACTGATACGAGAATGCTTCTGCTCAAGGCGGATGGAGTTGTACGTTTAAGAAACCCTCGTTTCATCTCTTTTCTTACAAAGTGTTTCATGTCTTATACAGCATTTGGGACTACAGGTCGGGATTTTTAACTGCTGTTTTGGACTCTACTTGTAATTTAGTCAAGTGTTCCATGTTCATGGAGTTTGTATGTCATAAATCCGCAAACCTGATGTCGAGGGAGGGAAAATCCTTGGCTCTTTCACTATGGCGACGAAGGCGTGTGGTAAAATTGGAACAATTACCAAAACAGGCTAGTGAAACTCTTCAAAGTGCTTACTGTGTGCATCGCAAGTATCTCGGTAGCATTGGCCATCTGCGGCATCTTCACCAGGCTCGGTGGAGCAACAGATCTGCCGACACAACATACATCTCGTTGATCGTGGAATTCTACACGGTTGACATGAGCCGTTACATCTTCTAAAGGGAAATGACACCGTTATTTTGGCACTGGTGTTTATAGCTCTGAAGTGGGGCTACAATTGTAGTTGACTCGTATGCAGTCCTGATCAATGTCAGTAAACATTGGTTAATCTCTCTCAGTGGGACGAGGTGTCACTGAATGTAATGGAATGGTCGGTAATGGAATGGATGGGGTACTTATTTCCAAGTGATCATCACATGAAAACGGGAGACTTTCGTCGGAGATACTTTGATAGTATTGTTAAATTGTAGTCGAATCAAAACTTTTTGGGTGGTTAACCAAGCAACTGGTAGAATTTGACCTGAAATGTGTCCTGAAGTTAGTAACTATCTTCACAGTAAAATGCCATCGGAATAGGAAAGGTATTTAAAGATATCATTGCACAACTAGAGTCTATGGAGTCGATAACAGTCTCACATGCATATTAAAGAGATGTGTGGCAATTTTAACAATCAACACACCTGTTACAAAGAAATCTTCTCATGTTCTCCGACAGGTGAGGTGACAAAACATGGCCGGCTTCAGATGTCGAAAAAAATTCTCCCGCAAGAAACAGCACGAGAAGCACCCCGCGGGTTCGGAGTTTAGGAAGTCCCGCCATCGTTTATCACGAAGTCGAACAGTCATATAAGCTCCGGCGTCCACACTCGGAACCGACCAGCCTTGTACGCACGGACTTCATTCGGGGTTCTTTTGCACAATCCCAATGCTGGTAACCCGCAGAATTTTGTCTAGGGCAGCGTTAGGCTTGTTCCTATAGCTTTCAAACGGCACGTAATCCTCAAGAATTTTGAGAGAATGATTCCACTTCGGTCAGATTCAGATATGATATAACTGACTCCAGATCACCTTGTCATGTTTGTTAGGTTTGTGGACTTTACCGTCTTTGCACTTCCTTTACAGATAAGTCGAGTCATCGTTACACGGAGTAGTGGGGCAGATTGCGTGAGTGTTGTTAAAAAATAAATGCCATGAACAATAGCAGAATTAGACTAAATCCCTCTACAAGCCACTGCCACCCAAACCCGGAAATGATGTCTAACGACCTGATGAAACGAATAACCCTGTTCCTTCCTGTAACATTTCCAGTTGCAAGGTTTAAATGCATTAACGTCAAAGGGCATTGTTTATCGACTGCTCAGGGTACAGGACATCAGAAACAGTTTCAGCAACTTACACATCATCGACCGGCCATGAATCTACCGGTAAACGCCGGGAAGCGCATGTGTTGATTATTTGCATCACTTATTGGGTATAATTGTCTCGGGTTCATATAACGTTGACAATATTTCAGACGTTTCAAAGCCAAAAACTAGACAACTGTCATGCATATCACACACAGTTATGGTATATGCCTTGATTTAATATTGTAGACCTATATTTGATTCAATCAGATTTGTTTATAGTGTAACAGGTAATTGTGGCCCATAAAAATGGGAACTATACCATCAGTTCGAAGAGATTAATACAGACTGACTGTAGAAGACATGCATAATTAAGGGAACAGGTTCGCTTACCTTCAGAACCAGGCGGGAAAGGGAAATCCTTTGAACGCCCACAATAGCAGTTTCCTTTTGCAGCTTGCAAAGCATTAATTGCTCCACAGTGCGGAATTTTTGTATTGTTATTGGGTCGTGTTGCTGACACGGTTATCGTAAAGGGATGGGAACGTGCACCCCACCCTCACTTGTTGAATAGGGTTTCCATCATGTCCTTCCCGATCCACGTTCCCACGGGCAATCGACGCCCATTATCGTGAAGAGTACAGCCTTGATAATACCTGTGCATAAGAATGCTGCCTTTGAATGATCCTTTCTGTGTCATTAAAAACTGTACGTTACCAAAAGTATACTTAGAATTGATTCTTTGCCTAGAAAGTTTGTCATCGTATAAGTGTTCGAATCAGGCTGTATAAGAGGAGCAAGGGTGAAGCAACTCGCGTGTGGGCGGGCATAAACTTGTGGCGCGCACCTGTCCACGAGCGTGATGCCACCACAGAAGTGGCTTCTATTTCTGGTCGCCGAATTAGTCCATACGCTGAATGGATTTAGCGACACTTTACATACAGTTAAGAGTTAGTACAATATGACTATCGGGTTGCTGTTTTAAACATTTCTTTACAGAATGAAATTGGCATTACCTGTTACTGGGGTAAAAATTGTCATGATTATTGAAAATAATTATCGCGAGAATTGTATTGATTGCGTGCGTTAATTTGCGTCCTCTCGTAATAAATGCCGACCAGTTCGTTTGATGTGATCGTATCCATTGTCTGGGCTCAAAGAGGCGTCACTGAGATGTCTTGGACCCGATCGTGCGACGTTTGCTCAAGAGCCCCTGGCGCGGAGGTTGTCAGTGATGGGGCGCCCTCTTTAGCATTCGAGTCACCTTCATTGGCATTCCTGTCTTCAGAGTCATCCTTCTCCAACACAAAGTAGTCGTGGTCGGTCGGCACCCCTTGTGGGTCATCATCATGAAAGTCGTCCGCCTCCGTGTGTTCATTATCGCGCTCCAATACGAAATACTGATGGTCGGCCGTGACCTCTGTATTACCGGGCTCCTCGATGGGCGGAGCTGAGGGCCCAACAATGGGGCCATTCTGCACATGGTCGTTTTGTTCCCATCGGAAGGCGCCCCCGTCGTCGTGTATTTTGGTATAGTAATGGTCTCGATTTAATTCCAAGGACTTGTAGTACGCGACGTCCGAATTAACAACCTGGTCATGCTGCTGGTATGAGTTTCTTCGACGTTCTTGTGATTTCAACTCCAGAGGCTGGTTACCATCTAAACAAATGAACATGGAACAGCTGGTAAACTGAAGATAATAGATTAATCGATTTCAATCTTTACTAGTATTTTGTATAAACTCACAATACAACATCACACTATCGGATCCCAAATGGGTCCCTTTGATGAAGCCTTCTCGTTATTGTGAGCTTGTACTGTAGCTGAACAAAAGATTTTGATAGTTGTAATGTAAGCTTTTTAAATTACTGATATTTGATAAAAGGTCCAATTTTAGAAGGAGCGAAATCGGGCTAACCATTGTTTCTTTTCCCACCTTTTCGATTCGGTTCGACGGGAGAAGAAGGAACAGCTGTAGTGGCAGCATTACTGAGGAAGAGCATCAAAGATAAACCAAACTTTTACCAAAGCGTAGTAAAATTGTAAAACTGGTCTAAAGCAGGAGGCTTTGTATCTTTTCTTAAAAGCATACAATCTGTAATGGAGTCGTTGATAACCTCATAGACGTACATGTAGAGACCACCCCCACAGTTCAGCTTGCACCCAACTTGGTTAGCTAGGTGTGAATGTTTCCCAGTCAACACTCTCTAGACTTTTAAAAGTGCACTACGTTGATCTTTTTTATTTGAATTGTTTGGATTTTAAAACAGTTTTGAGACGGATTTATACGTTCCTCGTCAACAACGATTGTGTATGGTTCTTCAGGGAAACGAAATCCCCTTTCTTCTAATTGATCTGGGTGTACTGAATGACAGCTTGTTTTTCAATGTGGTACAGTTGAAATCATCATGCTATGTTCCACCGTTACATGAACACAATTGACATCAATGTCATCTTTTCCCCCAAAACCCACAATTCAACAAATTGAATGCTTACCCAGTCCTCCTGTGGAAAGTCAGTCTGTCGGTCAAACACAGCCAAAATATTCCCAGAAAAATGAGGAGCACGACTGCCGACAAGACAGTGCCGATAACGATTGCCTCCACATTGAGCTGCCCAGAAGGCATCATTGAGGCTGCCGTCGAATGAGGCGGTGTCGTTTGATGGTGTGTCGACTGGGGCTGCGTCACAGCTGGTGGTGCATCTTCGCTGCAGCTAAGGGGAAATGTACAGTTCGCTAGATCTATGTTATTTGTTAGACACAGTATCGTGACCTGTATTGTTCTTCCTTGACCGTGTAATAATATTGTTGGCCGCTTAGCTAGGCCCTGAATGTTAATTTTCTGGAAGTGATTTCTTCCATTGTTCTTCCGCATTGTTCTTGAAACTCTGAAATTGACATATATCATTAACCAGAGGAAGATAGCAGCTAATGATGGGTGATGACGAGACAGAAAGCTTAATAACGCAGCGAAAATTGTGTCTGATAAGGACAAGTATATTTACCTGTAGCCTATACGTTCTTCAGGTCCTTCGCAGACGCAGTATATGACGATCACGCCTCGTACGTTGCGGCGATACAAGCAACTTCTAGAGTGGCTGGAGTCGCCAGGGTCGTAAACACAGACACTGGCGTCATCATATGTACAGTACAGTTGCTGATCCTCGTCGCACAAATAATCTGCTATTAAATCACACTAACTGTTGAGACTGAATGAGATGGCCAGAGTACAGACTGCAGACATTTGATATTGTTTTGAACAGCTGTTTGCAGAGGGTTACGTGCCGAAACCTTGGCATTTTTTAGATTTTTACATAAAGGGTCCGAAACCTTTGTAAATTCTACCGAGATTTTACATAAAGTTTTGCAAATCAAAATATATAATATCCACTTCACTTTTGATTCCTTATAGGGCTCGATCGATTCGAATAACTCACTATTCGAGTATTCGACCTTCAATTTGATCAATTAACCGAATATGCGGTCGTACCAACCTGCAGATTATTGATGAACAAAGCATATACAAAATATGTTGCAATAATGCACAAAAATGTACAATATAATAGCTTCTCAAAGCAAAGAGTACCTCCAGCCACGATTTAGTAACAATATTTCTATTTTAAAGCCCTGTTGAAATCTCTATTCCTTTTAATTTACTTCTTGAATCGTAAGATTTTTATCTCTTTTCAATTAAATCTGATTGACACCAGGCTCCATAGAGCAATTTTTCTCATTTAAATTTAAAACGAAAGAAAATTTCCACTTCTTTTTCTTGAATTTCGCATTTGAATATTCCAATTCGAAAAATAATATTCGATAACCTATCGAATATTTGGTTATTCAGATATTCAGCTCAGCCCTAAGTCCTTATCTCCAATCATGCTTTACTTTTTGTACATAATGCGTCGCGAATTACATTTACCTTCATTGGAGAAAGTATCAGAAGTCTGTTTCTCACAATATGTGTAATCTCGATCAGTGTCAGATGGGCAATCTGCCCCTCGGCACAGTCCGGACCCCGACCCACAGCTCGACCTTGAATCGAATCGGAGAGAAAACAATCAGGCATTATACCATTGAGAAGAAACACGTTGGTCAATCGGTCCTTATGTCAAGTTGGCTTGGTTTTGAATCATTAGTCCTTGATTTGAATTACGGCATGTATCATGGGGGAGTAACACTGCCCTCCAACTTTCGAACTTCTGGAAATGTACGAAAATGCGTCCCCTCAAAAATTTGGAAATGAACGAAAATCGGGACCAGTTGCTCCAGAAAAAAAGACTGTTCCCCAAATAATACAGTCCAGAATTAATTTCCACTATCGCACGTTCTTTAAAAGAAAAACACGCTGAATGCTCCGAGACTGAATTTTATTCAGTGCTATGGATAACTCACCTAATTATTAGACATTTGGTCAGTTTCTGGATACCAACCCATTGTCAAAGTATAGGTTACTAGCTGAAATAAGCAATTATTGGTTGATATGGTGATTTTAGTGTTGGTAAGTGATAATCACCTGAAGTATTTGAACAAAATAAAACCGTTGCACTGGGGTCGAACCCTCTGTGTAGATCGCTACAAGACTGTATGAAAGAAGTAAGGATGGTTAATGCACTAACACAAGGAGCCGCCATAATCACTTGCGCGTTCTCATATTAAAGTGCGCGTGAACTTGATAAGTCACAGCGCTTGTTCGTCAATGAGGTCTGTATAAACGCCTGTATCACCTGTACACAAGTATGGTGCCACCACTGTCCGGACAACTAGTTAGTCTGCTTGCCAAATTAGTCTAAGCCTTATAAAGATCCCTACAACTTTCTTGTTAATGTGGCTGTACCTCTCGCACAAGTACTTTCGTATATCATCCAGGCGTGAAAACAACACGCGCGGGAGGGGTCTTTCAGTGCTGGCACACCAACTGCCCGGTATTCCTCCAACAACTACTAGCACCAGCAAGACGGCTACCACCACGCTGCGGGGCTTGACCAGAGGCCTGGGCGCGTCTTCCCGTTGTTTCATGTTCTTTCGGTCGCTTTGCCCTGCAGTCGCTTTTCACGTGAATTCTTGAAATACCGAAGTTACATTACAGTTGGAATGACGTTCGGTTTTATACGATCTGATTGCCTGAAGTATGAAGTAATCCTCCCTGCTCCTGATGACCTACAATCCATAAACTGATCATACTGTGGAAATCAGGCCCAATCAGTTGTTCCATCATTCGTTATCCCTTGCGTTACCGATTGTCCAGTCTCAGGAAGTTATGGAGTATACCAGTCAGGAAATGGTACTCAAGGTCTGGTGTAAGCCGCTTCCTAGATGTGCCGAATACGATACCACCACAGAGTTACTGACAGAAAACCAATACGCCTATTACCCGCATAGTCAGTGTTTAGGCATTAGGAGCTAATTTTCACATGGATAAGCATTACTGACGTCCTTTTGGGCAAAGCTTATCGGTCACAGTTGGCTCAACATTGTACAGGACGGATGCTTTCCAATTGCGAACTTAGTTTTAAAATTTGGCCGAAGTTCGGATGATATACATGTATATTTGTTTTTATTTATACGACCGTTATTTGGTGATCTCCTATTACCTTAACAATCGCAATAACAACACTGCCATGTCGAATATCGCTAAACCGAACAGTAGATGTGCTACTGTTGTGCACCTTATCCGACATAGGAAATTTGCTGTAAAAAAACATATTTAGGATCGATGATAATGACTCGATATTTGAAGAAAATCTTACTAGCGAAGGAGCAACGACCGAGATATAATGCGCTCGTTAATGTACATTGTGCATGCGTGCACCGGCAGTCTTGCAGACCTATCAGTCCTGAGCAGAAGCACTCCCTCGTCGGTTGAATTGGAAAGAGCCATGTTGGTCGGGAGTGTTCATTTTGTTGGTAGCGATGTGACTGTAACACTTGCATTTCATAGTCTCGTGTGAATCGGCGAAGGGCAAGGAGCCTTCGTTGCTACGAAAAATTGCGCCCTCTCTTGGCCCAGCTCGGAGCCCATAATAACGGCAAATATTAGCAAAATGTCGTTCTATTAACGTGAGGCCCAGTTAAATTTGTTTGAAAATGGATGTTCCTCAATGTTCAAAAATCAAAAGATGTCATGTAATTTCCTTGGTGGACATTCTTTCTTTCACAGCTGTTCATTGAAAGTCAAAAACCGGTAGTCATTTAGTTTACTCAAATTCTTCTAAGGCCTCAGAATTTCGTTGCTAGTGTTCGATTCAATCAATAGGTAAACTGTTACCATTTGTATGAATTCAAATTCGTTCGTGTGATTTCATGAACTTTCTGGCTCCTATTTGCCTATAATTTTAAAGCTGATTTCTTGAGAAAAAAATTATTTCAACGGTGAATCTCAATGCAGCTCTTTGTGGATGTTTAATTAAGCGTTACTTTACAATAACAATGAAAAAGCATGTAAACAAGTTAGTGGGAAAACAGAAATCAAAACATTTTTCTTTTTTTTTCTTTTCATATGATAACGATAACTACGTTTGTTTTGCAAACGTTTTGTTAACTTTAAGTTTATTTAGAAACAATCACGTCGTGAATTGACTTCACATGAATCAAGATATGGTTGTAGATTCAAACAAAAGGTTAAAGACATACAAAGAAATTATTCACGAACAAGAAGCCAACAATTATGGAACAAGAATATCAAATAGATTGATTAAAAGTGAAAGGCAGCATTAACTACTACAGTAAATCATGCCACATACAAGAAGGTTCGTTGTCGGTATAGGAAACATTCTAGTATTTAATACAGCTAAAGTTTTTGACGTGAATATTAATTTGCGTATTAATTTGCAGTACGACGTAAAATCTGTGTATGTACTTATGTATAACTTTTTTAAAAAATACTTAAATTTGCAGACTAAAAGTTAATGAAATTATACTGAAATTTCAAAAATACACACACAAATTACCTTTGTTACATACGTGTATATGGATTGATTTCTAAACTGAGTTGCAGAAAGATTCCATACATGATTCATTTCCATCGCTATGCTTGCTGGTGTATTGCAAAATTCGGACTCAGTGAAAAACTGGCCTATGCCGTATCGAACACTCTGCTTGCAAACCCATGGGAGCACCGGCAATGTGTGAGGCTGAGAGTTCAGCGGGTAAAGGAAACAGACTTGTATACGTCCAAATTTCATATGACGACAACAAGAACAGTTTGTAAATGCAAGAAAGCCAAACCCTCAATTAAATTTCCATTTTTGAGAAAAAAAATGTGCACAAGCAGGAACTTGGTTAAAATTCTAAGATCCTGTATATCTGCCCACAGGAGCTCCGTAGTACTGAAACATATTGTGAAGGTAAAATACACATTCAAAGTGATCTTTTGGGGAAGTATATTAATTTACATACCCACGACTTCTAACACATTTCAGTTGTGTGGGACGTCAATTCAAACAGCATGTCATGACACCATGTCACGACATTCTGTTGTGTTACGCTACCGTAGATTGGATGTTACCAAAGCGATTGTTTACATGCGAATAATGTCAAAAATATCAGTCTTGAATCTTTGTTGTCGGGTATCACTGATCTAAAGAGGCGTACAAGGGCCACTTGCAAATAGTATGCTTTTCGAGTTGCAAACTCGACAACTCTCCACGGGGAGATAGTAACTCGCATTCATTTGTATGTGGCCCTTATACGCCTCCGTACTGATTTTATAAACTGACTGGATATCGCGTCAAGACTGCAGGTTGGAAGTCTGTACCGTACAGTGATCGAGAGACTCAAAATCTTAGTCACGGTGGGTTTTCGTATCATGAGTGTTACCGGCCATTTCGTATGGGCGATTTCGAAGTAAAAAAAAATACAGTTATTTAAGTAACATTTCCTACATATTTGACTTATGAATATTGACCTTATCAAGGGAAGCCAATTTTCGTTGTGTTACTAAAATCTGTATTACTTTATGCAATCTGCATCTGTTAAATGGAGTGGTGCCAGACTATTTTAGGTTCTATGCCTCGCTTTCATTTTCTTTCATAAAAGTTGCTCAAAACATTTTAGTACAACTAATTACAATTTTTAAATTCGTCAGCGTAAATGCATCAAGTTATATTTCAGTGCTTTCATTTTCATTCCCATGTTCCTAAATGAAACAACTTCACCTTGCTTTCAATTCAGTATGGCCGATTTATGACTGAGGCCAATTGTGCTTGGCGATTGGTGGGCGAGATAATGGTCAGTATTTGCTAGCAACATTGCTGCCTAATTTGTGCCATCTATCTGTATATGGGAACCAGGTCGCTGGAGGTGATCATAATCTGACAACTCTTCAAGAATGACCCAAACTTGTGTGACTTCCTCGTAGCCAGACACTTTGCTTTGAGACAGAATTTCCGTGGGTGGCTCAAGAGTAACATAACTGTGGTGTTTGTCGCCGGCGCCCAGGACCGGTTTCACCGTTGCAATCTCGTACCCAGAATCTCGATTCATCCGTTCGTCTGTGCTGGGAGATATCAGATTGGATTGACCCAGTGCAAAGTCACTTGGACGTTGAACTTGAGCAACCTCATAACCCGAGCTCTGGTTTTGAGCCCCTTCCTCTGATTGGGCGTTGACGTAACCTGCCTTGACCCCTCCATTGGCTGGGCCCTCATAGGTCCCCCCATCCCCAGAATACTTCAGATGGTCTTCTTTTCCAGATACTGGACAGGTACTCGACTGAGCATTCTCCTGGCCAGGGGTGCTTTTCGTACTGTCGGTGAGTTTCAGTCGCGAGTAGTAGTGGTCATCCTGCAGCTCGTCCAGGTCAGGTTTTATGCCAACCCGAGGGTGATCAGCTGGTGCCCACGACCGATGCCCATAGGCGTACGAGTACTCGGCCTGGTCGGGCACCGGTTGATCCGGAGCTTGTTCATCTGCATTGATTCCTTCAGGGTGGAAGCAAAACATTTACAATCATCGAACTCAGTGAATATGCCAGTCCTGTATAAGGTCTCATTTTGCACCTCGGTTGTGTTTTTCCTATAATTGGCTGCGGAAACTATGGCTGGCCGTCGGTACAAAATTAAGACAAGTGTCAAAAATCCAAAGCAGCTATCAAATCTCCAAATAATAATATACGTTCTACTAGTCACAAATGAAAAACGACCTTAGTAACATTGGTTGGACAAACGTACATTCTAAACGAATTTGAGGTAAAATAAAACAATCCAAATTGTGATTTTTCTGGAGAATTATGGTTGTATGTACAAATACGCGAATGAGAGTGGTCTCCCACAATGTGAAATTTCTCTATGTTGTAACTTTGTTCGCGAATATCTTAATGTTGAAGTTTTTTCACACAGTTTCGTCGAACACGGCAAACAAAGTCGATCAGAACTTCCTATCAAACTTTTATTTTAATTGCTGCGAATTATTTTAACCACTGGAAAAAAAATTGCCACATGCAAATAACGCGACGGTACTTTAGTATTTTCCTGTTCATACTTTCCATTAAGTCAGGTTCATTGTTGAACGGTTTGACTTACCTTTTGAGACCATTTCCTCAGACTCCCGTCGAGCAGATCTGGCGGAAAATTTTTTAAATGAAGCATTTGATTTTTTGCATAATCTTAGACTCATTGCTTTGAATCTAGTTAACGGATGCAATGCTGTTTCTGTGAAGCCAGATATGCAGTAAGAGACAATAACGAAATAGGTGTAATCACCAAACAGATAAAAAATCCGTCGCTACAATGTCAATTCACCAGTTGAAACGAACGGGCATAAATCACACAATAGAACACCGTTAGGGTATATTTTATTTCGAACTTTCCACTTTACTTATACTCATGCAATCACGACGAAGCGAGATAACATGCGCGACACGGGGAAAAATAACGCACAATAAAATGTACTGCTTTGATTATGTAAGATCAACAAACCACAAATTTGTGAAGATTTTCTTTTTCTATATATCTTGGAAGTATAGTCAACCTTAAAAACATATAGTACACGCAACAGTAGGTGTACAGCCTCCATTTCAACTTCTCGGCTGGCAGAATGCATTGCGGCAAAGTATCTTGCGTTGCCAACAACCATTTGCGCAGTCGTGCTTACTTGGACCAGCCCAAACAATTATGCAGTCACTATTCGGGTACTGCGATAAACTCAGGCACGGGGTGAAATATCAGTTACCTCTTGTTAGAGCGTGAACAAGGCAAGCCACGCTTCCACAAACAGCAGCTCACGGTGACCACAAGGATCAGCAAGATCACGGCAAGAATACATGCAGCTGTCAGAGAGGCGACGCCGAGTCCTGGAGCAAGAGAATCATCTTTGCAGCTGGAATGAAGCAACAGAGACATACAATATCGACTGGACGAGGCAGGAAATAGACAGGATTGAAGACCACAGAGAAACAAGCGCGAGGGAGCTGCAATGAAATTGCTGTTAACCCCACTATGCATGGGTTATCCCTGTCTGTCGAGTCACTCAGTCGCTATGCACATAAAGTGTCTTCGGGTAAAGGTACTGTTGGGAGATTCAGTAAACGTTGACAAAGCGTCTCGCGGGCACGTTTTTGCGGAAGAAGGGAACCGACTTATTTCATGCAGAACAGAAAGCTCATTCAAATTGTTTGATTCAAAAAACCACATGGACAGAGTGCAGAAGAGAAATGGCATCGATGAGCAGAATGTTTTGATTCTTTACTGACGAATTTTTATTTTAGTGGTCAAAAACTCTATCTGTGAGTTTTTATGTTTGCGTCCCTCCTTGAGAAGCTTCTATTTCCCGGATCGATCGTCGGGACAGGAGAAGGGAAGTATCGGATTACTCACCTACTGTCAAGTTTACGCGACCAACCCGATGGAATTTTACAGGCACAAAGAGACTTAGAGCTCTCGTGAATACACGTTCCAAACTCATCTGAACACACCACAGCATCGTCATAGCCGCAGACAAACGTCTGTTTGAAAGTCATACATGGGTCCTCTACATTAAGGGATAAAAAAGGAGCAAAACAGAAAGGAGATTTCATCAACCGTGACACTTCACCTGACTTTCCGTCACAGGGATTTAACACACAGCGACAGGACCCGTAGGCGCAGATACCGAAGAAAATAACGACTATGTTCAGCTTGAAGTTGATTGCACACGTACAATGTACCTCAAATGACTGCTGGCCTGAATGTATAGATGTCTTGACGTAGTTTGGGGTGTGTGAGCAGAGTGGGTAGCCCTCTTTTTAGCTCTGTTATTAACTTTTACAACGAGATACAACCCACAAACAAGTCAGCCAACCCATCGATAGGATGTTTAGCCCCATAGTTAATTCCAATCTGTTTTTGAGGCCACAGTATATTCCACCTTGAGAAGATGATGGTGGTTGCTGAGGTTTAGCCCCTTTTGCAGTGAAAACGTCTAATTTCGAGGTAAGATACTTACAGAAGTCTTCAAACACGTGTTGCGACACATTATACAACCGATATGAACTCAACTCACCATCTGGAATGTCAGTGAAGCAATGAAAAGGGTTGCAAAGATGCGCACACAAGTCCATGCCTTCTTCATCAGGGCAACTGCATGTATCGAAACCGTTCGACTGGTCACCGTTAGTACTTTTTCCATGTAAAAGTCGAATGTCCTTGTGAAACCAAATTCAAATTCATGTCGATTCGTTTGTTTTTTTAATTATGACTCGTAGCCAAAGGCTGAACTGAAGTTGATCTGCTATTTAAAATTCCGTCATAAAATTAGCATTAGAATCAAGTTTGCTAAAATATTTTTCCAAAATACGTGAGGAGTTTTTAAAAAATCCAATACAAATTTAAACAGCTCATAATGCAGAGACAAGATAAGGACAAAAGATGGTAAACACAACCTAAAAATATAATATTTTTAATAAAATAAGCAATCACTTTCGGGACATCGTTCTTGCGACTTCCAAGCGTATTTTTAAAAAATACGTAAAATCAAAAATTTTGGTTTTTGCTTGCATTTTTAACACTGTACTCCGAAATATTAAAAACAGGCAGTTTTAAGTTTACACATTTTTTAGGTTTATCACAAACATAGGGGGACCCTTTTCAAGTTTTAATGAGCTATTTGATGAAAAAAATAATAAGTTATATTACGGGGCCAGGGAGAGGGATAAATCAGAATTTCACAGCGGGCTCAGCGCGTCATGTGCGGCATGGCTACAGACTGCGCACTGAGCGGCGTGCATCGGTGATTCGGAACTGTCTCTCAGAAAACACGCTGTGGGCGAATACATTCACGGCAGGTTCAGTTTATTTAGTTTCCAAAATATTTTACCGGGTGATTTTGGGGAATATTTTTTAGAAAACTTGATATGGTAAAGAAAAATGGTAAAACGTTCACTACTGGGGGAGGAAACTACAATTTTACCTTATCGCGCATCTCCTCAACAAAAAGGACCAAACATTTCGTAGTCGAACTGCTTTGTGGTTAGTGTTCAAGTGATTTCCAAAATTTCGGCTCTGGGATTATTGTAAAATGCAGTACATGAAACCTGGTGTTGAAATATATTTAAAAGGCTTGGGTACATTAGAATTCATTTTTGTGTGGTCAAGAGATGCAAAACTGCAGCACTTCCAGTAAAAAATGCCCAGCTGAGCTGTGTTTTCTGATGCAGAAAGTGATATTGATCAGCAACGCCGACGCTTGGAAAATTGGTTTGGATAATCATTCCTGGGGGCTTAAGAGAGACAAAATGCTTAAGTGTCGAATTGCTACGTACCTGTTTTGCCTTGTGCATAATTGATGACGTATCATTGTGGATAAGTTCACAAGCTCTGATGGGAGTTTTTGCTTTTCATCATTCGCCCGACATTCTGTGGAAAACATTCCGACAGTCAGCAGAACTTGAAGAACCGTAAGTCTAAGCATAACAACCAGGAAAGCGATAGACAGATATGTCCCCTTCATGTTTTCAAACTTGTCACGATACAGGGAAAACCTGGCCATATTGCCCGCCGTCCAGCTTGATGGGAGTTGAGTCTATTGAAACATCACCGTCATCGTCTGAACCAGCCACGCGTATAATGTAGACGGCACAGCGCATCACACACACGCAGCGTTCTCACTACTTTCTGAACATATTGGGGTCACTGATGAAAAATAAAGTGAACTGAATTCCATTTCAGCTTGTTCTCGATTCAGCAAAGACGGCTCGCCTTTGTGTGATTCGGTCGAGTTGAGTCGAATGTGTCGCACAGGGTTCAAGGTGTTAACTCCGATAAAGTCCAAGTACCCACGCTAGACAGACAGTGCCCATACCCACAAAGCGTGGCGGTATTGTGTGCGATGCCTGTGAAGAACACGTCATAGAAGGCGGATCCCTGTCTTCGTTTGACATAAAACAAGCTTCTAAACATTCAAATAAAGTAACAACATGAAATTATTGAAACAGAGAGAATAAAACCTTACTGGGACTTGTCACGACATCCCGAATTTAATGTGAAATCTTTCACAGTGTAACAGTTTTACATATACGTAAATAATATTTTTCCAATTAAAAATTTACAAATTTTAATGTATTGAACATGTTCAGCCATTTCTGGGGTGGCTTTTCAAGTAATAGTTGCCCCTTATTGTTTAATTATCTCATCACCATTTCAGATTACGTGTCATAGGGCTATATGTCAATGTCTGCATGTGGCATTGACTCCAAAAGCCAACAAGGAATTTTAAGGGCTGAGTGGGAAATCGCAAAATGTGGGGGGGGGCTATAATGAAAATTTGAGTATGGTAGCGTATTGTGTCACTATGTTGAATCTTCTCAGGCCGCAGATAAATTGTCAGGTCTGCCGGGATGCAGTTGATAACGAATAAATGTCGGGTTAAATAATAGGTTATGATGAGTGCCATGAATGCATTGCTAGGACCATACCCATGATCATCTGTTTGATTATAATGTATATTGTAACTGATTATAACATTTTTGTGTGAATGTCAAGGGAGGCATTAGGCCTAGCTACATCTCCAAGGCTACAACTTCGTACACGCATCTCTGGTCTCGTTGGGGTTCAGACCTCGCTCGAGGCCCGATTTCGAAGCGTGAATTCTCAATATTTTGTCCCTGTTTGGCACGGGGAAACACTCGTGGTTTATCCATGGGTCGGGGACTTTTTGGCATAGTCGGATCAGCGGGTGATCTGGAGTAGGGTTCACCAGGTTTAGCACTTCCTGGTCCCCGAAGCTGGTGTCCGTATGCATAATCGTAATTGAAGTTACGAGGCGGGGGTGATGGGCCGATATACTCGTTCTCGTCATCTTCGTCACTCTCAGTCTGGGCAAGAGCAGTTTTCAGGAGCGGAGGGTCACTGATTTTGAAAGCCTGGTGTATGTTTTCATAGGATCTATTGCGGCGGGACACCAACGGTTTTTCGTCAAGGCCAGACATGTCAGGAGAATTTTGTTTACTTAAGTATTTTAGGTCACTAGCGACTTTCTGTTCCTTACTACCCGTGCTAGCCAAAGTGTTTTCAAGATCTCTTGGCGATGTAGGGTGGGTACCGGGTCTTCGCAGTTCGAGACTGCCTAGTACCTGATGACAGTAAGCGTAATCATAATCAAGGTTATCACAACTTGGGGGTTCTGTATCATCACCTAGAGTATTTTCTACGTCTCTAGACATAGACGAGTGTGACCGTTTGGGGTCAAAGTATTCGTGTTCAATGATAGTCTCTCGTTCGTCAGCTTTTCTGTTATCCAGGATGTTTTTGTGACCGCTGGACGGAGGTGCGTACTCCAGATCTGGGTTGACATATTCTTGCGAGTCATCATCTTCAGAGTCACTCCGTCTGTCTGTTGCTGTTTTGGTTTTCTCATCGTCTGGCTTCTTCTTGGCTGTCCTGACGCCATGGGCGTTAACCCCGTTCCTCCCATCTTGGTTCACGTTCGAGTACGTGTGTGGTTGAGCCCTTTTCCAATCCACTAATGTCCGCACCTGCTTGTCGTCGGCGTATATGTACTCCATGTTATCATCATCTTCATCATCGGATACTGCTTGTTGATGGACTTCCAAGTTCGTAACGTCATCAGAGACTGTGAAAAAGGAAAAGTTAATTGTATACATCCAAAATAATCTGTATAGGCAATCGTTGCATCTCGTAAGTGAATGAAGTACGCTGACTGGAGTAGGGCTTTTCAACTACCGGTATTTGGGGGGGGCAGGTGGCCGATTTGAATTGAGTAGCACCCGGGTGGAGGTAGCCCATTGGCTAGTGGATTGAATGTTGGAAGATATTGTTTCTTAAAACTATCAAGTTCGAAATAACTTCTCCCGCTTTTTAGGTGGCAAGTTCCCCACATGTGCTGGATTGAAGAAATTATGACTTTTATAATGAATGGTGAATATTATTTACCTGTTGCAGATATATCTCGAAAATCATCGTCTTGTTGTTCAGGGTCAGCGGTTCTTAAATGGGAGAGAACAAATAATGAAGATTTCATTAATACTCGTAACGTTGGTTGTTAATCAATCGTGTTTTTACTTTAGCCCTTTATTGTTTGTTGGGGTGTTTGTTAGCTTGTTTTTGTTCCTCTACATTCATTTCGAACATTAAATTTAATTGATTCCATACTGTATTCGATTATGCAGTGGTTTACGTTTCTCTATAAGTACCGAATCCTTCGATTCCTGACTTGTAAATTGCGCCTGTATTGATCAATTTGTCTAATACTGGTACTATTTGCACTGGCGACCAATGTCAAGTAGTTACGTCTTGGATCGAGACTAGTTTTACCTCGTAAGAAACCTTTATTTCAAAGGTAATAATTTGATAGTCATAAAGCTCTTAAATGCCTTCTTCAGGCGTGTGACATAAAGCCCCTAGACAGTGAGTCAACCATACAGTGTCGCAGCCGTGCCGGTTTAACGGTAAAGAAAAACAAAGATTTCGTGTTCTAAAAAACCAAACGACTTCAGCAGTGCGAGCAGACGGAGTTCTTACGTCTGTTGCGGTGTTGCAATTTGTGGGAATGGGCATAGCAGGTGGGGGTCACGGGGGTGCTTTCCCTTCCCCCCGACCCGGAAAAAATGGAAAATGAAAATTGAAAAGGAGGAAAGCTGAGAAAATAACTACAAGAGATGAAAGGGAATGAAAATCACCAATTCACTTAAAATGCCTCAAAAGTGACTTTCTCTGGTCATTAGTTGTTTGTCAATTTTAACTGAAGGTTACTTCCCCGAGGGGAAGGGGTTTGAACCAACCCTGTAAAAAAATCCCGGTGACGCCCTTGTTTGTGGACTTGCTAATCATTGGGTTTCCTAATTCCGTACAGAACCCGTTGCCCTTCAGTTACTATGAAATACATCCCTGCGATTACACTGGAATTTCATTGGTCTATCCACCTTGAGCAGAACCACCCATCATGTCTTAAAAGTGCCATGTTTTCGATGGGGAGTATTCGTTTTGTTGTCATCTCATCGTCTTTTGTGAACCAGCGAAGTACATTTCCCAATGAAGGAGCCTCTGTTGGTTTTTGGTTTTTCCCCATCTTATAATCCAGCTCGGGGTTCGTAATGATAAGAAAGATAAAACATAAATTTTTTGGAATAGCAGTACTTACTGTTCAGCTTTCTGGCTACATGTTTTAAGTAGGCCTACTCCTTTCCGTCGCAGACAGCAGCAAACGACCACAGTGACCGTAACGACGACAACAGACAAGCAGATGATCAGTATCAGGGTGGTGCTGTCTGTTGTCGAGTTATCTGTGCAACTGAAACAGAGTGAACGCAAACTGTGAGACAGTTGGGATGTGATATTGTAACCAACCGATGTGAGCAGAGGCAAGGAGTGTTCATTTTCTTGGTAGCTAACGCCTGCATTTTATAGTCGTTTGGGAACCAGCGAATTACAGTTCGCCCCAAAGGTGCCTTCTTTTTTGTAGAGTTTCGACATTTTTTGTCACATGTTGGATCCCTAGGTCACTAAAAAACGACCATTTTCTCTTTTTCTTTTCATATTGCCCTTCCTGCTGCCACCTTTTCTCCCCTTTAACCAAACGACCTGATAATGGTTGACTCTAGGGTCGTTCGCACCTCAACTTCACTGCACATGCGCCAGGTACGTCACAAACTGACCACCAGTTAACTAGTGGTCCTTCTAATCTGTAATTTCAACATAACTTTCATAAAATTTACACATTGTTTATACTCACACTAAAGGGGTGAGAGAAGCCAGTTTTCTAATCAATATGCAACATTTATCATGTGAAGTGCATATTTATACACCATGCATTATGAAATCGTGACCAGAAACACTGTTCTTACCTCTAGCTGGTATGCAATACATGCCTATATGATGCAGTATTAATCGCCTCTTTCACGTGTACTTCTTCCCTTTGTCTCGTGAACAAAATTGCCATTTATTACTTAACACACGTAAGTTGGGTGTTATCTTTTGTTGCTATCAGGGGCGGGGCTAAGTTTTGAGGAAAGGGACATCAATTTGAAATGTCTCTATGTAGTCTTGGTGGTCTTTCTCGCTAGGTGTTTTAAACGTAGGCTTTGTTTAGGGGAACATTGATGGTACAGAAAGTCGTGGATTTTTTGCCGTAAGCCCCCCCCCCTTCCGCAATTGGACACAATGTAGGCCTAACGTTGCCCGTTGACAGCATTTTACACCATGTTTCTATCATGGTCACACTTTAGTTAAATACGTATATCACTGTTATCGACAGACTGCAACTTTGTTTGAAACAAGGAATTGAGAGCGTTCAAAACAGGCTTTACTCATTATTGTGACGACGAAGATGGTGTGTCAGTTGCCAACCATGCGATCAGTGTTAGAGCTTCCTCGAACGTCTTAGAAAAAATACCCTTCTACCAGTTTTAAATAAGATCAATTAAACCATGTAAGATTGATATTGCGCTTGGTGGCCTGGTGAAAATCACTGTCAAGTTGGATTCCAGAAGAAATGTACTTTGTTGGAGCCATTATCGCGCAAGATTAGAGCAAAGATTGAAAGACGAAAGAAACTAACATGTATTATGTGGCTCAAATCTTTTACTGCATTTGGAAATCGAGACTGAAAAAGAAGGGCTAGCTCTTCTATTCAATTTAGATCTGCAACTGTTTCTGATTTTGGATTTGGGAAAAAAGAGTCCAGGAACTGAGAACAAACTTCAAATTACCTGTTGGACTTGGAACAGTTTGTGTCCAAAGAAGTGTCCATCACTCCCTGGCATTCCGTAAAAAGAATTCCCGCGGCAATAAAGATGATTTCACCTGTGATAATCGCAACGTGCAAAGTGATAGAGAGTAGCCTTTCCATGATTACCCGTCTCGTGTCAGTTTACCGTGTCTGTACGTATAGGTTTTGCCAGCATTTGTTATCGCTATATCAATAATCCAGTGGTTTTTTACTTCTGAACTTCCGGGTTAATTTGATTTCGTACCAGTCAGCCTCGTCCCCGCGACTACAACTAACTCCACGGTTCTGTCAATGTACATTACGACTCTGCACACTGCAACTGATTTTGACAAGCAGTTGACAAAAGAACTCCTGAGTACTTATAATTTCATGCTTGAGTGGGTATAATGATAGCCATAAACTAATTTTAACTGAGCGTCTTGCGGCATTCATGCATGTACAGTCAGCTTTATTTTCTCCCCTTAGAGAGAAACGTTCACAATTCAAAGCTGCAAGCGCAGTACTTTCTTGGTGAAAACCAGTATAATACCGGGACGAACCCCTAGTCGAGTCAGTATAATTTTAGATGTTGATTTGTGATACCTTTTGTTACGCTGTAGTGCAAATCCTAAAGTGAAGGCCAACACAAGGACAGACGACGTCCATTCAGCATTGTTTGGTTTTATTTCGTCCCACGTTACAGCACACACTGAGTAAGCAGTACTACGTAAACTAACCCTGCCTCAAGTAAAGTTGACCCATGTAACTTTGTCCCAGCCGCACGTTCCTCTCATTTATGTGTGTGAATAATTGCCTGAAGAGCCTGAGAAGGTTGAGGGATATCATTTGAAAAATGGCTGCTGGCAGACTTGGGAACATTCACTTCAGGGGAGTGAGGCTTTTTTGGGTGGATAATTAAAACTCGAATTAGTAATAACCTACTAAAATTTGAAAATAATTGAAATGTGAAGGACCGACAAGGGTAATTAAAACTCAAAGTGGTTACTAAAATATGGAAATAATTAGGGGCTCGACAAGACTTTTTTGGGGGAGAGGCCTCAGGGACTTTGGTTGCCCCCAACGGGCTTTTAACTTTGTTGATTTTACACTATTTTCAATGAGGCTTGAATTAGTGCAGTGCAACGTACATGTACACATGAAAGAGAGGTCACATCACGGGTCAAATTCCTTGCTGAGGTGACTGTTGAGGGCGCAGTTTCCGTAAATCGGCTTCGATCGTTTGCGGCTCGGTGTCGGCACGAGGCCCGTGACCCATCTTACGGATCCTTCGACCTTTTGTTGAAATGTTTGGCTTTGTGTCTTTGGACTAGTGTCATGCTTTAAATAACAATGATGAAACTTTTTCCAAGTTGTAGTAATGGCAGTTCCTTGACTGTCAAAACGTGAGGTTAGCACAGGATGTAATGGCTTTATTTCCCCTTTCCCAAAATAAACCTTTTTTTATTTTCAGTGCTTGCACTTCCTTAACAGCTTTTTTTCATTCATGGATTAAACGGAGAGAAATTGTCCAAGAATTCTGGGTATGTTCGTGATATAACATATTTTCAGCTATACATTGGATTGTTCACAAACAGTACTATTAGTCAAGCATATGCGGAATGAAGGGCCTTAATACATGGCTCCATATAGGGCTGATCCAGGAAACCAAACCTTCCATTGATGTTTACGCTTATGGTCACAGTTTCACACTCCCTTCCCTCGGTAAAATTACGGGTGATTTAAAACCAGATCCGTGATGTGTCTCTTCCTCTTAGTTCTATAACACAAGTAGTAAGATTTTTTATAGTAAGCTGAATGCTGTGATACTGAAACTCCAAACTCAGACAATACATATTGGTGTATTATTGGCGCGGCTTCCTATTTTCAGCAACAATTATGTTGAGTGTTTGCCGTCCAGTCTCTTTGAAATCTTTGAAGGTGTTGGTATCGGGTAGGTGTTATCTATTTATGATAGCAAACCTTGATATATACATGTACCATTAATCCATTAGTACTTTTTCCACCTGATTATGTTTAGCGATGATTTTTGTTTAAAGTGGACCTTGGAGTGCTTTGTTTAGTACCAAATCCATCGTACACTCTAAAAAGTGTGTTTAGCTTTTAAACACAATTTTGCCATCACTTTGCCAACATGTTTGGATGCTAAACATTTCGTGTTCAAGTCCTAAACATTAATGTTCAGTGACTAAATATAGTCCATTAAAAATCTAAACGTGCTTAGCATTTAAATATGTTTACATGTCAAGCTGATAAAAAATGTTTTAAAAAGCTGTCTTACTGGCTTAACAAAGTTTCTGCAGTGTACGGTAAGCGATGTTTCCCTGAAAGTGTGAAAAAAACTGCGTGTCAAGTCCAAAGCAGATTTGTTAAACGTGGCAAAGTACTGAAGGAGTACATTTGTAGCAAAAACCACTAAATTTGGGTCGCTTGAATTGTTTTATAAAGAGACTACAAAGATAAAAACAATTTTGAAAATTTTGGTGATTCGCTGAAAATAATAATCATTTAACCTAAAGCAATCATTAAAATTTTCTCGTACATACATTTTGACATATGCTAAAAACAAAATTATTACAAGTCAATTACATAAAAGGGTCATCCAATAAAATGTATGAAGACAGTATAGGCTACATTAATTTTGGATATGTATGCAATATTCACCTGTCCATTTCATATAACTATAATGACTAATAGCAATATTACTGTGTTGTCTGTGTATATTCCGCGCAAAACTATGTGCCAAAGGAAGCCCCATTAATACAATATTCGTTAAGTAAGTTTACAGAATAAATGGCTCTTAACCACAAAGCATAACTCAAGACGTATATAATTACTATACATTTTAGAAACATTTGATACCGAAGAAGTTGTTATGTATACGAAATGTCCATATTTATAAAATTACCGGAAAGAGTTACCCTAAAACTCCTCAGTGTTCAACTCCTGAAACTATGCACTGCGGCGATATCCGAAAAATGGGGGCAGATTCCGCCCCTGCTCTTTTAGGTTGACGCATACTGTTTTTCTCTTGAAAAGAAAAATATTATGGACATTAAAAATGACACCTTGTTTCATTTCAATTATTTCTTATGGGAAAATCTTTCACATAAGACCTGTTGAAATAAGACGCCATCGACACATGACAACTGTTATCATGTACAATGAATTATACAACTGTACGATTGTTATGGCATCAAAAGCATCATCACGTTTTCATTGATACATACACTGATTTTCTAGAACCATCTTGTTCAAACTTGCCAAAAATTCTCTCCATAAAACTGTTTTTATGATCAAATTGGGCCCGAGGTCCCACTTTTAGTTCTCCAAATGATGGTAATCAGGAAAGCCTTCATCAGACTGGTCGCCGTCTGCGGACTGTTTGCCTTCAACTCGGTGAAGGTGGTCGTATGGGGACGAGGCCTCTTCATTGTCGCCGCCTGCTTTGGAAGATATTGTCACAGCCTGGTACCCGGAATTCTCGTCCCCGGACTGGAGCTTGGGCCTATTCTGCAACGGGAAATGTGCCTGGTCATCTAAACCATCAGACTTCTCGCTCTCAGAGGGGCGGTTAGGTGGTTTCTGCAGTGGGAAATAACTGTGATTGTCTTCCCCTGGGGACGAATGGGCTTCGTCATTGCCGATGTCTTCCGCAATCTTTTCCCCATCATCGTCAGATCTTTCCAAAACAGAATAATTATGGTTGTTAGGAGACTCCGTATTGGACGGTTTCCCAGCCCTTGGTCCGCCTTCCACATAGCGCAAGCTCTCTCCTTCACCTTCGTTATTTAGTCTGGAGTAGTAATGATATTCGTCGTCGTCTTCCTCGATTGGATTGGCTGCCCCAGTGCCGGGCTCGGTTTGCCCCCCTGGTGTCTTCCCGTACGTATATGAATATTCCTGACTGCCCAGGGCCGGTGGATCTGGCAGGGGTGGTCTGTGAGAAACTGAACACCGACAAAGCTCGAAATGATCACGTTGCTCACTCTGTATTTGAGAAGGTAATTTTGCGAATGATTTGCTTGTCAACAGCACTGAGGTAAAACCCTTTATCGCGCTCGTTCCCCGAAGGGACTGTCTTATCCAGATGTGCTTGTAATGGCCATTGGGAAGGATGTGTAAAAAGTGGTAAAGCATCGGTGGGAAGCCTGCTTTTACTTAATGAAAATGCATTGAGAAGACAGTTTCACTAATGTGCTCACGTGGAAATAGTATCACAGCTGTAGGCCTAATCAACTTGCGCGGGTGGTCACGCAAAATGTGGTTGGGTGTGTGTGCTTGAACTCTTGAATTTTGTGGGCTTACGTATTCATGAATGTTCTTGAATACTTTCTGTTCTGTAGAGCACCACGATTATACGATGTTCTTTGTGTCTTCTTTGGAAGTCCTGCAGCCCTCGCTTTAAACTCTCCAAATATTCTCTAATTTATTCAAGATTCAAAATAGTCTAAAGATCATGCACGATTGTATGATTTTCTAAAGGTTCCTAGAACATTGTATAACCTCAGTTCGGTTTCAGAGCTTTGTAAATAAGACGTTTTTGTTTGGGTATACTTCAAGTGATTTTTCGGAGATGTCATGACATAGTCTTCAAAATTTATCAGTGATAGATGACATAAATTTAGAGGTCCAACGAACCCTTGGACAAGGCGGGAACGCGGGAGGTATGAGCAAACCTCACATGCTATACTTCGCACTCCTTAGCACGTTACGACGTAATCTGTTTCGACGTTTGCCCTAACAAAAACTCACCCTTTGTATCCATTTCAGTATCAGACTCGTTAGCTGGGTTCCTACAACATGAAATACACATTGTTAAGCACAACTGTATACCTCAGATTCATATTATTCTGCATTTAGTCCTTATTAGATTCATATTCCTCTGCGTTTAGTCCCTATT
>NW_019091678.1:139084-172306 GCF_001949145.1 Acanthaster planci
TTTAGTATTCCGCAAAGCTATTTTAGTTGTTTCTATGGAAAATCATCAAACAAGGTGCAACGAATCCCTGAGCTTAAAAAGATTGACTCGATGTTGCTTATTTTTTTCAGAGATGTTTATCAGTCACATGAACATTTTAGTACGTCACATCAATTTCGAAACAAAAAATGGATTAGAATTAACAGGATCTGCAGTTCAAATGTTACAGTCACTATCAACTACAACAATCAAAGAAATGGGTCGTTCTGTAAGTTCAGGGTCCAAACGTTTGACATGTTTGTGTCCCTGTTACACCTGATCTGTGTAATTCGACATTGAAATATCACTGAAATTGATTTCAAGCTATTTCCATTTGTATGGCAGGTCATTTGCATTAGTTTATCACTTTGGGAAATTAGAGAACGTGTTCTGAACTTGCCAAATCAAATGTCAGATGTGACCCCTAAATAATAGAATGACCCAAATGGTAAGAAAAAAATTTATTCGGTGCTTCACTCACAGGGGCGTCTTCTTGAAAGCCGGCAGGTTTCCTCTCCGTCTAAGATACCAAACCACGGCCCCAGCAAGGACCAGAAAAAGCACCAGAGATAAGACGCACGCAAGGGCAGTCGTCGTAGCAGCAGGCCCACGTGTTTGTGGTGGCTGTGTAGTGGTCCTACACCAAGGCCTGTTACTATTTCAATATGAAGTACACTTGTTTAAATATTTCGATTTTCCCCGTTTGGGTGGGGGGGTCTTTTCTAATTGTGAACTAATCTGCGATCACGAAAACTGTATGTGGAAAGGTTTTGATCACACGCCTTCTGAAATGAACCGAAACAACAGCTACTCATCAAAGTCAACAAAGTTTTTTTTTTAAATGACAGCCAAACTTAGTGCAAAATAGGTGTATCACTGAGATGTCTGCCTGAGAAAAAAAAACTTTGGCTCGAAATGTTCATACAAATTCGCCCATCAAATGGCAGAACAAACACTGAAAGTCAAGCAAATACGGCACAAAGGAGTACTTCACTGGAACTGCGTTTAATATTGCTACGTATAATGTGCCCTTTTAGTAACGAGTATTATGTTTCCACACAGCACTTAAAATGATAGAAGAGACTGAATTTGTCCGGAAAAGTACCTCTTCTTCTGAGCCCACTCAGGATTCGATTCCTGTTCCGATGTAGTACAGACAGGCTTTTTCTCAGAACAGAGCTCGTAAACGCATGTCTCGTTAGCGCTCTCATTTTTACAAACCACAGCGTCTAGGTAGCCACACACTGTTTCCAACGCCCTGTCTCCACATGTATAATCTGTGTTGTTAAGGATAATTGGTTAACCAAAGCAGTAAATCGGTAAGCATGTGCAGCTCAACTCTAATGATAAAGGATCTAGATGTTTGAAATCTGGCCTTGAATCAGCATCGAAAATATTAGAGATATTTTCCCAAATTTCGATTTTTATGCCTACCCGTGTCATTCCAGCATCTTAATTTCGAGTCGGTTCTACAGATTTCCCGACACATCCGACACACTTGAGGATTTTGGGGATTGCATAAAAAAGACCTCCTGACGCACCTGATAAAAAAGTACAGACATTGCCAAAATGCAGTTAGGTTACAACTCGAACCAAGTTTTCTCTTTCTCGAATATCGGTCCCTTTGGTGATCCTTCGGCAGACGACTGCCCTATGGTAATTATAATTAAAACACAGAATTCCCTGATCCACCATCGTAGTGCCAGAAGTGTTCAAAAGAAACTGATTCAAATTCAGAAAAGTTATTCCAAAATTCAAGCGTATACAACTTGCATTTGTAAGCCCAAAATTCATGCATTGCATGTAAAATATAGCACAAAGGTTTTTCTTTTTTCCAACTGATTTTGGGCCAGGTCTTCTCAAATTTGGAGACAAAAACCTTCTGCAAATTATTGTATGCTCTTTACAGCATTACACCCCAAATCTAGTTTTTCTCTCTCAAGAAAGTGGATATCTAAACTTGAAAAACTTCTAACTTGAGGTTTTTGCAGCCTCCAGAACATCTATAAGGGAACGTCAAAAATAGAATTTTTTGAAAGGAAAGAGTGATAACTCCGCCATAAAATGACTTACTTGTAATGTATTGTTAAATTTTTTAAAATTTCAGTATAATATTTCGTTATCATAATGTAGGCTAGCTGTCCATACATTTGAAAAGTGTCGAATAATTGATTTCATGAAATGCTCCGCAATATTACGCATGAGTGGGGGCGCGGTCTTGTGACTTGGGTTTGTCAGATTCAGATGATATAGCTGACAACTTGAACATTCTGTGATCTTGGGCAAACCACTTTACCCCTATGTACTAGTTTCTCCCAAACCAGGTGAAGCATGGGCACTTGTAGAGGCAGAGACTGTGCAAGTGTTGCCGGTTGGTCTTGGCTAATGAATGGGTTAATGATCAAACGTCGTTAGCATGATAGCAGATTACAAGGACCAAGTCCTCAAGCAACAACCTGATTTCTAAATACAAGTGTCAGCTGTCACTGAGTAGCTGCTCTTTCGAGGTAAAAGTCAAAGTCCATATACAAAGGCTAAATTGGTTGTTGACCACTCAAGCCCCTTCACAAAATCTCTCACTCTCACAAAATACATGACCATGTTTTAACGAAATCGATTTGACAGTGACTCTTTGGGACAGTATGTAATTGATCCAACCACAGGACTCTTCTCCAAGGTAGAGAGGTAGTGTTAAATGTGTTTATCTTCAGGAGCACGGCGCATGATTCTCTGTCCCGATAACTTGGCCAAGTTGAGGAACAATCTCAATTTCAATTCATCGAAGTATTTCTGTATAATCAGAATAGAATTATACGTGGAGCTTCATTCAAGTTACATTTGTTAATGTCACTCGTTTTGGACAGTGGTGTATCCGGGTCTAGGATGTGGGGGTGTTGCTTTTTCCCGAAAACGATCTTTCTTTCTTTCTTCATTTTTTTTCATCAGTAACAGAATCCGTAGCACCCCTCTAACTAAGGAAATAGTACTTCTTCTAAAATGGCGGCGCATTCAATTCCTTAAAAAACGCAAAATGGTCTCAGGGGAGCTAGATATGCCACTGAGTTGAAACCGAAACTTACAGAATAACCAGTATTTCTGTATCTTTCCCTCTGAGGGCTTGTTCACAAGTACAGTATTTATTTATCATATCTTTTCATTCATAATCCACTTTATTTAGACCTCAATTTTATAGAATGACCCACATCGTTCATCGCGTTTTTTTTAACTATGCTTACCTTCCACAAAAACGTTTTCTTATCTTAGTGATATTCAACTCTTCAGGAAGATCGCGCTCCAAAGCTGAACACGACCTCAACAGAATTCCTTCGAGGATCAGTTGAACCACGAGGAACGCAGGGAAACCGAGCAAAGCCCGTTTAGACAGTGTTCCTTTTTCCATTGTTTCTCAGCCACCAGGTGCTCGAAAGTCGATGTGAAAATAATGGAGAAGTAGTGAAGGCCGTTCGGGCAGGCGAGTCTGTCGCGTGTTGAACTGTGTTGATTTGTAGGCCTAGTGTTTGTCGTAGTGGTTGCTGGGAAAACAAAGCCTCACTGATGTTTGAATTCTCAGTATAGCGGAACCAGGAAATTTAAAACAGAAAATGCAGGGCGCACATGTTGCCATGAGAAAATTTACTTGTACTGTAGAAATGCAGACCAAAATATCCCAGTGACGAAAGCTTTAACTAAACAATACAGCTTACACGAATAACAACGGATTTCTGTGGTTGTCCGCTGTTCAAGGATGAGCAAGGTTGATGAAGGGAATTTCTCCCGATATTCAATTAAAGGGTAATGCGGTGTACAACGGGTTTTTTTCCTAAAATACAGCCCTTGATGAATGCACCAAATTTTTTTCGTTCTTTTTCTGTCTTGCTGTAGGGTATAGCCTATTTTGGTGCCCGTTTTTGGTTTATGCTAACGAGTTTACACATTCATCTGATTCAGCAGAATTGTGACGTCTTTCCTGAAAAAACCTCAGTGCCGCATTGATAAGTTGTGCACAAATAGAATTGCTGATTGTTTTTATAATTTACTTACCAAAGTTTCGTTTTCTCTGCTGATTCATTGCCGTGTAAGTTCATGGAAACGAGCAACCCTTTCCCAAAAATGTAAGCCCAGCTTTATTTTGACCGTCAGTGGCAGTGAATCAGGAGCAAAATTTCAATCAAAGTTCCACTGAAGCCCTTCCCTGGAGTTTCGCTTCGATGTTTCCTAGTCGCTGTAATCACGTTAATTTCGTCGGTTTATGCAACAAAATATCAATGAAACACACGACTGTCTCATTCATGTTAATATTACAAGCTGGAGGTTGCAAAATTCGATGTGACTGCCCCACTGTGGAGAGATGGACGGTGGCTGTTGCTTATTTAGATTGATTACTTTTTCAGCGAAGAGGTTTTTGTATAATGTTTATGCCATTCAAGCTCTTCTTTAATCTGTAGTTGACACTTTCTACCTGTACCATCACGTTTAATTGGTTGAAGGTCTTCAGTAATTACGGGATCATAGCTGAAAGAATGTTAGACTATAATTTCAAATGGATATAATTTTTGGACAGAAAAGTCAATGTGGAATATTCTGCTCTGTTGGAACCGCAGCATGTAGTTACAGGTATTACACGTCGTACATTTGGTGGCAGATTTGCTCTCATCCAGTTAATTTGAACAAAACTATGGTGTTCTAAAGAGGACATAAAATTACGTTTCGTCGTCGCGGCGACGGCACTGTACTCGCCGTCGCCCCAGACTTATGGAAATAGGAGGCGCCCTTTCAGATGTAGCCCCGTTAAAAACCACACTGATATGAAAAATGATAGGAGGACACTGTCCGGGATATAAGCTGACAGCGCGACATACTTTTGACCCGTTAAAGGACATATTGAACTTTCATAACCAGCATTGTCACTGTCAATTAGGCAACCTTGAAGGGCCGTATGGATCGCGAAATATTCAGTTAAATCACCGAGTCTTCTTCATAATTTTTTATGACTTTCTCATCTGGATTTATGGCTGTTGTCGAAGCTGCTGGTACTTACGTCTCTTCTCTTTTGTCTTCTCGTAGCTCAAGTTCCCAATATGCACAATCCTGGTGTGCCTCCATATGGTAGGCTTGTATAACGAAGTGCAGTTGCAATGTGTAGATTTTGTAGGGTTGTGGCTTTTCAACAGTTTCTTATGGCTGTGGACTGCGAACGAATTATAACCCATGGAACTAAGATGTCGCACTGTACGAATATCTTCGCAAATTTATGACACTGGCTATAAATAAGTAATGATAATTCGCTTTGATTCGTTCACATTATTCTAGTAATTCAGTGCAGTGCATATTATTCTACACCCTGAAGCCACATAACCACATAATGAACGACTTGAAGAGTCCGGATCGTGCGTGCATTTGCTGTGCACGTTATTGAAACCGGCTAACTCCACGTATGATGATTTTTTGACATTTCCGTGGTTGGCTCAGATTTGAATAACAATACAGTCCATAAGACTACTGCCGGTCCCATTTCTGGAACTTCGTCATGCTATTTAGGGCGAACGTCCCGGTGTTTGCCGGTTTGGTATTTCCTAGAAAAAAGAAGCCACATGTGCATAACACGTCAACTGCAACCGGTGTCAATATCACGTGAACTTGCGAACCCTTTGAAACAAAATGGAGTCTGTTGTACCATATCTTGAGCCTATTCCTAACACTTGACCAAACTTTGCTATGCGTTTGTCCAGGCAGGCATGCGCAATGCAGCCTACGGACCCCATACACTCCCAATTTCAGACTGCCCCGGTCCAAAAAAACAGTAACATCTCCCTTTTGTTTGCTGCTAATCGTTTTTGTTGATTGACAACTCGCAAAGTAATGCAAAAAGTGTGTACTTCGTGTAATTTTGGCACAACTCTGAAAAAGAATATTTCCTGTAAATTTCTTTTATAAGTGTTGTTATAGTGTACTTTGTATTTCAAAGCATTTACGGTTATATGTTTAAGTGGAGCTGCAATGAACATTTCTTTGACACAGTATTTCTGCGAAGGTATCAAAAAGTGCACTTTTGAATACTTTTAGAATTATCCATACTTTTCTGGACAACTGAGGAAGATATAGCTCAGTGCATAGGTTTTTCTGTTCGTATTGTGAACCTATACTGAAAACATTTCAGAGAAAGGGATTGATGCTTGCTTATTGCTATGCACATGAACAACAAGCAATCAGCAAATAAGAGAAAATCAAGTTCTGAAAAATCTACAAAAATGCACCACTTGTTTGTGTACAAACCAATGTAAGATTGAGATTTCTTCCTGGGATGACATCACCGTTTTGCTCATGAATATGGAATTTTCATTAGCATAAAGAACCAAAAAGGCAGTAAAATGCCGTTTGGAATAGTGAAACAAAAGATGGAAATAAGGCTAACTGAGACGTAAAACTTCATTTTTGAAATTTGTATTGAAACAAACAAAAGGTACCCTTGAAGATTTATGAAAATGAATGTAATAGAGAGGACCTAAGCTTTCTGTATAATCTGAAGCCCAATATTACCTTATACCGATTCCTTTTTTTAGGGGGGTTCCACCCTCCGGAGAGTATGGCGCACAGGTATACCTTTAACACTAATATACGTTATCACAGACAAAAATATCACCCGAATGTGTTCTCATTTTCATGGATATGGAGTGCCTCATAACAGAATCAAGTCTGGTATTGCCCAACATGAAACAGATTCACTATACAGATTACAGTTCTATACGTTACTCAGTTTGATGAGAAAAAAACATTTCAGAATGCAGTGTATTTATATTTCACTATAAATAAAGATAGCAATTCAGTCCATAAGCAATGGTAAAAAATATATACGTAAACACCTCCACATAGGCCTATGTTGTTCTTTATAATGTGTAAACACCTCCACATAGGCCTACGTTGCTCTTTATTATGTGCATGCTATTCATACTTTGTATTGCCAAAAAAAAGTTAGATTTAATTTGAAACTTATGAAAAAGATTGTAGAATTACATACTCAAGTCAAACCAGCGACCGATAATATCGGCACTTAGACACAAATATTTGATGTGTACTTTCCTTTTTATTAAGAGCGTTTTCATTTATTGCTGGTAGAAAATGTAAGAGAGTCGTAACCCTGCACATTTCTCCGATGTGGGCACCCGTTCATCTATCAAGGTGCGGTCAGTCACTTGTTTGTTGTACATTTCGTCCATGTAATCTTCTTGATGGTCTTCATCATGCACGCTTCTCTACTCCACCATGCATACATTAAGCTCATGGCATCCCTCTAGTCAATGGCTAGGCAGCGATGATACGGGAAGGATATCTCGCTCTCTCTTAGAATCTAGAAACCAACAAAGCACCAAAGCAGTGTCTTTATTTTCATCACCGCTGATGTAAAGAGTACCATTTGTGACGCTGCTTGTGTCCTTGTTTTGTGTTAATAATATTAAAAGTCACTTTGAAAATGTAATGCAAAGTGTACTCAGTTTCGTTTGTGAAATTTGCGGCGACAGTTTGCGATTGCATTACTTCCTCCTGTAGATGTTTATCATAAAAATACTTCTACGATTCGACATAGTCACCCATATTTCAAAATACCTACCTAGTTCATCGGAACGCCTGGTGTATAACTTTCATTCCTGTGTGTGCACAAAAAGCAGTAAAGTTTTTTTAACAACCAAGTAAACGGGGCTTTAGAAATAAGTGACTAAACATTCAAAAACAAGACTTTCTCACTATTAGCGGACAAGATGACACAACTATTCACATATCAATGCAAATTTAACAACTTTCCCTGCCCGTAAATACCAAAGCCCTTCTGCGGACAAAACTTGCGCCGTCGACCACTTTGAAACATGAAAATTACAAAACTGAAAAGAGAGGAATCTTCAAACATTAGAATGAGCTACTTTGAGCCTGGTTTGGGAAAAATTTGTCTCATATCTTTGACAGCAATTCAAGTTGATGCTGTCATTCATTCCGTTTACCTAAAATCCTTTCACTTGGGAACTGGCAAGAAGATGTCTCCTCTGTTTTCTCTCTCCCTGTTTGTTTTCAAGGTGGATATGAATTTAATACGAGGCATGCGGTACGTGATGAATTAACTCGCAAACTTGTGTCGAAATATTTGCCTTTGTGCTGACAGTCCACAGGGGAGTCAGGTTGGCGTAGCGCTTGTGGCCCGGTTGGATTCCTGGCTCAGTCCACATGTGGCTTGGCTTTTCAGTCCCGACCTGATTCTGTGGGTTTTACCCAGAACGTTCTTCTGGGGTTGTCCTCCCACCTCTCAAGCTACTACTTCTGTCTCCTCTCTACATGTTTCTTCGGAATTAAGAACTACTATACTGTGCCTACAGCACTTTTGAGGGGAATCGTTGGCATTATCACCAGGAAGACTTAATAATTTTAAAGAAGTTAGCGATGGTAGCATTCGTGTTTTGGTGGACACATACTAATAATTTCGAAAGGAGGCTTGCTCTTAGTCTTTCCACTTCGTTTGCACGCAGTAGGGACGGTGCTTACTAGAATAAATGCTTACCACCTTACGAAGAGGGGTAATATACAAATTAAGACAAGTATTAAACCAAGGTCTTACGAAGGCTTTTTAAACAGCTTTGCCAGTTTTCCACTGCGCCAGAGGAACACCAAAAGAAGGATCAACAGGAGCAGTATGACCAGGACGATTACTACCACGATGACTGTCACGTCGGTGGAAGTTTCTGGTGTCGTGGAGGGAGCGGCGGTTGTAACTGAAGCTGGAAGCTGAATGGTAGCGTGTCCGTCTACCGCGGCCGGGGTGTGCACAAAGCCTGGTGCCTTGGTGCCTGGTGCGTCGGGCTGTACCGGTGTACTGGGCTGACCGTCAGGCATCGTCGAAGGAGTTTGTGATGTCAGCGTAGTTTGTTCGTTTTGGGTGGGTTCAGTAGAAGGTTCGTCAATCGTCTCATCTGGGGGGAGACATTGGCTGTCGTAGTGTAGAAAAATGAATCGATTCCGTGGTTTAACAGGAGGTTATAGATAACGCTGTACAAAGATGTCCTCAGTCATTGATACGGTTTCTCATTATATATCACGTGGACACCAGCCTTCTTTCGTCTTGGCCATTTGTTGTATAGATTTTGTAAAAGGCAGGAAACTAAACATTGAATCTATATCCTTTTAACAGCAAAGCCAAGAGTTACCTTGGAATGAGACTGTCTGAAGCAATCGGGGAAGTGAAAATTTCATCTCCCTCGCCACAGATGCAAAACGGTTGTGTTGCTAAGGAGTACACGCACAGACCTCGTCCATCCTCATACAAGCATAATATGCCATCGCTGTAGGGACATTGCAGAACTTGATTCGTGTCCCTGCATAATTCCGGAGCTAGAAGGCATAAACGGGTGGGATGAATTTGTTGTCATTTCGGCAAGTGAAATTATAAGATTTATAAGCTATTAAACTGAATTTGCGTTGCATGGATGATTAGTCTCCAATATTGGCACGTTATTAATTTGATTCTTTTTTATAGTAGCTGAATTAGTTTGGGTTTTTATGTGTCCTAAATAAGCGTCGGGCGACTGCAGTATTTTGAAAAACTGAACGATTTGTAACCTCCGTACTCGTAAGGAAGAATGTCACAGCAGTACTTGAATTGAGATGAAAAAAAAACTATAACACGAGTTGATAGAAGGAGTCGCAGTATGAAAAGATCGAATGACTAATGAGTGGCACCAGCAATGATTCATAATTTTCTAACTGTAGAAGGAGATGAAAGAAGCTTATTCAAACTCAGTCTGATGACTGAGGACAATGAGGTTCAAAGATGGATAAACCTACCTGTGACGGAGAGCGTAGTGGCGCAAGAGAACCACTGATCTAGATCAGTAGTGCAAAGTCCGGCACAAATGGTATCTCCCTGGACCTTACATGAACTGCAAAAACAATGGCATTTTGTAGAAATTTAAAACACTAGAAAAAGGGTTGCTGGCTATACAGTGACCTATAATGTACAAATCGAAAAGAAAAACGGTTGGAGGGTGGGACGTTTCGATTCTAGCAGAATCTTTCTCAGTTTGAAAAGTATGAATTTAACCCGTGGAGGCGTTTCGATATGTGCTCCTGGCCGTGAAAAGTGGCGTCAAATACTTTAGATCAATTGGAATGCGAAGTTGAAGCCACATTCCTGATTTCCCCGGTATCATGTCCCGTTCGAGCAGAACATCAAACATAGGCCTAAATCTTCCTCACGCGGCCGACTTAAAGCATATGTTCTCTGTAATGTTGCGCGTAATTACATTCTTTGCATCGTACCAAGTAGAAAGACAGCGTCATTAATCAGAAATGTGTACTGTATATACCAAACAAGCGGATATCTGACAACGGCGTAAGATGGTGAAAATGACTAGGCCTCATTGTCGAACCTATAGTGGCGTATCCAGCACGAGGGGGGCAGTGAGGGCAACTTGCCTCCCAGTTTTTATTATTATTATTATTATTTTCATACCAATCGTATTACTTTCTTTTATTCCCAAAGAAGTTTGAAATTTTGAGTAAAATTCATGAAGTGGCCATTTACAAACTGTCCTGCACCGATTTTGTTTTTTCCTATACTTAATATGTATTTCTCGTTTTTGTTACTGTATAATAATCTCTCGATTTATATATTTGTTCCGTTATTGTTTACTCTTCCTGATATTAACCAATATCGAAAAAAGTCATATTGAAATTGAATTGAGTTTTGTCACTTTATTCATCAGTATATGAATCTATTACCCTAAAGCAAATACTTTAGGGATGCATGATATGGAACTTTGATAATACATTTGTGTTATCCACATCTTTGTTTCTTTATATCATATCAAGAATTATTTAAGTAGGCCTCAGGATCAGGAACCGTGTGTGAATACACTTGATCGCATATACATGGCTAAATATGTCCCTTGACCATGGGAACTGAGAAACGGAAAGAGAAAGATACCTTGCATCGGCATCTGTGCAGAAGTGCTCTCTCAGACGGACCAACAGTTCTGGCGATTCTTGTGGCGTAGTCTGTGCACTGCAGGCCGTCCATAGCACACCACAGCCTGAGAGGACGATCGTGGTAATAATCAAGCCTAGCATTGGAATGCTTCTTGCCTTTACCGGGCCCATATTCTCGGATTAGTAGACCAAATTCACCTTGGGTTCCAATAAAGGTAATTTGCCTTGCGATGCAGATGTAGAATATCAAGTATCACTGAAGTATGTGCGCCAGTAGCGGTTCGGAAAACATACCTGCCAAAAAAACTGAGCTTCATAGGCCTCTGCTATTTTGCTGCCTGGAAAAACCACTTAAGGCTTAGAACCTCAAATGGTTTTACTATGCTTTTCCATTCTATCTTGCGGTTTTATTTTATTCGAGTACACACCCGCTGTCTTTTATTTACTTACTACTGCTAATGTAGTGGTTTAATATTTACTGACTGTCTTATCTAATGGTTGGTGAAACACGCGTGCGGCACACTAACTTTGTCATTATGCAGTTATTCGATGTGGAAATATGCGGGTCTGGCGTCTGTTGCAAGTTAACACTGAAAATATCGGTAGCGGGACACGTACTAGTTGTTTGCTCGACCCCAATGTCATGCAAAATGGGATGGGATCATTTCTCAGTGCCCCACGAAGTAGGCCTAATTGTTTCGAATCTCCATTGGACACAATTTATCTCAAACAACGCCTCGTGCGCATGACCCGTGCGCATAGCATGCATTAAGGTAGCAAATCACCCACTAGACTTTGTGACGGCTGCTCTTAACAAAACCTTTTAACGGCATTAACCCGTCCCAGCGCCCTGCAAGGGCGGTGGGGTCGACCGAAGGACTAAAAGAAGGCTCTCAGTTCATGCTTGTCCTGAAGTGAATTGACCTGCTTCCGTTGGCTGAGTATGATGGCATTAAAAAGGAACCGAGTTTCACTCTTCATTTCATATTTACAGGAACCGAGCAACTCGGCATTCCTGCGAAGTGCGGCAGGAAATATTTTCATAACCAGCTATCAGCCTGTACATCTGTCATTAATATCATTTTCACATGTCTCTTTCCTGTTTTATCAACACCAATGCTGTCTTATCTACCCAAGATTCACCTTTGCATGTAAGCGAAACAATGATGGCATATGACAAAAAGTAAATTTCCATTATTAAACTCATTCATGCAGGTGTGATATTTCAATTCACTATGTAATCGCAGACAAATACAACTGAAAATTACAACTTCAAATTATGCTATGCAATCGTACTAACATTACACTCAATACGGTCTTTGGGTACAATGGGGAAATTCTATCAGGCCGACTATGGATAAAACAACAGGCTATCGTGTCATTTCCCCCGATCAGCCGTGGAACATGTGTCGTTGTGACTGTTCACGGCTGGGTTAGTTACAGAATACTCTTTCTTTATCACATGTAGTGATTTTAATGAAAACTAAGTTTATTATTCACCCATAAAGGTACATGTTTCATAGGTTGAAATTTAGTTTGGCTGCATGAGAGAATTCATGAGTCAACACCGTACTTAAACATGGTCCTGCATACTATATAACCCGAAATTCTGAATATAATGCTCTCTCGCCATTTCCCTGATCGTTTTGGATTTGAATAAACAATAACCATCAGCCCATAACTTTTCCCCTTTAGAATTTGTTGCGCACAGGTTTTGTACTTCACCGGTTCTCAAAGAAAGTTATTCGCAATAACAAACCCTACGAATGTGAGAGGAGCACGGCTGGCTGAATCCATTTCAATTACACCCTGGTTTCATGCTCAGTATTTCCTTCCATACTATTTCCTTGTAGAGTGCATACGGTATCAGCGTAAAATACTGTTTGGAAGACGAAACCATTACATGAAAATATGTCATAATTGCATCAAATATATAAAACGCCATGCAGGTTTTGCCTGGAAACAGATGAGTTAGATAAAGCTTATTTCATTTCATAACAAAATAATAGATATGATGCAGAAAACACGATTTAAAAATTGATGAAGCTTTTTATAGAATTTTCAGAAATAGTGCAATTAAATTTTAATACAATTTTCCACCTACTGTTCTATGTACAGGGGCATCATAAATGTAAAAATATGAACACAGTCATTTATTTTGTTTTTCGTAACATTTGCGCTGATCCTGTGTATTTTAGATTTAAGAAGAATTAAAGGAACATTTGAAAATTTGTCAAAGGAAACAATGAACCTAAGTCCAAATCAATGCACCTATTTACGTACTCAAATAAGATTTCTAATATACCCGTCATTTCAAAACCTTTCACTTTTTAAGACGTTGTCAAGAACTTCTCTCATTTTCGTCCTTTCTTCGGGGTGACCTTGACATCGAAAGAATATTCATCAAAACTGGCTCTCACTTCATGAAGCTGAAGGGCCGGGTACATAGATAATTTGATTGACGATAAACACAAATTCAGCAAATAAACATACACACATTTTGCGAACATTACAAACAACTCATTTTAAAGTTCGGTGATCTTTTCTGTACAAAATCAGTCTCTTCAGTGTGCGGGATTTGTATATGACGTGATGCTGTCACAAGGAGTTTTTTTCATAAACAGAGCTGATTTAAACAGACAAGAAACATATATGTTATATAATGAAACACTATGATTTGGACCCGGTGCAGGAACAATATGATACGACAGACAAATTAGCTTTAGTGCGATCGTGTGCGATCTTTTTTTTTTTTTTTTTCAAATTCACAAGTCTGTATGGCCATTATAGAACAGGTTGCATTTTGTTCGCTGAAGGCGTAGATATGATTGGGATCTTCTAGCGAATATTTTGGCCTTCATGGTACCTCGAGGGAATGGTCATATTTTGACTTAAACTGAAAGACGTTTAGCCGTCGTTTTGGTTGCCATATGTTGTGGTTGGTTGGAGGTGGTAATGTTTGTTGAAGCTGTTGTTAGGTTGCGTTTTCGTTTTGTTGGTTGTGTGTATTATTTCGTTTTATTTCTGCTTAATTTAAGGCATTTTGCTGTCCTGAAATGTGATATGGTCGTAGCCAGGACTGTTATCGAGATGTTGGTAGTCACCACCTTCGTCTATGTTCGATGGGGCACCTGTATTAATACGTTTGCCTGCCACTCTACCGAGGTGATCATATAGGGATGCTTCACATGCGTCATTATCGCCTGGTGCCAAGGCAGTGACCTCCTCGTAACCAGATGCCTTTTTGGAGTGCGCACCCTCTTTCGCGCTTTGGCCTATTACAGCCACGTTGAGGTGGTCGTACGCATGGGAGCTGTCGTTTCAAGTGGTTGGTTCTTGTCCTTCAGAATCCTTTTGTTGTTGTTTTAGAGGAGTATACAGACGTTCTTCATAGCTTGGACTCTCGAGGGCACAGTAGTGCGGGTCCGTAGAGGCAGCTTCGGTGTCATCCACCTGAAGACATCCGTGGTCTCTCGGGATTTCCGGAGTTTGTCCAACCCCAGCTTGAGCCTTCACTGCAGGGAGGCACCCTCGCCCATTTTTCATGTAGCGGTCAATCGCCTGTTTGTCGCCCGATTCGTCTATACAGTGGTATTTGCCCACTTCGTCCGTGGATTTCGCGCTCTCAGGTTCTGCCGTATTTAGCTCGTTTGAGCCCCTCGGTAAATGACCGTACGCGTTGTCTTTGCTGATTGGTTGCAGAGGTGCGGAAGGAGGTGCTCTTGTGGAATCTAGAATGTAACAAAGTATGTCATTTTCGTGGCTGTTGTTGTCCGTGTCGTTGTTAATGTCATTTGTGTCATTGTGGACGTCGTCTTATTTCAGTACATTAAGAGCTCTGTATCCAATGAGTTTTGTGTACCATTTTGAATTCCCTTGCGAAGAACATTTGTCTTGAGCCTGAAAATAATTTGAAAATACTTACCCATCACCTCAGCACCTTGTGAGTTACTTTTCTTTTTGCGTGAATAAAAAATGGTAATAATAATATATATTACTACCAATTGCGAGGTACCCCAGAAATAATCAAAATTGATAGTAATCAACTGATACTTCTCCGTTCAAACTTCCAGCAGTGAATACTGCGCACTAGCAAACGGGCACGATCTAATAATTGGGGATATCGTTGGAAGACTTGATTCTTGTGCAAAGTCTCGACCGTAACTGAGGACACAATTTGTGTTTAACTGTTCCGCTTGTATTACGTCTTTTCGTTTAATTTTGACGTTGAGATGTTTGCCACAGCTGACTATTTCTGCGTGAAAACATTGACCAAATTACAATCAGCATTGGTTTGTTTAAGTAAAGGCTAATGATGAACCACAAGCATTTAACAAACTTACGAGGGCTTTAAATTTATAATCAGCTTTGCTAGTGTTCCGCGGCGCCAGAGGAACACCAGTAGAAAGATCTGCAGGAGTACTACTGACAGAACGATTCCCAGCACGATGGCTGGTACGTTCACTTGTGTCCTGTTTCCTTGTCTGTCACAGCTTCCGTTTGCTGGTGTGGTCTTGTGCGTGTTCGGTGTGGTTTGCTTCCTGGTAGGTCTGGCAGGCTGACTGTCCGATGAATTAGATTGACTGCTTGGCGTACGGGAAGGACGTGGTGTTCTCATGGAGATTATTTCCGCCGTGAAGCTGGTTCCAGTTGATAGCTCATTCTTCGTTTCCTCGGTACTCACCCAGGTCCTGTTGGTGGGAAGAAAAGTTAAGTTTATTGTATATCGGAATCTACATCACCCATTCGTTTTTGGCTTTACCATGGATGTAAATCTTGGGGATAGGATACATTCATACAGTGTATCCCCTCCCACACTTTTTGACCAGAGGAATGGGCAGTTGCTTCACCCCCCCCCCCTGTTTTTCATGAGGTAACACAATCTGGGCAGATTGTGGAGAATTTTTCAGCCTTCCCAACAATCAACAAGTATTTAACAGCACTTAAAAGGGAAAACTTTTAACAGCAATAAACACGCCGTTTTGATGCCATGTTCTGCAGGAGTGTCAAGCATAATTACAGATGTTCAGCTGTATCATAAGCATCACCCCCCCCCCGCGGTCATGGTCAACCCAATGGGGAAACTGCACTGAGGCGTGTAAGCTGGTAGAGGTTTTAAGGATCAAACCAACCTGTGGAACTGAAGCATTCATTCCAGTACACTAAGCTGCAAATACTCCAACAGAGAGAGTCTCCTTCAAGTTGGCCGTTACATGGGCTGTAAAGCAAGCATACTGCTAGTATTTTAAATAGCCCCAATCCAGTGTACATACATACATTAAAATGTGACGCTGATATTTCAAATTCTAGAAGAGGGCACAAAGAATTTTTGGGCACTGTGATAATTGTACAATTATGGTTTTTTTAATTAGAGATTACAATAACAAAAAGTAGTGTTTAAAAAGAATGAAGTCTAAAAATGACTATGGCCGGTATTGTGCTTAAATGAATACCCTGTTGTCACATGCAAAATGCAAAAAATGCACTAAACTCACTATTTTGGCTGAAATTGGGCCTTACTGCAATTTGCCCCTCTCGAGACTCCAGCGTGTCAGACAGGATTAAATTTTCAGATAAGTTCCAAGTGGAACAGAAATGAAAAACAGTTTAATACAGAAGATCAGAGTCCAAGAGTTTGCAACGCGTTGACCAATCACAATGCCCGAAATCTGTCGACCCTTTCCAAATGTGAATTGGATCGACAAATTTCGCGCATTGTGATTGGTCAACGCGTTGTAAACTTGATCTTGGAGGCGCACTATGGATGACCTTTCATGAAATACGCAAGTTAGACAAGCTACTACCACTAGTTTGCAAGAGCGGCCGCCAACATTAACATTGTCAACAGTGTAGATCTGCACTAATCCTAGAGTTAGGAACACTCTAACCTTAACCTGGCGCGTTGGAGGTCAATCAAAACCGTATAGGCCTAGGACAGCCTTTTTCAGATACTTCAGCACGATTTTCTTGAAACTAAATGACGTCTTCAGTGTCCTGAGGTTATTATTATTATTATTATTTATTTAGGTTGCTTTTACACAGTAACCCATTCAACCGTAGTTGTTGTGCAAGGGGCCGTGTTTTATGTATGGGTACCTTCGTCATGCTTGCAACTTTGCTAGCCAGTGGTAGTTATGCACATGGCCTGCCTTATTTGCATATTTCATGAATCGCCCGTTGGGGACAGCCAATTGTTCCTCTTTTGTTCAAGACCCGCTCCCATGATGTTTTGCACTTTACATGTATACTGTTGTCAATCGGGAACTCTCGGTGAATTGGGGTCCCTAGGCCCTGTTGTTTAGGATCCCCTGTTGAATGAAAAAAAAATACCATCAGCGCTGCTATAGGGTAGCCTTTCTACATGCAAAAGAGTGAAAAACTCACTTTCAAAAAGAGTGAGTTCTACAACACTCCAAAAGAGTGAAAACCACTTTAAAAAGAGTAAAAACTAATCGAATAAGAGGGCAACCGAGTGAAATTTCCACTCTTCTCAGGAGCCTATAACGGACAACTCGAAAAGAGTTTAGTTTTTCTTTGTATGGCTCCTCTTTTAAAGTGATTTATCATTCTTTTGCCTATAATTGAAAGATACTGTACGTGAAGGTACGGTAGGGACCCACGGTTTTTTATCGACTTCCCTGGCCCTCGAGAGGGCGCCATATAAAATGGCTTCCTCGATTTTGGTTGCGGATTATGGGTCGTCTGATGCAGAAAGTGAGGAGGAAACTTCATCGGAGAAATCTCAGCAAGTGGAGAGAGGGTAACTCAGTGAATCGTTACTATTTTGTTCATTATTTAGGTTAAATTCTTCAGTCAAAAGACCACATTTCGCTGACTAAACCGATTTGGACGATTTGAGGGCCGGTTCCCGGTGCTTGGCATGCAGGCTAACTTTCATGAATGTTATGGCCTAAACCAGGCCTACAATACTTCCAGATTGTGCTGTACTTGCCAGACCTATGTGCAAACTCCTATCTTTTCTTTTTTGATTTCCTGACCCCATCAAAATGAAAGCTGAGTTATGATTGGTCATTGGAATGGAAGCAAATTGGGCCCATCACAATGTGACTTTTATCTGGGTGACCATGGTGACAGGAAAACAAGAAGGAAAAGATAGGAGCTGTAGGCCTAAGTAATACATGTATGTATTGCAACTGATCAAACTGCCATGCAGCTGACAGTGATTGAGAGTACATGCTGCTGATTTTTTGTAGTGTGGATGGGTGAAATAAAAAAAATGCTCAAGTTCAAGAATTTCACCATTTTTTTAATGAGGATATAGGCCCCTGAATAAACCTCCCCATCAGACATCTAGCTTCACCAAGACGGCATGTTTGAAATTTTGTTGCACAAATAACTGTGATGGCAGAGTAAGTTGGCACAATCAAAACAGCCAAAATGTGTTTATGTGAGTTTTCACATATATGTAGCTAACTGTAAGGTTTGTATAAACCTACAGTTCTGGAAGTAGGTGATGTAACTGACTGGCCCCAGTAATCAAATACATACAGTAAACATCAATGATTAAAACGTGGTTCAGTGACCATGTAGACTCCATGCCCCAAATATTGCCATTTATTCTGAAAACAAACCAGCCAGATTTCCCAAAAGTTGTTGAAATTAGGGACTTAGCGACTGTTTAATCACGGATGCTAATTTACATCATACATGTAATTGTTCATTCACTTAGGCCTAGGCCTACCCTGCCTTGTCATTATTGTGGTTTAACAAAAATTGGTCTCAAACTATTAAAAACTGAAGCAGTTGGATAACATTAGCATGATTTATCTGAAGAAATGCTTATATTCACTTGAAAGTTAAGACCAAGGAATAATTTTTCTTTGCAGAATTATTTTAAAATTTAAATACATGTAATGCCTTGAAATTTTGTCTTGTAGCTTGCAGCCACCAGCAGGAGTAAATCTACTCGCCAGCACTGGTGACAAATCAGACAGTGATGCAGACAGTGATGGGGATGTCAAAGGAGTAAGGACTAGCACAACGTCTTCCAAGACAAAGACAAATACCGCGGGTGACAAAGAGCTGGAGAAGTTGCCTCTGCCCAGTGCGTTTGGGACGGATATCCAACACAGACCGCTGGGGACAACAGCAGGGCCAGCGTCCTCCTCCATCTATGCTAACCCATTTGAGCAGGCAGAGCAGCACAAACTGTCCATTCTAGAGCAGCACGTCAAGCTCACCTCAACCCAGGGGAAGGAGGCAGAGCTTGGGGGCAAGAAGACAATCTGTTGGAAGTTCCGAAAAGGCAGGTGCCGCTTCGGACACACTTGCAAGTTTGCCCACGACAGCGACATCCCCACAATGCTGGCCCCAAGCAGCCAGGCAGAGGGGATGAGCAACGATCCGGCAGTGAACAGTAGGATTGGCTATCCGGTGCAAACCAGGGGGGTTTATGATCAGGGGTTATGGACCGAGCAAGGGGCGGAAGAGGATGGTAATGATGGGGAACAGTTGAAGCGAAAGCGACGGCCAGGCTTGAGCCAGACCCTCAACCCTTCCAAGAAAGTGATGACAGCTTTCTCCAGGCAAAGGAGTAGAGCGAGCCCTTGGTCACAGCACAGATGAAGTTTTCCATGGCAGCTTACTCCAATCCACAATCCTCTCCAAGCACAGGACATTACATTGCCACGATTTCCAAAGATCATCTGGAAATCTTGCTGTTAGTCCTGGCAGCACCAGACAGCCATCGTTGATAACAAGATCCCCAAAAATGCCCTCCCTAGTAGGCCATGTAATCATTCAAAATTTGATGGCTTTTGACAGTACTTGTACTTCAGTGACAGTACTCACTCACTGAGAATAAAGATTGTGGATGTTTATTAATTTTGGAAACACAAGCCTTTGTCCAAGTGTCCCAAAGATACTAATAAAAAAATAGTACTTGTTGCAATATTTGTACTTCTATATGATAAGCAGCACTGCTGGGGATACATGTAGGTTTATTGAGAACAAAATGTCAGGATGCCACATGCAAGGCAGCATTTTTTAGAAGTTTTCTCTTTCAGTCTTCCCATTTAGCAATTGTTAAGGGTTTCTGTATAAATATTTGATCCAGAATTACCAAATCTAGCTGCTCGACCTTGATGCTGCTAGAATACTGTATCAAGAAAGAAGGAATTCAATGAGTAATATACTTGTTTATGTAAGGGTCATTCCATGTCAGAACAACACACCTTTTGACCTTAGGTCTTCAGATTTTTATAAAAATTGCTGTGATTGTAGACACCAATGAAAGATAGATACATGCCAATTTTTAGAGGAATCCACCCTTCCATGTGGTCGGGGCAGATGTCCAAAAAATGGACAGTTTTAACTTAAAAATCTGCCTTTTAAGTGAAAATGAAACTTAAGGTTCAAAATTTCATCAAATATTTACAAATTTAATAGCAAAATAATTGAAAATACATGCTTTTTTCACTGGTAATGTGAAAATTTGGTTTTATGAATCAAGGGTCATGATGACCTTTGACATATACCTGTGACCTTTGACCCCACTTTAAAAAAAGTATCATTAATTTTATTTTAAATAAAATGTTTTCGAAAGTATGGTTCCTTCTCTAGTAGTACCCACTCAAATCTTTCTGGGCACTTTAAAATCAAAAAAGGTTATGGCCATTTTCTATGGTTATGTCAATCCACAAAGTAAGAATTTTGAAGTTCCAACGGTAGAAGTTCTGCCAAACCAAATGCTCCTGAAATGAAATAACCGAAGTTATTAGTAACCGCAGATGGTCTGTTCTTACAAAACCACTTTAAACTACACAATGTCGCAATCAATATTCCTTTTAATCGCTATATTAACGATGGAACATTATATTACTTACCTTAAATTTCTTTGATGATTCTCACACACTTCGTGCTAATTTCTGATGAAATGTGTTTCACTAGAAGGTGTGATCGCAGAAGTGGATGTGGAGAGAATGCGTGCAGCTGTCTAGTGCCCTTGATAGTCACTGCTGATGAGAATCTGTTCTCCAGGAATTCTTCACACTGTACCATTTCGGTTGTATCCACGTAATTGAAATGTATTCCTGGAATATTGACCTTTGCCCACGTATAGAACTGATGTGCATTTAAGATTTGATCTTTGTAGGGCCTCTGCAGACTGGCTTAAGCCAAACGCTTTACAGTTCCACCCAATCCATCACAAGGTACTTTGCCATGAGACGTGACAAAGAAATGCCGCTTAGCATCAGATGAAAAATCATCTGATGTAGAGGATCGGTCCGAGAAGTGGTACACTTTGTGGACTGGTGCTTGCATTGTGTCTGCAAGGTATTATGCAGCCTTCGCTAGAAACAGTAGACTGTGTTGGAGTGAGGTGATTTGAAATTACAATAAAGTTGAAATGGGAAAGCTGAATGTCCCTTATGTCGATTACAAATGGATGGAGTGTTGCTTGTTCATTTGTCCAGTGAAAGCCCTGTGATGAATCTTGAACAACAAATGCATAATTTTCTGAAAAGTCGCCGAGAACAATAATCTCACTAGGCTGCAACTCTGACTTCAGATGACCCAGGAATTTTGCCTGCTGATCCACAATGAACTCATGTCGCTTCAACCGAAACAGCTTCTCTAAAAACCCATCACAGAATTCATCAACTCCAGCCGTCATGGTTTCCAATATTAACATATCTATTGATATCCACTGCTTGTAGCATATTTCACCAATAGCCTCATCTTCTGTTTCTTCAACCTGAGGACATGAGGCACAGTCTCCTAGGAAGCAGTCTGTAAAGCCAGGATTACAAGTAATTTCAGCGAGTAGGGTTTTGTAGGATATTCAAAAGTGGGGATGTCAAGGGCATGCATCATCAACTTTGCATTTTGATGGACTGTACAGACACACACCGAATGGGTACCACTGCAGTTTGTACTACCAGCCAAAACACAATACTTGGGCCTTAGGTCAGCAAATTTAGAGAAGCCGATTTTCATTTCTGGATACTTGTCCTCAAATGCCCTGTAAGCTTCATCTAAGTTACACAAAATCAGCCGTTTCTGATAGTTAACCCTTCTGTCACCTTCTCAGATGGAAACTTTGTCCTTTGTGCCAGGCAGCATTCTGCTAATTTCATCACTTTTGTAAAATGACTTTACTTGGTTGACAACATCAGCGTCCACAGTGTTTCCGCTTCGTGGATTGGGTGAAGAGAGAATTCCAGACAGAGCATATGAAGAAAACAAAAACAGAAATGATGTTAACTTAGGGTCAGTTTAACAAATATCAAGCAGGAACATTCATGATTACAAACTTGACAGCTCCAACCATGTGTTTACTCTTTGAATAAGTATACCGGAGCCTGTTTCAATAGACCTAATTGGCTCTTTTTTTGCCAGGAAGATGAGCACGATTCTATTCCACGTGAAATCATTACAACATTCTTAAATGTACATGAAAGTAGTCTTTTTAAAAAATGAACAATTGCCATCCAATCACTAGTTTGAAACTCCTGCATTGTTTGGTGAATACTCCAGCTTTTCGGTCGGAGTGTGAGAATCTGAAGTTTCTCGCTGTTGGTAGCTGTAGCAAATTTTTCTTTCAACTGTTCCAACATTTCCTCTGAGGCTTTGGCTGTGGTACCTGTTCTATACCAAGCTGTGATTGAAGACGGCTTCCAATGGCTTTCAGCTTGCTCTGTTGGTACTTCTTCTTTCCAAGTTTTTTGCGTGTGATTGGAGATACACCAATGGTCTCAAGAGCTTGATTTACTGAGGAGATTGATGCTGCAGCAGCTACATCATGTATTGGTGTTTGTGATGGATAGGCTTGACTACAGTAGTTGATGGTTCATCAATAACTGATGGATGAGAACTTGAAGATGTTTGAGGTTCAGGGCAAGGTTGAGGGCAAGCTTAGCACTGACAAAAGACAACTGCAACAGAGTTTCTTTCCTGGTATAAGACCAAGATATTGATATGTTTGGGACTGCTGCAATGTACCTTGCTCACATGTACTTGAAGGGGATCACAACACCTCCGCTGATCATTAGCAGAATACAACTTTGCAAGTTGTTTAAAATTGCGGATGCTGCTTAATGTTTCACAACCTGATCCAAGACATAAACACAGTAATTCATCATCACTTGGGTAGTAATGTTCGGTGTCATCAGAACACACCTCATTGAGGTATTTTCTAACTGAACACTAGACCATTGTGTTATCCTACAGTACCATATATCTAAAGGATACATCTTGGATATCTACCAAAAATCCTCTAGTTGCCCACCTGAAATCCACAAGAGTTTACTGCTTTGCTCATAAAGCTTGCTGCACAACACCAAATCCTTTCACACTGCTCACTATGTCACTTAGAAAGACTCACACTGTTGGCTTACTGTACTCCAACGTGATTGTGCAATGTTCAAGGGCAAGTAAGGGTAAGGCAAGGGTAAGTAGTGTGGCGCTCTCAAGTGTAATACTTTGTCCAGTCAACACAAAGAAACATTTCCTCACTGACTTCCCAAAACATTGGCCTCTGTTTTGCTCCTAATACAGGCTCCCCAAATGAAATGATAATCTTGTGTGAGATTGCTCTGTATCAAACCACTAGCAGCTTCATTAGTTTCATTTCAAGGTACAGAATGTTTGAGTACAAACTCTTCTGTTAGGGCTACATACAAAATTTACATTTTCAGAAAAATGGCCATAACTTTATTGTTTTAAAGTGCCCAGAAAGATTTAAGTGGGTACTACTAGAGAAGGAACCATACTTTCAAAACATTTTGTTTAAAAAAATTTAAGGATACTTTTCTTAAAAATGGGTCAAAGGTATGCGTTAAAGGTCATCATGACCCTTGATTCATAAAACCAAATGTTCAAATCATCAGTGAAAAGAGCATGTATTTCCAATTATTTTGATACCAAATAAAATATGCGATGAAAATTTTGAAAGTTATGTTTCATTTTAACTTAAAAGGCACATTTTTAAGCTAAAACTGTCCATTTTGGACATCTGCCCCAACCACATTCTTCTAATAATTGGCATATATGTATCTTTTATTGCTGTCTACAATCACAGCAATTTTTATACAAATCTGATGACTTGAGGTCAAAAGGTGTGTTGGTCTGACATGGAATGACCCATAAGCTTGGTCACTGAAAAATTTTTGAAATATAGGTTAATTTGCAACCAGCATGAAGACATTGTGCAGTTTTTGTGAAAATGGTGACATTCTGGAATCTGTATAAATATTCAGTTGGGCCCATCTGTGGTGTGGTAGGTTTGGCTTCATGCTTATCTCTAATAGTAAATGTTAAAATAATTGACATATTCACATCTGCTTATAGTATTTAGCCTCTACATGTATACATGTATCACCATTTTATGCGAGCACAGAAAGGACCCTTGACGTGATTCTTGTGTACATGTAGGTGTTCCAGAACAGACATTTGGTTCAGGGACTTGGAAATGCGACACACACATTAAGCACACTTGGTTTTTCACCACCAAAGATTTTATTTTCAAAAATACACAAACATGACAAATCAATGTGTAACATTCCTACACCAAAAAAGAGGGAAGTCGCAAATAAAGTACATCTGGCGAAAAAGGAACACAAACTTTTGTCAAGAATTAAGTGAAATTTCAACACGGAAATCATCATGTACAGAACCTGTGGATTTGTGACAAGTAAATGATGAAAAAAATCCATATTTATGTGCAGAAAACCTGAAAAGCCAGACAAGTTGTTTATGGTGTACAATATCTTGATATCAAATGTGCCACCATGCAGTGCAGTCAAAGCGAAAAAAATGCAAAGCTGAAAAATAATGAGTAACACAAAACAAGATCTTCTTTCTGCAGGTGTCAATGTGTTAAATGCTTTTAAAATACTGGAAACACCTGGCATTTTGCAAAGTATGTAAATAACTATGCCTTGGAAATACATGTATTTGCCGGTAAATGTAATTTCAATACTTGCATTCTGTGGTCACAAATGAGTACAAACACGGTGGCAACAGAGAGAAGTATGGTGCAAACCAGAGCTGCATAAAGGGAGAGCAGCACCAGCTTCAGATTTTGGAAGAAAATGGCCGTTCATTACGTGGACAGTAGAGCGTGCGCCTATTGTATGCCAACTGTCCATGTCCAGTGGCAAAATTGTTCCTAACAGTGGTGACACTTATATTGTAACTCTCCATACACGGCTCTTGTGTGAACTAGTTCAAGCACAGACTAGTTTTTCTAACTCCAGACAGGGGTATCCTGCATTGCCTGCACTTCCTGATCTCCAGCCCTGCCTTGCTCTTGGTAGTTTCATCTTTAAGTGTACATATGCGATATCCAAAATTACCCATGGAAGGTGACTATTTTTAAACAGGCAACTGACATTCAATTTGACCCTTTTTTTTCCCAGTCATTTGCACTGTATTCCCAAAAGAAATACCTGCTTTCAAATTTGTAGTGTACTGTTAAACATTCACTACAACCTAAGCAAGAAACAAGAATCCACCAAAACAATGATTCACAAAATTAGGTGTAGAACTGAGGGATTTCATAAACATTACCAAATTATATTGGCACATGGTAAAATGACGAGAGAAACAGGTCTAGCTTGAAGAAAAGAGCAAAAATAAAAAGAAAAAAATTACTGCAATATCAACAGAAAAAATATTTAAATGGCACATGAAGCGCAAATGACTGGGTTCTCCACTTGTCATACGTATATGCAGGTATTATGTCCGGGGGACTTACAAAAATGTGGAGTTACCCAAGTTTGATTGACATCCGTGCCAGAAAAATACTTCAAAATTGCTTCATAATGCCACAGGACAGTTAAGAGTCAAAACACAAATTCTTAACAACTTGGGACCTCGAAGGATCCAGGCACCTCATGTAGTTTGCCAGTGATCTATTTTGTCATATATTGCTTTTATCATTCAGCGTGCTGACTTTTTAGCTGACAGTGGCAGATTAAATCAGCAATGGGATAAATATGAAGTTGCATGTCCAACTAAATTACAATTTTCAGACGAACAGAGTTTCAAAAAAACTTGTAACTGTCCTGTGGCAGGTAATTTGAACAAGTAAAGATTAAACCACCCTCCTAACTTCGAAGAAGCGCTTGAGGTAGTACACTTGGCCCAGCGTCATAGCAACCAGTACCAAGCTTTCAAAGAATGACCATAAGACCACTCTGGAGTTTGTGTTGTCATTGACTGTTGAGGAAAAGAAAAATGATCATTGATAGACTGCTTATAACCTTGCTAAACAACGGAACGCAAACGTTGCAGCTGAAGTACAGTGTCTGTGACTTTCTTACCAACTTCAAGCCCCAGTAATAATTAACAAATTCATGCGTAACTAATATCCTGGGAAGAACCAGGTGAGCCTCGAGCCCGACTGAGCTTACAGTCGCATCACTACCGACAAAATGAACACTCCCAACCAACATGGTTCTTTTCAAGCAAAGAGGAAGTGCCTCTGCTTGAGGCAGATAAATATCACAGAATTTTGGGCTGGTGATTTAACATTTCTGTGCATAAAATCGAGACCATGCCTAACTGTTCCAAGAAACTATGGTGTAGTGTTTGTAGTCTTTGCAACACTCAGCCAAACCATATTTCAAAAATGGTCCTATGTAGATACATGTACTACCTGTGAGTAGATCATAGCTACAAGTATGCAGATGTTTACATATCTAACAGAAGTTCCTTTCTGTTCCCTAGTTGCATGAAGTAAAAATCAAGATTGTAACGAACCCTGATTTTTGTTTATTATTACATGTAATTTCAAAGCTGTTCGAGACTACGCAATTTCTTATTTTCCCAACAATAATCTGAAATATGGTAACCTATTTTCATCTTTTATTTTATCTTTCTGCATTGAGGAATTAACTTCAATGCCTGCACAATGCAGGAAAGAAACTCAGCTGTTAAGTTTGCATTTTGGGTACATGCACATCCACAATACATGCCCTTTGTGACCTAACATATACCGATTGTTCAAGTATTACATTGGGGCTTTGCAGACGTTCCCCCCCAAACATCACAAAAGGTGTGTTCCATACTCACTTGACCTATGAACTCTTTCTCTGACCTCCATGTACTCCTGTTCATGTTTCACGGCTGTCAGTCCTGTGGCCAGTTGGTTAATCATATCCTCCAGTTTGTTATGATGCTCTGCAAGGGAGTTCAAAATAATCGCAAAGGGTACCTGTATTACAATTTTACAAGCCGAGTTTCTTAGACTTCAGAGTTCCTGGACTTTACAGAGGCCACTAATGGCACGGTTTACACTGTACCAGGGCCTAAATTGGAGTTTGCTAAACCATTCATTTTTGTTCAGCAAATTAAGCAAAAATCAGCATGACTGCCTGACAGTAACCAAGATCTGTCACAAAAACTACACAAAACAACTGTAGCCCTGAACACCAAAGTCCGTCTAGGGCTAACAAAGGAAATAAGCCTGGCAACTTATCCAAAAGTACATGTAAGTAAATCTGGATGGTAAGGCTACAAACTGCCTATCTGATCAAAGCAAAATTTTTGAAATGGGTATCCCTTGGTGCAATCCCTTTTCCACTCAACCCAATGATTTACGTGGAAATTTAAAGATTTATTCACCAATTTAATGACAAGGGTGTGACTGGCGCGTAAAATTAAAGCTGAAAACAGCTAGCAACAAGCTGAAATGTAAAGAGTTCCCATACTTTTGTACAGACCAGGTGTACAAAAACCTAGGTAAACCTTCAAAACAAAAAGTTGAAATCAGCTAAATATCTGGATTCTCACACCTCTGTAAAGACTTGTGAGATAACTGTAAAGTTTGTACATGCAAAAGTCTGCTTGTCCTGGATATTTTTTGCCTGTCCTCAGAACAGGCAGCCAGTTGAGACATTGGATTTTGGGGCTTCTTCACTAGAAGTCTTCACAAATAAACCCCGAAAATGTTCCACTGCTGAAATACATGTATGACACAAAAGATACATTCTGTTCTCCAATTATACATTTGGAGCAAAATCACACTCGGCATTTTTTTCTTTCAGACTTTGTCTCTTCGTTCATTACCCTCTGTGTCCATAGACTGGTCTTTTGGGGAATCCCCGATATCGATGGAAAACATGACGACCTTCGGGGTCATGGTGGACATCCTGTTGCTGAAGCAGTAGCGGTATTGGCCATCCATGTGCGCTGAGAAGGTATACTTGCCATTGGACTCTCTTTCTCCAGAGTAGATGACTTTGTTGTCTGGTCCAGTGATCTTAAAAGTAAGATTAAGACTTGAAATGAATACAGATGATGTACATTAAACAGATTGTACTTGGGAAACTGAGGTAAAGTGCAATCAATTCTTCATGCAGTGTATTTCTAAATATTTACTGAAAAATACTTACACATTTCCTTTGACCACATTCATTCACGTTGCTGAACAATGTGGGAAAGTCTCTTAAACTCACAGAAAAACTTATTTTAACTTATTGTGTACACAGAGCTTTTCGTAACTTTAGTTCCCTCTGTTGAAACAATATTTCACAACTGTGCAGTTGAAAGAAAAGGCGATTGGCTGAGGGCAGAATAATTGACAAATTGTGCACTAAGATTAACCAATCGCGAAAAGAACAAGCCATCTGGCACAATGACCGATTGTGCCCAATATGTGCCTTCAGAGTGAATGTATTTAAATGATATAGTCTTTGAGTGTTTGTTGCATCAAATCCCGCGTCATTGAGCACCTGTGCAGCAATGATGTCTCTCTTGATTCTGTTTGGCACAATCTTGACTCTTTCACAAATCTACTGTACTCCTGCGTGAGTTGATTATCTTATGAATGGATATTTTTCAAAGGCAAATCAACTCGGGATGGAGTAAAATAAATCTGCACAAGATTCAAGATTGTGCAGAACAATTCTAAGGGGGTACAGGTGTTATGCCCCAACTACAGCATCAGTCCTAACTACAATGCTACGGGGCAGCGCGGACATCTGGGATTCTCACAAAATGGAAGGTACCGCCCCAGTGAAAACAGCAACCTTGGTGACGTAGGCATGCACCAGCCAGTCTGAGAATCGGTTTACCCAATGTTTTCTTTGATCAATACGTACGTGAATGCTCATTACAGTTGTTTTCATCGGTGCAGTGTGGTTGCTAGTTTGTTTGTTTGTTTGAAACTCCTGGATGTCTACACTGCCCCATAGTCCTTTTTAAATTCGAAGTGACTATCATTATGGCAGGCATAACGCATCTCCCATTTTCTATCATTACGGCACTGATATGCGGTGACGTAGCTGATCATCACGATGGTTTATATATTTTAAAAATTATTTTGATCGCTGAACACTGTGGTCGAGTGGTCAAAGTGGAAAGTTTGGAGCCACTGGTGTGTGTCAGTTCGGATCCGTGCTTGGACTATTTTACTATTTTCGCCTAAATTTCATGTTTGATACCATAATTGTTTTTTTATGTTAGTTTCTAATTGTATAGGCCTAAGCAGGAATCTTTTTTCATCAGAGGTTTTAACTTTTAGTAGATTTTCTAAAAGGGAAATAAGGTCCGAAATCTGCGCTACTATAAGTATAGAGTATAATTGGGACAGATGCTACATATACGTAGTTGGCGCATAACAAGCATCTCAAAAATCACGTGGGCATGGTGGTGGGTAAACATGGTTGGCATGTTGGTAAACGTTAAACTTGTAGAAATTTGATTAGGCATACATGTATGTTAGCCCTTATGTCTGACATGTCTGAATGTTAGCAAAATAGCATCATGCAGCAGCCATCCATTTCGACTCCAAAAAAATGTAAAACATATCTGATGAAAGGCCTACACTCCATGCTAAAACTAACTTGTACTTGTAGGTAAAAATACCTTGACATCGATGTCAAGAAAACCACCCTCTGCCACTTCAAAAGTCAGGGCCATCTTTGTTCCAGAGGTGACTTTGTCGTGAAAGCACTCCTCAGCATGAGCATCTATGGCAATAAAATACCCTTTAATCGACGAGAAGCAGCAAAGCATACATGCTCCAAAGAGAAGGTACTGGAGATCGCCCATGTTCACGTAGTTTTTGTAACAATTTGCAAAATGTTAACTCGTCAGTTCCATACGTTCCAGCAGCAGTACATCATGTACATGTACACTGTACATGTACGTATATTACACTGTCCGTATAGCTTCAGTTACTGCATGTGTGCCACGTCGCCTTACACTGCGCATGTGCACAATAAGTGCCGCGTCGAAATTATTTTGGCTACGGCTGAGAATAAGACGTGCGCTTATGAGGAAGCCGTTGTTGCTGGCGGAGCCTAGCCAAGTAAGTTGGGCACAGCAAGCAGGCCCAAGTTGGGAGATGTCGGGTTTCGCAATTCGGTTGAGGACAAATTCGGTGGACAAAACTTGGTCCTTGTCCATCGTGGAGCTCGATATATCTAACGAGAGGATTCCCCCCGCAGTATAACCAGAGGCCTTGACGTGTTCAAAGTATGAGGTTGACTAAGTGAGTGCACGCATCAAGCCCCAGTCGTGCTTATGCCCCAATCTTAGCATCCAACCCAACTATATAATAGCCCAATTAGATACCATCCCAACTATAGTTGGGGCTGATGAGCAGGTGTCGGTCGCTTCACCACGTTGCACTCCCTCCCCCCCCTCCGCATCACTTTGCCACAAAACACTTCCCCCATTGCCATTTAGCCCCCATCTCCATTCACCACGGCCGCCACTTCGCACCATTCCCACTTCGCCCCAGCTGTGCTTGATTGTGGTTTGGAAATTCCGTCTTTTTTCAGTGTGGGTGGCGTGGATAGCGGACCCCGCGTGATAACGGATTTATGATAATTACATGACAACAATGAGAGAAACGGGACGATCTGTCTTTTTAAAATTTTCATCGTGAGTTTCCCTTTAGTCCTCAATGGATCTCCCGTATTAGGCTTCTTCCATTTCAATCCTTTTGTTTGAGCCATTTACTTTTGTAATTCCATTTCAAAACAAGCTTGACTTTTAAAGACAGAAATCAAACAAGTACACGTCTCTTCTTTGTATTCTCCTTTAGCAATTATATTTGCTGGTAGTGTCTTGAAAGTTCACATAAGGTTAACTTCGGGGTAATTAATCAGACCAACACACAACAAGCACAGCGGGGTAGTGACTGCTGGCTGTGGGGGTGTCCCCCCCCCCGCAGTTATGAATTCCAGTCTACAAGTTGAGCTCCGGTCGGCAAATTAATGAACCCAAAATTTATACATAAACGAAATACGTTGGCTATCGGTATTTTCCGCCTTGAAGCATGAAATTTTCCGTACCCACAGAGTTCCCGGAACAGTTCCCGGCAGTTTACACGACAGGAGGAGAGCGAACAACTTACAAGTCAGCACAATTGACTCGATTTAACCCCCCCCCCCAATGCCTTTGCTACGCCCCTGACTAAACACTGGACGGTATCGTCTGACTGGCGTCCGTGGTTTGACACCCGAGATTGTCTGACACTACCAGCACACTGAGTGTGAAACAAATTCACTTGAAGAGTAACAGTGAACCTAAAGTTTGAATAATATTTTGGTGAAACACACATGTACAATTTTGGCATACTAGCTTCACTCCTTACGGCGCAGGGTTGCTGTCTTCGCATACTGCGCACTGCACGCGTACACTCCTGTACAAAGCAAATGTGCTTCACCCATATACTGGATAGGACATCGCGGCCAAAACGCGTCCCGGCCGCGTATGCTTATTTTCAGGAGGGTAAATAACGAGCGTCGGGAATTTCGTTGCGTGTACTTTCAAATGGAATTTTTCAAAAACCGGTTGATTTTTTTGCTTCAATCGTCAGATTTCAAAGAAAAACTGAATTCTGCACTTGGAATTGATATATTTGGAACGAATAATGGTTGAGGTGTACGCAGCAGTGAATTACCGGGGATCAACGTCAAGTTAGAAGAAGGAACAGAAGGAAATGTGAGTCGCACTTTTTTTTTTGTTTCAGAAAGCTTCTCAAGTTGTACTTGATAATGCTTGGAAATTTATGACATTCTATCTAGCCTTTTAGGCTTTTTATCTCTAAGTTGGGACCGTCTGAAATGTTACTTATTGGCAAAATTGGTTTCAAACTGCTAGATGAGTAATTTGTCGTTTATTTTTCCCCAGATTTCACCAGAAAAACCTCCAAGACAGCCATGATTTGTGTTTGTCGGATCTAAAGGCGCACTGAACCTAAATCGTGTGACAGACGATGTGATATGAGTGACAGAATTCTTCTTCAGAGCAGAGATGAAACCAAAGTGAGAATCAGAGTGCTCACGTTTCTGTTGAATGAAGTTACAAACAAGGGAATTCAAAGCCTTCAACGCAATGAAAGAAACTTTGTCTACATAACATAATTATTCGTTCTCAGTTAAAACTGACTTTTTATGCCGGAAAGTAGTTGTTAAATGTAAATCTTTCAGCTGATTAATAAGTGTCTGTTTTAAAAACGGTAGTAAGTTAGTATTGTCGCTCATTTAAAGCTGCGCTCACAGAAAAGATTCTCTCACAACCATATGCCGCATGTCGGTTTTCAATAAAATTTGCTCGATATACGAATGGATTTTATTTAGTACAATTTTTCCTGAGAGTGTGTAAAATTAAAATAATTTTATGTGTGATTTTTTTCAGTGTTGGCTCATCGAAACCAGACGGGAAAACACATGGACAGTTTGGACATCATATGTACTGACAAAACCTATTGCATGTCCTTATGGAATTCTCAAAGTTTTACACACTGAACAAATCTCGATTGAACCAACCCAAAGTGAAAAGATTGCTGGAGCGAAACCGTAGACAATAGGTGTAAAAATGAATTAAAAACAAAGACACACAAAAGCAGGTTAACATTATCCCTTTCGAGTGGGTTAGTTAATAAGAAAATGGCCAGTTATTTCCGGAAATGATATTCTTGCATTTTCTCTTTTTTGGCTTGTTTTCGGGAGGGAAGCCGAGGACTTAGCCATCATCCCATGAGAAAAAGGTTATGTTGACCAGAAATGCACGGCATACAGCATCACATTGTTCGGCCGCGCATTTTGTGCACAAACAATGCGCGATGACTTATCCAGTATAATGGAGATCAGTGGTACTGACTCACTGCCTAGGCGTGCGAGTTTATGCGCGTTTGATGCAAGGCACGCTGAGTACGCGCAACGAATTTATTCTCGTGTGGACGCCGCCAACGCGTACCCCCGCGCGTGCCATTAAGAACCACGGACGTATATAAAAAAAACCTGGACTTGCAACGCC
>NW_019091678.1:172328-213071 GCF_001949145.1 Acanthaster planci
GCTGATTAAGGGCATTGCGAGTCCAGATTTTATTATACACGTCCGTGTTGAGAACAAACTCAGTTCAACACTGGCATTCTTTCGCCGGTGAGTGTGCACTTCAAGTCAGAGCGGACTAGGGTCCGCTGAGCAGACAAACCGTCGACTTGCAGCCTTCGCTTAGGTTAAAGCTAAAAGACGATGAAAGTTTATATTAGGGCGAAGTGGCGACGGGATGAAGTGGCCGTGCACGTGGGGCGAAGAGGGAAAGGGGCCTGGGGATCTGGTTAGGGGTCCAGTCCACTAATTCAAGCCCCAATGAAAACAGTGTAAAATCAGCACCGTTCAGGGCCCAATATCATGCACGCCAACATCCCTGAGATTTCTGAAACACAAATGAAATTCTTGTCTGGTCACTTATATTTCAATTTCTTTTCAATTTTTTGTGGGTAAACCAATTAAATTTTTAATTATTCCCACAAAACAAAATCACCCCCAAAAAAGTGATTTTTCCGAAGTCTGATTGCAGCCATTTCTCAAGTGGCAAGCCCTTCTGCTTTCATATGAAAGCTCAAAGACCCAGGGAGTTGATCCTGGCAACGATTTACACAATCTCACCATTTTGGGGGCCAAGCAATCTCCTTTTTCAAAAGATACGGTGGGGGTCACTTTTAATGCTTATGAGCTGGTCAAAAATTCTCACTTGAATTAGTGGTCTGTACCCTTAGGGGAATTTGGTTGGGGCGAAGTGGTCAGGGGCGCGTGCCAGGAAATCGGGCGAAATGACCATTACACGTGCGTGCCGAGTTTGACTTTGCAGACATTATATGGAACACCAAATTAACAATAAAATGTAATCGCCGAATCAGTGACGCACTTATGCTATCAGTGATGCATTTTAATGATTGACAACTTTTCATTGGTCAAGATCTTGTCAACGGATAATTTTCCCGCGGCAATCGTTGATGAAGCGTCAATCGACCATGAAGCACGTATCAACATTTTACTCTCTGTAACAAATAAGAATAAAATAGCTGAACATGAAGCTTGTTCTCAAACAAACACCCCATCCCCGATAGAGCCTGAAAGTAGCCCCCTGATGGTGAGCTTCCTGAACCATTGGATAGGATAAAGAATGTGTAAAAAAAAATAGAATTAGTAACATTTCTTCATTCAGTTCCTTTTTAAAATCTCAAATTATAAAACAGCCCTTTCGTACAATATTTGGTAACATATTAATTTAGAGAAACTGAAAAATTACCTCACTTAAAATAGAAATATTCTGCCAAAAATGACTTATCACTTCCGAAAATATAAAATACAGGAACAGTCAAATGCAGTGGTTTCGTAGGCAGATGAACAGTTATGGAATTATACTTTATGGTTTTCTTTTGGTAATCGCCAAAATAAAATCAGACCAAAATATTTTGACGAATTTGTAATTTATAAGGAAATAAACTTAACACAGTATTCCGCTTTTTTAATGTTTAGCGTCAACGATTCTGTGGTTGCATAAAATGCGTCTTAGGCGTTCCATATCATTTGAGGTGCTGAGTTTGACATGTTCCGACTGCAGCCTGTTGGTGGCCTCTTTAGGTCAACTCTCTTCCGTGGCTTAGGCAATTAAAATTCTAAAATAAGATATAAGAACTTTAAAAAAGCAAAAGAGACTCATTTTTTAATGATATACAGAAAATGCATGTTAGAGAACTAAGATAAAAATATTTGAGACAGCTTCTTTTGATGCGCACGAGCCTAAGGTGAAAATCGCGCATTAATAATGCACATGCGCGAAATAACGACATGTACATACATGGAGTAGAATTTGTGATGATGAGGAAGTGACACGATAAGAGATCATTTGAACGGCTTCATTGCTCTACTTTTGAGGTAAAAAATTTAGAATTTATACACTTGATATGATCAGAGTTTATTTTTATAAGATTCAACTCGATTTCAAAGTAATGTTCCTGGTAAGCAGGCATATTAAACTTGTTAAACGCCGTGGCTGATTCATTGCGTTGCTGTCGATTCACGCTGCGGTTTAAATGTACATTGTCATGTACGTTGGCCTATGATTGTTTCTGGTACGGACGGGACGAGTTTCGCGGAAATTAACATAGGGCCTACCGCGCCGGAAACCATTACTCGATCCTAGCCCCACTAGTGTGGCACGGATCACTCCCGATACTAAGGATAGATCGGTAGTGATCCGTGCCACACTAGTGGGGCTAACTCGATCCATGCATTGCAAAGCTTCAAAGAGGGCCATGTGACCGGTGACCAAGTATTGGAAAACCCCTTCCCGGTCCCGGCATTGCCTCATACATGTCATAACTGATCAGTTATGTCAGTCATTGATAATGTCATGAATGTGTTTATACCATAATTACTACTGATCACATCAGTAGTCAGCAATTTTGTGGCACGAACATTATAAACACATTGAATTGGATACTTGCTGTCAATTCAATGAACCTGAAATAGGCTTACCCAAGGCAGAAGTGTACTCTTGTTTGTACGTGCTCTAGTTTTATTTTTAGTCAAGTTAGTCATGTTACTTTTAAGGCCTCTGACACTGGTTTTGCTGCCTTTGCACTGCTCTGTTGTGTGGAATCTTTATCATTTATACGTGTCCTGCCTGTGTGTATTTTTAGCAACATTGAAGGATACGCTGTTTGAAGACTGCCTTTCAGTTCAGTGACTGCTGACTTGCATGACTTGTAGGCTTGCCATGTTTGCAGGGATCCGGGTATGTTGATGTTTGAAATTAATGAGTGATGACAAGGAGTTTATCTATATTGATATTTAAGGGGGAAAAATGATGTACATTTATGTAAGCCTACATGTATTGTTTTCATTGCAGGAATTAAGGAAAATTTCAGTTGGGGAAGAATTCTAGATGTTGCCTGTCACCATTCTTGATATTGGCCAATTGTAGATTATCTCACTCTTGTATTTTTGTTGAAGACAAATCCACTCAGCTCAAGTGGGAAAACTAACATTGCTGAAGGAAAAAGGAAAAATTATTTTTCAGCCTTATTTTGGAACATTTTTGTTTCATTGCTTGATGTAATTTTGGCAGAGGTTAATTAATGTCCATGTTTTCCAACAGGTGCACAAAGAAAATTGTATATAGTATGTTTATTTCTCTTCTTGTAGAAGGAAATGAATATAATAATGCTGCACTTGTAGGAAAAAATATCAAGAAGGAAATAAATTTAAAGCAAAAGGACATGAAAAAGAAAAAGAATCGTACTGTTATACATGTCCTGTTAAGTACATGTACATGTAAATAGAAAATACAGAGACATTTTCTGTAGGCCAAGGCTTCCAAACTAGATTACAAGAAGAGCAGCAGACCAAGGAAACAGTATGTGTATCTAATAGTGGGTCAGGACAGAAAGCATCTGTATAGAAATAAACACTGGAATATATGTACATGTACATCTACATCTACTTATTACTGGAGAAGAGAACACAAAACAATAGACAGATTAAATCGAAAAAACGTATGGCAAGATCAGAGAAACAAAGCTGGAAATTAAACTCTGCCTTTAATTTAAATCATCGTTTGCATTGGCCAAAGGATGACTGGCCTGAACTACATCAGAGAGGTCAGAATGAATAGTAATAATGCTGAGGGTCATAATAGTGGGAGTCTGGTTGGCAAAGTAGTTCTTCCCTCACCTTTCACCCCTGCGGCCCACATCCGATTCCTGGCTCGGTCCAAATGTGGATTGGATTTTCATTCCTTTCTTGATTCGGTGGGTTTTACCCCGAAATTTGTTCTCTGGGTTTTCCTCTCACCAAACTAAAATGAAAAACTAAAACTGTAACTGCTTCTATTGCTGGATTTGGGTCATTTGGCAGCTGCCTGAGACGCCCTTGTATGCCATTCACTTGACTATGTTTAATGTCTTCATTGTACAGCACATTTGAACATATTTGTATGAAGTTTTCACTTTATAAATGTACAAATTATTATTAAAACACATGAAAAAAAATCTCTGGGGTTTTCTTTTACAAATTTAGGGAAAAATTTGAGCAACAAAAAAGGCAGTTTAGAGGGGTGACATGCATTGGTTTGTCTAGGATTGGAAGGAAGCTGTTGGCCTAAACAGTAATGAGGAAATTGTCCACTGGTGATAGCAGCTGTTGAGGAGATAAAGGTTGAAACCACCCATGACAGATTATATTACATGGCGTCTCATTTGTAACAGTATCAAGACAGCTGGCCCCAAAATCTGTGAAGTGCATCAGTTGAGTTGCTAAGAGACTCTCCCGAAAGAATTTCCACTGAATATGTACATGTAGATATCTGTCCTGTGCATGGTGAATTTTGACAAAGAAAGATCTGTATGTAGTCATCGGAAAGTGATAAAGTCTTTGTTAGTGTGACATTTTTTTGCATTACTGACAGGTACATGTATAGCAGCTCCTTTCACTTGCGGGAAGTGAAGATTGAACAAAATGGTAGTTGCCCATACTGACATAGAGAAGGGCTATCTCTAAACCATTTTTCTGTGAAAATGCTTGAAGTTATCAAACCAGATGCTCGTTGTCTCTATGGTTGTAAAATGATCATCTTTTAAAGTCACAGCCCATCACATGCAGTTGGCCAATAAGTAACTGACAAAATTATTGATAAAATGGATACTTGGTCTTAACCCTGACTGCCCAAGGGTTGCTGGATCTAACCTTCCCCGGTCACACAAACTTCAACACCTTGGAAAAACACTCTTACCTCACAGTACCCAATCCCACAGACTTCAACAGTACTCTTGCTGCAACAGTACCCAATCATACACTCCAACAGGTCTTTACCTGTGTGATTCTGTTTGATTGGGTACAGCAGGCCCAAGGCACAGTACAAAGAGTATGGACAGGCAGTACCTATTCAAACAAACTCACGCACCATCATGCTGCATATCCCTCCCCCAACTGCTGGGATCATTGTGGTCAGAAACAAGGAAGGTTGTCCTTGTAATGGTACATACTTACATTTTCAATGGAAAGCTTTCTATCATTGCATAATATTTAAAAATACAGTATTCATTTGAAATTCTTGATGATAAAAAGTGATGGTCAAAAGTGAGAGGGCCACAGTAGCTTTTCAGTCAAAATTCAACAGGGTATGTGCACGCCAACAGTACTCATACACCAGATACATGTAATATAGTAAGCTACCAGTACCCAATGCCAACACACTTTACTGGTGTTGAATTCTGTGTTATTATTATGGTTTATTTTAACTCTCCCGTCACAGCCCAGAGGCTGAATTGTGGGCCAGTTTACACTAATAAAAAATTACCAATAATTGCTAAAAAAAAAAAAAAATCTTAAAGAATTTACTCAGATAAAACCGCCAGTTAGAAAAATTCTAAAAATTTTGAACAAAACCAAGTTCTTTAAAATGTCACTATTACAATTATAAACAATTAAAATAGGACACACAATCTACAATAAGAAAATTACAAGTAGTTCTCATTCAGTAGTTCAGCAGAGAAGGGATTGAACTGTATTTGTATCTATTAGTTCAGCATCTCGGGATTGACAAAGTGTTGGCATTACATCAATTATTGGACCTCGTCAGCGGAAGCCAGTAACGATGAGAAATAAGAAGTTCTGTGCCAAATTTCAAACAGCTCACTGCACATATGATCATATGGTGTATGACTTGAAATATTAATGGATAAAATAGTCCGAAACGCTCTTTTTGTAGTTTTTCGAGCGATTCCTGTTGTACATTTGTCAATCCAGAATGCCAAACAGGACATGCATGTTCAACGGTAGGTCTGATATATTGCATGTACACCTGTACATGTACACAGTTACAAGATCTTCAATTGATATGCCACAACGTTTAAGCTGACCTTACAAATAAAGCCTTCTATTAAAGAAATAACTCATCACGGTTACCTGGATATCCCATCTGAGATTATTTTAGATATTAAAGCCAAGAATTTTAAGACAGTTCAGCTGATCAAGAGTCGAAGCACCTAAATGTAAGTCTGGAATCTGGATAGCATTCCTTTTAAAACAAACAGTCAGTACCTGGCATTTATCAGCATTTAATATCATGTTACTGTCATTAGCCCATTGGTTTAGTCCATCAAGTTGATTTTGAATCAAGCTAGTTTGAACAACATCGCTAAATGTCTGGCATAGTGTTAAATCATCTACATATTTAGAGTGAATGACTTCAGGAATGTTAGATCCGGCGTCATTGATCACGTGACTAAAAAGGCAACAGGTCCCAGTTTGGTGCCCTGCGGAATACCCGCATGAATAGACCGCCATTTTGATAACAGACTGCCTGGGTGCGCTCAGAAAGAAAGCTACATATCCAAGGAATGATAAATCTACGAACACCGGAATCGATGAATTTAGGAATAAGAATATTGTGGTCCACACAATCGAAGGCCTTGGGAAAAGTCTGTGGCAACAATAACAGCAGAGGTTTTGGCCGAATCAGTATCGCGATGAATTTGATCTAACATTTTAGTCAAATAGTGAGCAGCTGAGTTGTCTTCAAGAGAACCAAACTGTTGTTTGTCTAAAGTACATTTGATATCATTTTTGATTCAACTAGTTACAAAGCTTTCTAAGACTTTAGCAAAAATGCAAGTCGTTGATATTGGATGAAGATGTTTAACTGTGTAAGGTTGGCACTTTGGTACCGGCACCACATATGCAGACTTCCATATTTTTGGAACAATACATTCTTTCAAAGAGCAGTTGAGAATATCTTATAAGGGAAAACACAGTTCATAGGCAAACTCTTTAATCAACCTGGATGGAATTAAATCGAGGCCTCCAGTTTTATGTACTGTCACCTTTTTCAATTCATGGTATACTTCCTGTGTGGTAATGGCACTTGTGCCAAGGCTGGTAAATATGCCAGCTGCTTACTAAGATATAAGCAAGAGAAATATCATATGCTACTGACAAAACATATTCATTAATACGCAAGGCTGTCCACTAGATAAGTTTTCTGTTATGCAGACCAGACTTTTTGTTGATTTGTTTATACCTATCCCGGGAATTACTGTTTTTTAGGTGGCCTACACTTCCTTTATAAAACTTACATTTGGAATTTTTTATTTTACGAGAAACCTTGTTCCGCAGAAGTCGCCAAAGAAAAAATTTACCTTCCAAGAAGGCTTTCTGCCTTTTCATTATGAGTGCCTTAAGTTCAGGATTCATCCATGGTTTATCCTCGTTGTGGATGGCAACAGTTTTAGTGGTGGTTAGGAGGTTAGGGTTAAGATGGTTATGGGACTTTTACTTCAGTGTGTGAAATCCCTCAGCTATGTACATGTACATGTAGATGTACTTGTACATTCAACTGAGTGTGACAACATGCCCCAGATGCTGAATTCGTGCCCAATTCAAAACATGCCTCTGCAATGTCTGATATGAAGTCAAAATCCTAGAATATTGTTTTTCTCAGAATACAAAGTACATGTATTCACTGGTGGTGTGCATATACGGGTGCACGTACATGTAGTTTGGGAACTGGGTACCCAACTCCTATAACTCACGGGTACCCAATTCCCACAACACGGGGGTACCCGGGTACCAGTAATTATTGTGAAGATCAGAGCAAAACGCAGAAGTAAAGTTTTTCCAACTTGTCCACGCCCACACTTTACTATGAAGCTGCTGTTGGTGGTGGGAATTGTCGGTTTTAAACAAAGAATACATATACATGTATATCTTTCCCTGAGTGTCACAATAATGTAAACATCATTAGCTCCAATGTACATTTTGTAGACAACAGGGAATTGTCTGTACACAGTTTCAAAAAATGTTCCATTCAGATTTTTCCAATGGTTTTCCAGAAAGTAATCAATAGAAATGGTGCATGCCTTTGTGGAATGCTGGATCAAAATGTCAAGAAAGTACGTGTAATTTTGTGTAATAAGTTTGACAAACTAAAATCGGGTACCCTTAATCAACGGTCGGGTTTCGGGTACCCGGGTACTCAGCACGGCCCTAGTATCCACTCAGCTGAAACTTCATCAGGTTTGTTTTTAGGCACCTCTTCTTAGATTTTGAGTAATTTTGTTGCCTTTAGACTAAGGAACATAATGTACAAATGACGAATGATGGACTATATGTTTAATCACAATTTAATCTCCACTTTTTTTAACTGTTGGTGTTGACCTTACAGATGAATGGACTGGCGGAGGAGGGGCAGGACCTGCTGCTGGCAGCCCTGTCAGAGAGTGGGCTAGCATTCGACGAATTCCCTGGTGCTGACCCCAATGAGCAGAATGACTTTGATCTCAGCCTCTTGGGACCACCTGATCCTGTCGAAACTGTAAGTGGTTTTTTTTTAATCATTCTCATCAGTGCCTTGTCGTCAATTACCAACTGGAATGCTTGCATGAAAAATACTGAGCTTTGAAGCTACCCGCAAACCTTGTACTTGCATAATTGTGTCATTCAGTTCAGCACTTTCAACCATCGTATTGGGGAAACCCACAGAATCACATTGGGAATGAGGAAGCAAACTGCATGTACTGTACGTTGCTTGTACGCATTACTGTGGTTGGAATTGAATATTCACCTACTGGTATGGCACAGAAACTATACCAAACCAGAACCCATTCTTGCAGTCCATGTGATTGATGTTATGTAGAACACAGTATTGTCAGTTGTGGGTTAATTTCAGGGATGAAATATGGTTGTGCTTGGATATTACACACTAACATGTGCTTATTGGTATAAAATTAATATTTAGATTTTTTGGGTCTTTAACGTGCAAACTGACAATCAACAAAATTGTGCCAATTTCCATGTTCCGGTTTGTTGGTTTCACCCAATGGCACTGGTGCAACATGGCCTGACTATTCTTTGGAGACACTGTAATCAGTCATGTGTGAAGGGAATGCAATGCCTGGTGCATCCTATCAGCAACCCACTGCGAGAAACAGGAGATACAATAAATCTTTAGATATCAATTTTCAGAAACATTTATTAGTGCATGTTCATTGACTGTCCGTTAACATTCAATTGTACATGTATATGTACATAGGCTCCGTTTTTATTGGGTTTTCAATTTTCATAGGTGTGTATATTTGTTTTTGTTTCATAGTAGGTTTGATCGCCTTGGTTTTTTAACCTTTATTAAAACCTAAAGGCAGTGAAATGTGTTCCCTAACCCTTAACTCTTACATAGGGCTTCATGCACAAAAATACTTATTGTAGTAAACTGTATTATAACTTCTGTACATGTAGTTATGTGAATGGTGTGCAGCTCTTGTAATATGTTTTAGTGTGTAATACTCGAGTCAACATAAAGTATAGTACAGTGTATGTGATATTTCGTAGTACGTGGTCCTTCCGTCCAAGTCAATCCACCCGTAGTTGAAGTGCATCCTCTCTAGTGAAAAAAAGACAGAATGGTACCAAGTTTTTCAATCAGGTTCTTGTATGCGCTCGGCGTGCACATAAAGACCATACATTCCAGAATATATTTGTTGCGCGTACTCGGCATGCCCCGAGTCAAATTCACACAAACTTGTGCACCTACATGTACACTGTATGTGGTGAGTTCATACCAAAGGACTGTCAATTTCATTTCAAAACATGCGCTTTATTGTTCCCGCTCGGAGCAGATAGTCAGGCAGTTAGTGTTGAACTCCACCTGTTCTAATTCCTTTTTGCTTGGGAGGGGGAAGGTTTTTTTTTTTTTTGTTTTTTTTTTTACTATTTTCATTCCTTTGATCAGCTTTTGACATATTGTTAGAATGGTGGACTCTTGTTTCCATGTTGGCATATGCACCCACTAACTTCTGTTTGCTTTTGAGAGAGGTTGTAAGGAAAATAAATATACCTGAACATCTTGAAGGGCTGACGCCAGTTTGTTTCTGTCACGGTTACTTCAGGAGCAATACCCCACAGGATTCCAGACTAATGTGACAGACCCTCTGCTGGAGATGCTACAACAGCAGCAGCAAGAACTCCCACCACAGCAGCAACAGCTCCAGCCTCGGATGCAACAGCAACAACTACAGCACGTCCAGCAGCAGCCAGCGTTGGTTTCTGCTCCAACTCTGCCACAGGTACTGCCTTCTCAATATAGTACTGCCTTCTCAATATTGGAAATTTGAGAAATTGAAGTTTTTAAAATCAGTTTTCAGTTGAAACTCGACTATAGTGCAAAGCAATATCTTCTACAAAACCCAATTGAGTGTTTCATAAACTAAGACTACTCAGTGAAATAAAAGACCCATGCACAGTCCTTCATTTTAAGAAAATTCAGGAGAGCTATAAATTTCTCTTCTTAAATCTCTCAGGAGAGCAATCGCTCTCCTTAAAATAAACCAATTAACAGAAGTACGGAACAAGGTCAAATGATTGTTTGTACCCTGGAGTTTATTGTTTTCACTTTTTCCGATGGTTTCTAATTTTCGTGGGGTAATTTTTATATTAATTTAGTTTATTTAGTCCTGTTAGAAACATGGGTTTGCGACACATAAATCATCTCAGTGCTTGTTTTCTTTTTATTTGAACCAGAATTTTTATACGTACAAATTAAAAATACACTATTTAAAGTGCAGCTGCAATGAATTTTTCTTCGACATAATTTTTCTGCATCTTTGTACTTTTCTTTGAAGTATTGAAACTCTTACGCATTCCTATTTGGTTAAATGCATTGAAAACTGCACACTTTTAACAATCAAAAGATCCATGTTTTTCTGGACAACTGTTCCCGCGAACTCATCCAGGGAAGACATGCTTCAGTGTTGGGGTTTCCTGCACGAATTCAGTGGGCATAAACACTGTATGTATCACGGAGCAACGTTTTCGTAACTACCAAAAGCTTAAGGTTGTTTTCTGCTTAAGGAAGCATAATATGTACAGTGTACATGCTATAGGTGCGTGCAGGGTGGGCTAGCCGGTCTGATCCAAGAATAGGCTGCGCTCACGATGATCGTATTCGTACAGTGTATGAAAGTCGCGGCGAGTCGCACGGTCCTTGTTTGGTGATGTTATCCACTGTTTTTGTCATAGATGTCATTATTTGTAAAGTGCCCTTAGATTTTTTGAGAAAGTGATTTTTACGCTCTCTTAGGAGCATGGTAAGAGCGCTTGCATGATCGCACTCTTTAAAAATGATGGACTGCATGCAGATATAAGATTAAGGTTGTTGCCAATGTTTGATATTTTTGGTGTGTTTGTTAGATGCAGAATTTGGGGAACGTGGTTGCTAAGCTCACAACTTCCTCTGATACCAACTCGGGCACTGTCTACGTCATGGACAAGAATCGCTCCATGACACCTGCGGCTCCCCAGAGCCCCTCCCCCGTCCCATCCTACGACATCAAGCCGGATTTCTTCCGGACCATTGCCACACCCGGACCACCCCGGCCCTCACCGGCAACAACTGCCATTGGGACGTACCAGAAGCCTGTTGGGCTGTCCCGCATCAAGACTGCGCCGGCCGGTCTCAGCGCCTTGCTAGACAGCATACCCAGCACCAGCAGCCACCCTTTGGGTTTCATAGGGCAAGGGAGTGCAAAGCCACTGGGGAACAGCCCTGCAGCGGCAGCAACCCCAGCCAACAAAGGGCTCTCACAAAAGGACGTCTCACGACTGTGGTCAAATGATGACATCAAGTTAAAGCATGTGACAGTGAAAGTTCAAGTAAGTGTTAACCAACTGGACTGAAAAATCTCTTGTACGTTTTTATGCAGTTTACCTCAATGCGAACCCTGTCAGACGCAGCACAGTGCATCAGGTGAAAAAGCCTGATGCACTTTGATGCACTGGGCAATCAACAGCAGCCAAACAAACTGGCCATGTTGAGACAATGGGAGCTAGTCCCATTGAACAATGCCAATGTTGAATCTTTTGTCACAGTCAAGTCCCAAGCTATTCAACATGTGTTATCTGGTCTCGGTCAAGTCGCAAGCTATTTGATATAGGTTATTTGGTCTCAGTCAAGTCACAAGCTATCGACATAGGTTATCTGGTCTTAGTAAAGTCACAGGCCATTCAACATAGGTTATGCGGTCTTAATCAAGTCATAGGCCATTCAAATGAACTTCGACCAAAAATATCTTTATCCTTACTGATAACTGGACTTGTGTCTAACTCTTGTAGACACGAGTTTCTGTTGTAATGTGGAATTTCTTCCGCAATTTATCTCTTCCTGTAGCATTTTGTCCAGATTGGATTCTGTTGAATTTGACAGGCTTCACTCTTCATTATCGGTACATTCTGTTAATTTAAGGTTTCACTTCTTGTTACATATAACATTCACTCAGCAGGATATTTAGAAAAAAAATAAAAGGGTATTTATGTGTACATTGAATATATTTCTGACAATCTGCACCAACAGAAACAAGATGAGGAGGATATAGATGAGGACGAAGAGGAGAACATGGGACATGCTGAAACTTACGCCAACTATAGGCCTTCCAAACGTAAGTACCTTACATGTGCTTCAAACACATCCTGGCCATCCAGCAATGAAAGGTGCAGATTTACTGTGCAATGTGTTCACACAGTTTTGTACAGCTATAGTACAGGTGTACGAAAGTGCATGCCTCTTGCATTGGAAGTTTAGAACCTTATTTACTTTTGATTTATATTGATGTACTTTTATTTCTGCCAATGAAACCAAGGTTTCCTTGAGAGCGGCACTATTTTATAGTGCATAGGTGTGGGCTGACAGCGTCAGAATAATGTCCAATGAACAATGACATAGATAAATTTGGCCAGATTAAGAGTAAGAGGATCATATGATTGAGCATTAGTGTGGAACCGGTTGTCCTATTTGAAAGAAGATCAAAACCGGCCTTTGTGATGCCGGTTTGTTCACTTTCAAAGAGCAGATGTTAAAAGGCCAATAAAAGGACATACAAGTATATGTATACATTATTGTATATTCAGTATTGAGCGTAATATAGATATTATATAGATACCTTGAACACTCAATATATTGGGGGGGTTGGCTATCACACAGTATCACATTATTTGGGATTTATCTGACACACATTGTAAGCATACATGTACATGAATGCAGACAACTTAGCCACTCTTGAGTAAGGATCTTGACGCTAAATTTTGCCCAGAAACATTGAAATGTTACGTGGTATGACCACAGAAATATGGCTTTGCTCCTTGGAAGAAATGATAAAGTCTTGATCACCTCAGTTTACCGTGGACATCTGTGGTATTTGCTGGTGCCTCAAAGATAATTCTAGAGAGTGAGGGTTTGCGTCTTCCTGTATGCCACCCTGTACAGTGAAGATTGGTCTACCCCACCCCGACCCCGTGGTAGAGACCAGCTCCATGGCCAGCGTGCAGCCCCCAAACATCTTCTATCGCCTGAGCATTCCTGAGGAGGTTATCGACCGGAAGCAGTTGTCTGCCCTCCAGTTGGAGTCCGTCACTTACGCCTGCCAGCAGCATGAGACCCTGCTGCTGAGTGGAGAGCGGGCCGGCTATCTCATCGGTGAGGGTCAGCTCAGACTGTTTTCCCTCCAACTGTTTTTATAGGACCTTTGCCAAATCCACCAAAGGTGGATAATATGTTGTCAAGTCCTGTGTAAATTAATTTTGGATTTTTAGCCTGTCCAACTTGTATTCTAGCACTGTATTCTCAGTGTATGCCCCTGAAGCCTTGGGAAAAAAACACAAGCATACTCAGGTGGGACTCGAACCCACACCCACACGTTGGACAAGGCAAAAATCCAAAATTAATTTACCTTTCCCGGCACAAATCCATCCTTGAAATAGAGTCCTGTGTAGTGAACCACTGTGAATCAGTCGTTACTGGGCTCTGCAGGACTCAACAACCAAATTGTGCATGCTTAGGTTGAGTAATTTATGACTTTTGAGTTGTTTAGGGTCCTGAATGAGCTGGTTCAGTGGCAGTATTTGTGAATGATAGAATGATTTCCAGGGGCATTTGCCTAATGTTGACAAACATGAGTGTGGCAGAGCCAAACAGAACTTTCTGAAAAGTGCCAGTTTGAACGAATGTTTGGTGGTTTTTCAATCAAAATTGAGCTTAGATATCCACACTTGAAAGACAGTTTTGATCAAAAATTTTCCATTATCCAGCTGAGTAAAGAGCATGTAGTAACCTAAACACCAGGCATGCCTCATAGCTTTCGAGCTTGGCCTATTTATGTAAGATGGGATTTCTAAAATGACATTTGAATAAACACTGATAGCAGTGACCCAACCTTAGAAAGTCTAGAGATAAATGTCACCAAGTGTAGCCAGATGCAGATTTACCCATATGTTCACTGCCTTGTTTAGGTGATGGTGCTGGTGTTGGCAAAGGTAGAACTATAGCAGGTATCATCTACGAGAACTACCTGCAGGGTCGGAAGCGCTCCATTTGGTAAGTCTTGAGCCAGTTTGGCAGTAGTTCTTGTCATCCCAACACAGACTTCAGTCTAGGTACTCTTATTTTCCCTCAGTTTATGGGACCATCTGTCTTGTTTGTGTTTATCAACCAAAATGGCGATATTTACATAAATCTTGTCTTTTGTAACTTGTGTATAAAGTTTCACACTCATCTCTGCCTTTGCTTGTGATGTCTTTGTACTTGCTTTAACAAACCTTATAGGTTCAGTGTGTCCAACGATCTCAAATTTGATGCCGAAAGAGACCTGAGGGACATCAGTGCAAGGATTCTGGTCCATTCCCTCAACAAAGTAGGTGTTGTTGCAGTGTCATACATCACACATCATATATATCAGTGTATGCATTCTTGTAATCTAGGTTGTATCGTTTCTAGAAAAATTCCAGCGCTGGCTGTTTTTAGGGCTGGACAGTTGAAGCTGACATATCATCAGCTACAGGAACCAGCAGCGTGCTTCCAAACCAACTTTATTTGTGTACAATGCACATGTGTAATTATGACTATTTGGGGTTTTTGTCAAGCTTTGAAGTTGCCACGTTATGCAGCAGCCTCCAAGTCTCATTTTCAACCCAAGTGTCAGCTAGTGGTTTACAGTGATGGCTAGAGCTGGCCAGTGTAGTTATAACTGCTGGTGCCTCATTCTGGTATTTAAATCAAAGGCTGTAAACCATGGGGTTGTCTAGTGAGGAGCGTGCCTGCAGCTGGTCATGGGATATAACTGTCAGATTGCCAGATTTGCCCCAATTTCCCCGGCCCTTGGACACCGCTAATCAGATGCCCACCAAACTTGAAATGAATTTGCTCCTGTATTCGCAGTTCAAGTATGATAAGATCAGTTCCCAGGCCAACGGCCACGTCAAGAAGGGTGTCATCTTCTCCACCTATTCCTCTCTGATCGGCGAGAGCCAGGGCAACTACAAGTACCACACTCGACTCAAGCAGCTGCTGAACTGGTGTGGCAAGGACTTTGACGGAGTCGTATCCTTTCAACCTCCCCCTGCCAAAATCTGTTTTGCCGCCTGTATTCAATTCTGTTGGTACATTTGATTTTCCAGACACAGCATATTGCTGGAACATCATGATGTACATGTATGCCAGGCTTGTTGGCCTGGTGTCGTGCACAACGTATTGCATAGGCATAGGCAATATGTACAATCAATGACAACAGTTTTTGCACAACTCATATGAAAACTATTTTAGAAAATTAGCATTCTTTAAAATGTTTTTCCCAGCTACTCTGTGTCTGAATGAAAAAAAAAATTTTGAGCTTTGTGTTTTGAAGAGATATTGCAGTCGGTTTTCTGCAGATTCACAAAGTGTCAAGGAACAAGAATTCATATTCTGCTTCGAACTGTGGTCTCTCAAGGTGTACAAAGTTCTGATGTCAGCTGTATCGTACTACAGTGGAACGCCGCTATAACGAACATGACAGGGTCCACGCTAAATGTTTGGTACAGCGGTTGTTCGGTATAGCAAAATTAACTGCCGAACGTTTTGTTGCCATGTTGAATAGAGCCCTCTCTTGTCTATTAAACTGAAGTGCACCTTCTTCTGACACTATAATTTGCTGTTTTCCTGCATTCACGTTTGAGGTTTCTAGAAATGTATCCGATAATTATATTTGTTTTGTATTAAATCTTGAGTTACAAAATTGATCGCTCTGATGCATGCTGTGGCGAATCTCGCTTGATTTGCAACTGCATAATATTCGGTAGGTTTTGTGCACAAAATATTGGGAGCCAAGGACGATGTTCGGTACAGCCGAATGTTTGGTATAGCAGTGTTCGGTATAGCGACGTTTCACAGTACATGTAGCCAACTGTCTGGTACCTGTTAATGGAGAGTGATTGAAGTTAAGTGAACATACCGGATGTTTCATGTCACAGTGGTGAATACAGTTGCTCTTGGTGACACTATTGCTTTTGCTATTAATTTCACTGTCAGTCTTTGTAGTCCTTCTGCTACCACCATTGTAATTTTGTTCTATTTTATTCTTTTTTAATTTTTTGATATTTCTTTTCTCTCATTCTTACAACTGTTGGTATTCTAAATGTGTGCCATGTGTGAGTAATTTCTGGGATTTTTTTCTCCTATTTTTTTCCTTTAGTTGAAGGTATTTTCTTTCCAGAATTCCCTTTTACCTTGACTTCAACTCAGATCATCTTTGACGAGTGCCACAAAGCCAAGAATCTGGTCCCGGTAGGTTCAGCCAAGCCGACCAAAACTGGCCTGACCGTGCTGGAGCTGCAGAAACAACTACCCAAGGCCAGGGTGGTGTACTGCAGTGCAACAGGTGGGTGTCGTTATCATCCTTGTAGTCCAGACCCTCCTGTAGGGCCCATAGACAGACTGATGGTATCAGAATTCCCCGTCATTACTGATATCAAGCCAGGTGATTTCCCAATCGGACCTATTACATTTAGAGCAGATGACCCACACAGTAGGGGGAGAAACTGCAGCATTTAAAAAAGTTAGATATTTTTCAAAGGTGCAGCACTTAGACTGTGCATACTGGTCGATTAGGTGACCCATAATGGATAATGTCATCAGTTGGCAATAAAAGAATGTGGTATCGGGTTTTTTTATGAAAGACAAAAGACCAAAGGATCAATGTAGAAAATTGACAGTGTACCACCGACAGTAATTTTCTGAAAGAAGTTAACATTCATGTACATGTGCACCAAATGGTATCTCTTTTACACAAGGACGTGGCAGTTGGATTTTTTTCTAATTTTTGTCTTTTCAACAATTGTAATTGGAATTTCTTTGAAGTACACTTATGGTTTTTAAGCGAATTTGAAATGCATAAGTTTGTGTATATGTGCTTTGGAATGAAAGCAATCAAAATCCATATGATTTATAAACCTGGGTAGCACATTCCAGAGTGGTGACCATTTCTATCCCCATTTAAGAAATGCCATTGTGAATCCCGAGGATGTTAGCAACACTAGACTTTGAGGCTGTTGGGCTGTGGGTGGGGGGACTGTTGACCAGTCAGATCTTGCCACTAAGATTAAATAGAATAATGTATGTTCCATTGATGTTGCCAGGGGCATCTGAACCTAGGAATATGGCCTACATGTCGCGCCTTGGTATCTGGGGCAAAGGCACACCCTTCCCGGATTTCCAGGCCTTCATTCAAGCTGTGGAGAGGAGGTTAGTACTTTCTTAAATTTTTGTAAAAATCGGATCGTAATAGAAAAATAACAGCTGTTCACACATTTCCAGGTAATTAACATGCAGTTGAATTGTAATATTTCTGCTGTTAACCAGCGTTGTTACTATTTGTTTTTTATGAACATTGTCTGAAAATCCTCATTTGGTTTCCACATTCAGTGGTTTTGATAACATTCAGATTTTTTTTTTACATTTTAATGCAAATTGTAAAGTCGTCAGTTGGTTCCCTGCTCTGTGTACTGTTTAGTATTCTTTTTCTTGGTGGTGATAAGTTTTATGACGTTTGCATTCTGTATTTTAAGGGGTGTTGGTGCCATGGAGATAGTTGCCATGGATATGAAGCTGCGAGGTATGTATATTGCCCGGCAGCTGAGCTTCCAAGGTGTGACGTTCAACATCAACGAAGTCCCACTTTCCGAGGAGTTTAAGAAAATCTACAATAGAGCTGTCAGCCTGGTAAGATCTGGAAAACCGATAGATTTGATTCATCATCTCATTTTGCCAGGGCAAATCTTGCGGCAAACTTTTTCCATGAGACACTGCTGATATATTGTAAGATGAAAAGGATAGAAAAAAATTACATCCCTTATATTTGCTGTGCCACCCACTGCTTATCGGACTAGAATAGGCCAGCCGCCCCTGGCAAGCCTAGTGGTGGAGTGGTCAAATACCTGCACCAGTATTAAAGCACTGGTGTTCGAGTGCCCTCCAAGGAGCCTTTGAATGTTGTCACCTTGGTTCATTGCTTTCTTGTTTTGCTCTGTTGCCAAGGGTTGTCATATGTTTCCCTTTTTTTGGGGGGCCCTTCTCAGTGGTTGGCTGCCCGGGAGAAGTTTACCCAAGCCGCTGACCTGATCGGTGCCGAGAAGCGAATGCGCAAGTCCATGTGGGGCCAGTTCTGGTCAGCCCATCAGCGCTTCTTCAAGTACCTCTGCATCGCCGCCAAGGTCCAGCACGCAGTCCGGCTGGCCAGAGAGGCTGTCAAGATCGGCAAGGTATTGGTGACCAAAAAAAATAGGAAATGTCAACCTGCTCTGTGTCTAGAGTATCTGACCACAGCTGGGAGAAAAATATCTGTCAGTTGGAAATGAGTGCAGCTGGTAGCTAGTATCTTCCATGGTGGCATGTGCAATGGGTATAAATCAAGGGAGGATGGACAGAGGGGATATTGGGCCAGTATATCATCCTTTTCCACTCTTCAGAAGTGTGCAAAAGGAATTAACTAATATGGGTCAAAGTAGCAACGAAAATAGAGAACAAATAGCACAAAAGTACTGTTTTTCTTATGAGGTTGGTATGCATAAGATGCATGTGTGCTTATCATGAAAAGTGCCCCCTACTCAAATGTGCTGTCCGGCCCCCACCACCGGCCCCCCTCCACTTTTCAAATTTCCACCCACCGGATAATTGTAGGAGTTAGTCACCCCCCATCCACTCCCCCCCCCATGCTTCTCTGGTGTCAGATCCTGTACACAGACCAATAGGTTCATTATGGTTCAACAGGTTGATGAGGCACTTCAAGTTGTGAGCTGGATGTCAGTTTGCAATCCGTAGACAAGAATTTAAATCTTCCAAATGAAATAGCGTCTTAAAAACTATCATTCAAACCTAAAAAACCAGGCTTCATTGATGGTGTTGAGATGGCTATTCTGTGGCCCCAGTGAAAGCATTAAATATTCACAGTGTTTGTCTTTGGCTCCTACAAAACATACATTACAGTAATTATTAGTTGGCAGATGTCTAATCACATCCCCACCGTATTATATCATTTGACCCCAGCAGTATTGCATACCACAGGAAAACTCGTTAATCCGCTCCGTTCAGAATACCAGATTTCAAGGAGTCTGTGATTTTGTGTGAACACATCATGAAATGAACATTCCAGATGAAAACATCTGATTTTTTGGGTTTTCCCTGCAGTGTGTGGTGATTGGTTTGCAATCCACTGGTGAGGCTCGAACCTTGGATGCCTTAGAGGAAGCCGGAGGAGAGCTCAATGACTTTGTGTCAACCGCAAAGTAAGTCCCAATTGGCCATGAAAACGTGAAACAAAGCTTGCCATTTCTAGCGAATCTGTCATTAAGACTTCCAAATGGGATTCAGCAGGCTGCTAGTTATAATTGCTTTGAAAAACAGTCAGATTATTTGTAATATGAATCCTGAGCGTGTAATATATGCATGGATTAGATAAATCTTTAAGTCAATAAAGCTGACAGTCATTTTACGTTCCTCATCAGGAGTGTGTTCATGACCTTGATTGAGAAGCACTTCCCCGCTCCCAATCGCAAGAAGACAGCAAACCTGTTTGGTCTCAACAGTAATAGTGGAGCCAGCAGCCCAGCCTTGAGCGAAAGCAACAGAGGCATCAAAAGAAAGAGAGGTAATAAGATTCAGTAGACTAAGGGGCCCCATTTACACAGATGAACATTGGAAAGCATTGATGGTAAGCAATATGCTAAATGAAACTTTACAACCACTCAGTTTGCAAGTCACTCTACTGACCTTCTACAAATATTGCCAAATTTCCCCACAGGAATAATTGAAGACATAATCAACCATGCCAGTTCATACCTGACAAGACTGCTGATTGGCTAAAACATTCCGTCTCAGCACGGTGTCTTTGAAAAAAATCACTCAGGCTTGCAAACACAGCAGTTATGTCACCGTTACACTGTTTATCTAATTTCAATGTCGACAGCCCTTTAAGAAATGTGATTTATTTGATATCTTTATACCTGATATATTTTTGATATTTTTCAAAAATATTTTGGTTGTTGCTCGTCTGTTTAAATAGGCCCTAAACTTACAAACTTCTACAGGGATGGAGGGGAATAAATGATGATTCATTTATTCTTTTCAAGACAATTTTTGTAATTCATTCAGTTTGAAACAGTGTTCCATTAGTCTTGAGAAGTATATTTTACTTTTAAACTAGAGTGCCACAGTAGCGTACGGTAATGAAGCATTGGAAACCCCAGAATTATTCTTGGGGCATAGCTTTGCAGTTTGGCACTTGTGCCAAAAAGGGGACAAGTAGTTACAGCCTGCCTGAAGTTAACCATTTTCTGCCAGGTGGATTTTTCTTGAGCAAGACAAAATGCCGGGTCCTTTTCAAGATTTTCCGTTTTCAAAATTCTTTAAAAATTCACGATTTCATTTAATGGCCGTTTATACCCACATAAGGGCTCTTTGGGACTACTCTGAAGCTGACAGGTAACCTTCATTGACTCCTGAATATTTCAGCCAGGTCTGCAGCCTTGGAAAAAGAGACCAGATTGTGCGGTGTCGCGTAAGATTCTTTTGTTACTGAAACTGGCACAGTGCACTGCTGTCCTCTTTTCAATAAGGGTCAAATTAGCATGCAGCGGTGCTGTGTGGCTCATCGCTGCGGTGGTGGAGAGCTTTTTTTCAAAACAAGGCTGGATTATCTCCACTATTGACAGCGATAAAATGTCAGTAATGCCCAGCAGCTCAGTCTTTTGTGCTGAGCACGGTCATTTGTTATAAGGCCCAACCCTTTTGTCCCAGTTCCGAGCTCCCCGGCTCTGCATATAAAGCCTATGTGCTCGAAAACGGGTTGCCCGGCAGGAAGTGGTTAAGACGATGCGACCCTTGCGAGGTCACATCCTCAGACACTCAGTGGATCTGGTCCTTGGTCTCCTTTCCCCCTCAGACAAACTGAGCAACGGCCTGTCCTCCAAGCAGCCCAAGCACTGGTGGGAGGACAACAGCCTGGAGAACAGCCCTGTCAACAGCAACGGCAACGAGGCATCAGGCGACAGCGATGAGAGCGTCATCATGTTGTCATCGAGCGAGAGCGAAGACGATGAGCAAGAGACGTCCTCCAAGGCATCCTCCAATGACGAGGACGACTTCAATCCATTTGGGGACAATTCTGACGATGGTATGCACCATAAAGTCAGAATCTTCTTTGGGCAAACCGAGTGTTGATATGTTATTTACCGTTGATGTCTTGTCTGTTCGCTGGTTTTTACATTTGCAATCTGTAATAGACCAGATTACGTCACATTAACAACTCATAATTTCAGCACTGAAGACTTGAGTTCTCCTCCTGAGTAAAAAAAGTCTTTGTGCATAAAACCATAGCTCTTTACCCCTTTCAGACCGTATTGGTTTGGCAGAAAATCTGTGATCAAGCAAAATGAGTTGTTTGTTGATCCAGGCCAATTTGTTGATTGCCATCTCTGTCAAAGATATACAGTGTACCAGTAGGCTTCATTTCCATGGAAATTCCAATCGTGAAACAACCTTTAGATCAACAGTAGTGGAAGTTGAAACATGAAAAGATTTGGTTGCGGACATTTTATTAGGGTAAATACCAGCCATGAGTTTAACATGTATATTAAACACAGGCCCTCAGTGAGCCATACTCATGGCAGTTTAACCCCTTTAGCCTGTGCATTCAGATGGCCAGATTATTACACTTCACATGTTTTGTGGTGCGAAATGGTTGAAGGTTTAATACCCAAAACCATTTTGGTTCCTTGAATAACAGTGCAGGGGTAAATCAAGAATCAAGTGTTGTTTATTGGTCCGTCTGAGATATTGCCAGCTTCCTCTGTAAAATCAGCATCGAGTGCTGCAGGAAATGCAGGTGGATTGCAGTTAACATAGTGCCTCGACAATGCCGTCCTCAGATCCCTGGCTGACTCGCAAGCCCAAAGCAGAGAAGACCAAGACGAAGAAGAAGAAGAAGAAGCCGGAAAAAAGGAAGGAGAAGGCCCCGTCTTTCTACCCAACCTTGCCCAGCCTGGAGGGACAGATGAACAGCGCCCTCTATGCTGCCGGCATCCTGACCAAGACCAAACTGCCAGACATCATGAGCAGCATGTCTCCAATACCCGCAGGTAAGACTGTGGTTTTTCTTCAAGACATTTAACCTTCAGCACGAAGATACCTTGATTCTATAATCCCTTTGTTGGAATGTCAAACATAAATGCATTGAGGAGTATTGTATTCACTGTTAATACTATACTGTCTGATCAAGTGGAAAAAGTAAAGTTAATTTCAAGTTAACTTCCTTTCTCTGTAGAACAGACAACAGGCCTCTCAGAGAGAGAGAGAATGATTGGCACAAGACTTTTGCCCATCAGTAAAATGTTACAAGCACTGTTTGCCCATTTTACAAATAATGAGGGTTCCTGCTGTTAGTCACCTTGGTGGCAAAATGGTGAATACTCACAAACTTTGGTTGTAATCCTGAGCATTTAGAGAGAAAAAAATACTGTACTTAGCACCGCACAAAAGAGAGTAAACAACTGCAAAAAATGTGCACTCGGCTGAAACTTTGCTATTATTGAAAAATTTGCCTGCTAGAACTCTGAACCTTGACATGTTTATGCTTGCACACATAGCTCTGTAACTGTCTTAAAACATTACACTAGGATCACCTGGCCAGTTAATTTCAAATGGTACTCCCTCGGGTACTGCCCAGGGATGCAGTGTTCCTTGTTACCATACCTCATATTCGTGATGGATAGCTGAATGCTCATTGTTCTATTCACCATCTAGTGCCAGTCACTTTTTACTGTATACCAGACACGCACATGAGGATCCACGCACAAGGAACACCATGTAGCATGTTGGCTTCCAATACCTAAGGGAGCTAACATTGACTATCCACCCTCAAATCGTATTATGTTTGCTATTATGTTTTCGGGACTTGTTGCAGCGACCAACTCCATGCTCCTGCCAGGCATGGACGCCTATGAGAGAGCCATCCTGATGAAGCAGGAACTGTTGGACATGTGTGAAGACCTAGGTCCCTGCCTGCCCAACAACACCCTGGATGAGCTGATTGACGAGCTGGGCGGACCTGAGAACGTAGCTGAGGTAAGACTGTCGTGCCTCTTGAATGACCATGTGTCCTTAAGCAAGATACCTGGTTGCGATTGCTTTTTTCCTGGGAGCCATTTGATTTAAAAACCTGTATATAAACTTTGATTTGCAGAGATGCCAACTTGTACGATTTAGGCGTAATTTTTACAATTTGTTTGGTCAATTTACGACTGCATGATCCAGACTAAGATTTTTACAATTTCCAACTCTAAGACACAAAATAAACTCTACGCTAGCACAAAGCCGGCCTCGTAATGCATGCGTCAGAAATGTGTCGCTGGCATCCAGCAGTTTGTGCATACAAGCTGCGTTAGTAGCACTAGAAACCAGCGTGGTTGAATTATCTGTTCGCCCCAATTGACGCTATGATGATCGGGGAGTGAATAGGCATGATTGCACTTCACATGCAACATGATTGTGTACGTCCATGCACTGTACATGTACCGATATCATACGTACACACGTGCATCAAATATCATAATCGTGCTTAAGTTGACTGGAGGACTGTCGAGGATTTGATTCTTGGATATCTTATGAGCAACTGGACTTGTTTTGCACAATAGCAACAAGTGAGCAGAACAGGGACAAATACACCAAAAACGGGCCTTTATTACAGAGTCTCATCTTGGAGAAGCTTATGTGTTTCGAAACACGTAACTCTGACATGATAAGTTTTTTAAACTTTTTTTTTCTAATCTGCCGATGAACATTTTTAGGGTCGTGCCGAAAAATAAGGGTCGGTTGGGAAATCGGAACCGGAAGTGCGATAGGATTACACTGTTTCATTTTGAAAAGTTGGCATCTCTGCATTGGTGATATATGCCCACAGAACAGACGTTCTTGGTTTTTGGCTGGCAAGAATATTTGTGCCTTGAAGAGTCAGCTTGTTTCTGTTTTGACTTTTGCCATTTTTTCATATTTTTGCCATTTTCATTCTTTGCAAACCTTTGAGGCTAAATTTCTCTCTTTCGTAAACAGATGACAGGTCGTAAAGGTCGTGTTGTGAGCAATGATGATGGCTACGTGCGATACGAATCTCGAAGCGAGTATGACATTCCACTGGAAACCCTGAACCTGACAGAGAAGCAGAGATTTATGAACGGCGATAAGGTGAGATCATGCATTCTGGGTAGTCAGTCTGGTTCCTGGTGACACTTACTATTACGAAAACCATGTTTTCCTCTGTGGCTTTATGCTTCATAATTTGGAAAGAAAACAAGTTTTACTTGCATGGTTTGACCTTTCCATCTGACCCTTGGCCCCTCACCGTGCCAACAGCAAATCGCCATCATCTCGGAGGCAGCCAGTTCAGGAATCTCCCTGCAGGCAGACAAGCGGGTTGCCAACCAGCGACGCAGGGTCCACATCACCCTGGAGCTTCCATGGAGTGCAGATCGGGCCATTCAGCAATTTGGTGAGCCTTTGTATTACTTACATTTCTCCAATTCACCCCTTCCCTAGGAGAAAAGATCAGGGCCATGCCCCCTCCCCATTGCTCTGCACAAAGGGATAGAACAAGTAATAATTATTCCAGTGAAGCTGCAAGCTGATTTTACTTGTGTGATAAACTTTGGCTAGCGTCATTCTGCATATTAAGTCAGAAATTCACAACATATTTACATTGTTGTAGCCGAGAATGTCACAAGACCAAATATAAGCCCAGTCACAAGACCAGTCAAAATGGCCTGTCTCAAGTAACAGGTTGACCAAAGGGAAAAGAACACATTTGTTGAACGTGATTTGAACACCTCCTGACTTCAATTCAGACTAAAGGTCTTATGTTGGTCCTGTGATGGTCTTAACCACTTGCTGTTGGGGTTTCCGGAACCGGACAAAAGAGCTGGGCCTGGTTACAAAAGACCGTACTCAGAACAAAAGACAGAGATGCTGGGAATTGCCAACATTTTTTCAGTTGTCAATAGCAAAGGAAATCCATCATTGTTTTGAATGATTATACCACTGTTTGTGGCATTCAGTCCAAGCAGATTACCACCGGAGACAAAAGTGCTCCACGGACAAGCTATACAATACTGCTGCATGCTAATCTGTTCCACATTTGAAAAGATGCCAGCAGCGCCCTGGCCAATTTCGGGAACTAAAGAAAATTTCATAACACTGCACAGTATGGGCTCTCTTTACAAGGCTGGAGGCCTGTCTGAAATACTTGGGCATCATTGTAGTCCATCAGATTAGAGTAGCCACCAGACAGTCATTTGTGTGGGTGTAAACATCCAGTAAATGAAGTTATGACATTTTGGAGAATTTTGAAAATGGAAAATCCTGAAATCCCCTGGGTATACGTCATGCAACTTCAAATTAAACCCGGCAGCATATGGTTAACCACTTCCTGCCGGGGAAGTTATCAATAATGTTGATGCTGGGGAGAGATATTTATCATTTTTTTGTTTTCGAAATTCATTAAAAACTCCTGTCTTCATTTACTGGACACTTACAAACACATGAAAGACTGTCTGGTGTCCACTCCAGCCTGACAGACAAAATTTATTGATGCCCGAGTATTTCATGCAGGCTAAAAGGAGCCCAGATTGTGCGGTGTTATATAAATTTCTTTTGTTCACAAACCTGGCTCAGTGCGCTGCTTACCTCTTTTCAATAGGGGCTAGATTAGCATGCAGCGGTGCTGTGTGGATTATCACTGCGGTGGCGGAGCGCTTTTGTCCCCGGTGATAAACCACACAGCACCGCTGCATGCTAATCTAGCCCCTATTGGTAATCCACTCGCTCTAAATGCCCCAAACCGTGGTATACTGTTTCAAAACAAGGCAGGAATATCTCCACTTTTTAGAGTGAAAAAATGAAAAATGACGGTAATTCCCAGCAGCCTTGTCTTTTGTTCCGAGTACCATCTTTTGTTACGAGGCTTTGTTCCCTTTGTCCGAGTTTGGAGACCCCGTCCAGACATATAAAGCGTACGTGTCCGGATCCAGAGTCCCGGCAGGAAGTGGTTAAAGGGCCTCAAATACAACACTGTCCCTTCACCCTAGAATTCTGAAACTCAGCCCCTTTCTTTGGCTGACAATCTTGCAAGAAGAATGCAGCGGGCTCTTGCACATGACAGAAAAATGGCACTGCGTTGCCTTCACCTGACCATGATTTGCACATAATATAGAAGGTCTAGTTGTGTATTGATGATGTACCATGGTTGCGTAGTAGTCTGGATCGCTCATGCTGTTTTATTGGGTTTGGCAGGGCGGACACATCGATCGAACCAAGTGCACGCCCCCGAGTACATCTTCCTCATTTCGGAGCTGGCTGGAGAGAGACGATTTGCGTCCATCGTCGCCAAGAGATTAGAAAGCATGGTGAGAAGGCAGGGAGTTAGATTTTGAATCATGGCGGCTGGAAACAGAAGGGATTCACAGTCTTAAATTGGACAGTATCAGTATAAATGTTCACACACCCTAGGGTTGGGGTCATAGAGCAGCACTGGAACATGTCTCTCTGTGTATGAAAGACTTTAAGAACTCTGCAGAACCGGTGGTTTCTAAGCTCAGTGACCTACCTGAAAGTCTGTCCATGAAGACAGAGGTACAACATTTGTGGTATGTAGTAATGGTTACAGGTGCATACTCTATTTGCAGGGTGCCTTAACACACGGAGACAGGCGAGCAACGGAAACCAGGGATCTCAGTATGTTCAACATTGATAATAAGGTACTGTTGTAACCCACAAGTGTCCATGCAGGGGATGTTTTAAACTGTTGTACTTATTCATCGTGGTTAGTTCAAAGAGACGAATTGCAACATTGCTCGTTCATGACTTTTGTTTATGGCAACTGTGCCTTCAACTTTTTATGTAAATTATTGTGTCGTTTATGATACAGAATTTTTAAACACAAGAGCAGTTGGGTTGAAGTCACACACAAAAATTGGTTCTGGCTCTTGAAACATTAGCAGCTGGGTTAGTTTGGCTCACGTAAGAAAATTTGAGTCCCAGTGACATGCTTGATGAACTGTCTGATGATTTTCTCTTGGATATTCTCCATAATTTGTGGGTTGTGTGGTATTGCAGTATGGCAGGGCAGCTCTGGAGTCCGTTATGAAGTCAGTCGTTGACTTGCAGCATGCAATGGTTCCACCTCCTGCAGACTACAAGGGAAACTTCCTCAGAGGTAACAAAGTTGCAATAATTAACTATGTATTTCAGTGTTCGGATTTCTCAATAAATAATTGATTTGCTTGAAGCAAAGTCATTCATTTGTCCGTTTAAGTTGTAAATCCTTGATACGCACATTTTATCAGGGAATTTACACTTTCTTGTTAATTGATTGAGTATCTTGCCTATTAGCATAAGGTTACAATAAAGTGCAGTAGGAACAAGCGTCATTTTCCCCAGAGCTGTTTGTTGCTGTTCCAGCTTGGTGTAGTGTCATGTATTGTTTATTTACACAACAAATTTGGAATGAGCGGACGCTCATTGAGGTCAAGTTAGGACGTGTGTTGTACGTAGTAACAATGATCTCAAACGTTTCATGACAGATGCAAGAGAGGCACTCATTGGTGTAGGAATGGTGGTCAGCGACGATAAATACAATGTTCCAGTACTTGATAAAGGTGAGTGAGTTAAGGTATGGAGCTCTATAATTATTAGGGGTTCCTCATTTTAAAAGGAGAGGTCAAAATTATTAACTGAACATGAATGAAGATGGTGTGTAATCTTTGTGCAAAATTGGTTTCACAAAAGTGCAGTTCATAAGTCTTTGATTCACATTGAAGGGAAAGACCGCTGGTCGATTTGCCAGGTACTCTGTGCACAAAATACATTCTGGGTACCAGACAAATAGTGGTTGCTTGACCGTGCCCACAGTTAAATATGCGGCATTAAACTTTCACTTGGCACGTTGCATGATACTTTCATTTTGTATTATAGTTTGCAACTATTCATAAATACCTTTAGATACCGGTAGTTTCCCTAATCAACAACTTACAATGTGACTGTGTATTAACATTTGATAGTGCCTGCTGCAATTTGATTATGTCCGCTGTTTAAAAATGCGCTGGCACCTGGATATGAGACAGTTTAATCGATTCCTATTGGTCAAGAGTCTGTGTGTGCCGCAACACGCAGAACTCGCCACACCTGCGCCAATTCCATATAAGGAGATTCTTCTGGACTACTTGCACAAGAATACCCCATCCATTTCATGGTATATATACCACAAAATGGATTGGGGTGTTTGGGAAATTAGAAGTAAAATTCTTGAATAAAATCCTTGGAAATTTATCGTATATTGACCTCTTTTGATTTTCTGACTAACATGGTATTTATAAATGGGAATATTATGTGCTTGGCTGGTCTTGATGTTTAAGACCAACTAAAAAGAACAGACTTGACTAATGCCTGAGCTGCAGTTGAATGCATTATCAGCGTTCCTTTAAGACAATATACCTGGCCATACAAGTATGCATCTTAAATGTCAGGTTCTCTAGCATTAACAAAGGTTGTATGAGATGTCCAACTTTTATTACTTAAAGTTGGTGGTATTCTTGTGATTCTGCCTTTGACGCTCTAAGATCCAGCTGTACAAGTTTTCACTTTTGTCTGGTTCCCCCCCCCCACAGATTCCAGCAACATGTCCAAGTTCTTGAACCGCATCCTGGGCATGGAGGTGGAGATGCAGAACCAGCTCTTTGCCTACTTCACTGCCACCCTGGATGCCATCGTCCAGCAAGCCAAGAGAGACGGCAAATATGACATGGGGATCCTGGGTAGGTAAATGATTGGTTGAAACCCTTGTTAGGGTCTCCATGTGACGAGAGACCAACCCAAGAGGTACCAAAGGACCCCCCCAAGTCTTTGCCATGTTTGTATCTTCCTCTTCATCATAATTTTTAAACATTACTATCAGAACCAAATGAAATAACCAACCTGTGACCTTTTAAACAACGCCTTTTATGTGTAGTTATAAGAATGGAGGTTTATCCAAATACAGTTTCAAATTACTCATCAGAAATTACCCAAAATGATTTTGAATTCTTTCTGATCAATGTTGTAGTCGAGACCACTTCAGACCTTTGCAAGCCCACACAAGACCTTTAGTCTGAATTCAAGTCACAAGCTATTCAAATGAACTGCAACAAAAGCATTCCTTTGTCATTCTTTACTTTGTTACTTGTGACTGGTCTTGTGCATGGTCTTGTGTCTGATCTTTTGTCTGGTCTTGTGATGGTCCAACTACAACACTGTTTCTGATTATACATGTCACCTGCCATTTCCAACCCTTTCTCACAGACATTGGATCAATGGCCCAAGGTCAAAAGGTCAGGAAGCTTCAGACGCAGACGTTTGTGCGAGAGTTCTCAACAGGCACAGTGCACACAGAACTACACAAGGTCAGGTTATAAATCATTTAAAATCACTTGAAATTGTCCTCGTTGTTGTGAAGGGTGCCCTCTATAGTTATGCATTGAGCTCGTAGTCAGCTGCCTTTGACCGCTATTTATGCATGTGAAGAACGTTCCTCAGTGTCTTGTTCAATGTTTGCAACAGAATGGATCCCCTCATTGAGGAAAACAAATTGGTTGCCAGAGGACCATGGAAATGGTTTCCATAATCATACGATGATGGCAACTTTTTTATGTTACGTTTGCAAAAAACATGAAAAACTGTGTCCTGCATAGCTGCGATGGTATCAAAGGCCTTTGGAAAGAACTTAAACTTCATTTGAATAGAAATATTTGTTAGTCATTTCAGTAAACCCAAATTCCAGTAGTTTTGTAAGCATAGAATTGCGAGGAGTGTTTTTAAGTCTGTAATCTTAATCCTCTTGTCTTTTTCGCTGTGAAATGTTACTCCTCCTAGTGTAGCTTGTTGGTAGATTTTAAAAGATGTCTGAGCTGGCAAGCAGGAGGTAATATGTTTAAGTCAAACCTGGGCAAACGTACTGCCATGAAATCATTAGATATATGAAGGCGAACCCTCAGCAATTAAGATACGTCTTGTCTTGCACTTTGGTTTTACTCCCATTTTTGCCACTTCTGACAATTAGTAGGGTTTCATCTTCTGCTCAGGTAAGCCAGGAGAGAGGACTGTCATGGGACAATGCGTTGGACATGTGGAGCGCCCTCACCAAGGCAGAGGAAGGATTCTACATCTCATCACAGGTGAGTTGGAAGGCAAACCCACATGTCAGTAGAATAGGCCGTTCTTTCATTAATTCCTAAATTTATTTTTTTCAGGCAGTTTTCCTGATTTGCCAAAATTCTGCCATTGCAAAAAAGAGTAACACAAAGCATTTATTTTCCACCAGTAAAAAAAAAGATTTATTCTTCTCTGAACTGAATTTTTTTGTTTCAAGTGTCTAATCATGTGCCATGGTGCCTTTCAGAATTGTGTATTCTCAGAACCGGACAAAGAAAAAATCATGTCACCTGCTTACATTATAATAACTTAACAAGTGTGTTTTTTTTATCTATTGCCGCTGACTGAATGTTTGTTCAGTTTCTGGCCAGCGATGGAGTTGAAACCATCACAAAACCATTCACAAGAACGGTCCCATGACAAGATGCGGCCATTCACAAGAAACAGTGCGAAAAGTTGACTGAGGGATGCTTTCGTTGCAGTTCAGTTGATCCGCTTGTGATTTGATTTCAGTGTGGAGGTCTTGTTTTAACTTTGTGATGATCTTACGGTGGGCCTGAGAGGCTGAAACCACAACACTGCTTTTGACGTAAAGCTGTTTGGTTGGAACTAAAGAGAGAATGTCAAAGCAGTCAATATTTCTCTTCTTTTTTCTCCTCTTTTGTACTCTGTAGCCAACCAACAACAGGCGGACGGCAGTGCTGGTCAAGTACGGCACGACCACTAACGCCATCAAGAAGAAGTTGTGTCACGTGTACAAGCCCAACATCGGCTTGCAGGTTAGTCGAAGGCCCCAGCGGCAAAAACAAGAACTATTAAGATTGCAGCCTGACAGCGGTATGTGAATTTGCAGCAGAAGTGGTCCTACAGGGAATATATTTTCAAGTTTTTTTTTCAGTGATTTCATCGAATTTATCCCACTGCTGTGAAAACGACTGAAATGTTGATAGTGGAGGATTGTAAACAGACTCAGATATTTTTTTCGTCTGTTAGTCTCTTTTATATATTTTTCTCTGGGGGGGTTGTTTGGTTTTTTGGTGAATGTATACTGTTCAAGTATCAATATTTATTTCCCATAATCACATGACAAGAAGGCACCCTCTGTTAACCTTTATTTGTAATGAATTAAGCATCTCTATTAATAATCTGGTGAAGACAGAATGCAATCATACAAACCATTGTTGATCCTCAGTTTTACTTGCAATGCGACTTTCCACAAATGTAATCTCTGGCTTCACCTCCCTGCTCGTCAAAATCATCATCTTCCTGAAACATAGGCCAAGATCTTTCATGTTTGTCTGGGATCAGAGCACAGCTTTGAATGGCTCTTTTGTCGTCTTAAAGGGGAAGATGGAGAGCTTGTCAGACTTGAGTAAGAAGTATCACAAGGTACTACCAGATGGAGCCCAGGTGGCCTGGGAAGCCCAGTACAGTGCCGCCGAGATCCTCTGCAGTCATGCTTACTGGTAAGACCACTGCTTGGTCAGGAACCACTGACTAGGGAAGCCCAGTTTGATAGAACGGCTAGCAAAAGCAGAGAGGCGGCGCTTACCATCTGCTGCTACCTCAGCACTGTATAAAGTGTCATAAAAATTTAGAGGTTGCCATGAGGAATGATGTACAGATACTATTCAAATGACTCTGACAGTTTAGTATTTGTGGAATTGGTCTGTCTATCAAAAGTTGGAAGTAATATTTTGCCCTTTTTGAACTTTTAAAAATTCTTGGCCAAGTTTGATACCGTAGGCAAGCGGTTAAACAATAATAGAAATGTTAAGAAAGAATTCACACTATTCAAAAGTCGGCCATATTGAATTGAAAATAGGGTTAACATTTTTATTTTGGTAAATGAAGAATAAAATGAAAGCAGGGCAGAAAATTTGTTTTTGAAAGGACAAGGCAATTTCTCATTTGCAAAGGGCACTTGTATTGGAAAAATCGACTTGTCTATGGGGACATTTCAAAGGGCATTGAGGCAAAGACCAGGGGCATCAAGGCAATGGCCTCCAATGCCTCTTTGAAGTTCCTGCCCTGATAAAAGCAATGAAATAAAAGTTCATTCCAAATCAATTTCGTTTATACTGATGAATGATTTAAAGTTTGTGATTTATTATATCTTAATATTTTAAGCATCTTTAGAAAAATAAAAAACGAAAGTGAGGCATTGAAGCTAAAATAGTCTGGCACCACCCCATTCGACAGATAACACAGAATCAGATAGATTCTGGGAACATGATTGAAATTACTCCCTCGTTAAATACAAACTGCAGGCGAGACAGCTGCAAGAAGGTCTTAGTTGGACTGCCCTGTGAGATCGGTCTGCGACGCCGCAACTACTATATCCTGGCCGGCTCGGTGCTGAGCGTGTGGGACCGCGTGGAGAAGATCTTGGCCACGCAGCCAGGACCCGCCTCCAAGATGCAGATACTCCGCCTCCAGACTGACGACGGTTCCAAGATTGTCGGTGAGTTCCAAGCCCACATTTCTATGTTTCAGGATACTGTCGCACTTTCATTTGATTTAAGATGAGATGAGCTTAGTTCAATTCCAGTGAGTGAAACGGTGCGGGAAAAAAAGGATTTCTAGATGATGGTGATATCTTAAAGTTAATATTCTTGCTTTGTTTTACTTTCCAAGGTATCATGATACCCAGCAACTGCATTGTAGCTGTGCGCAATTCATTGCTAGAGGGTGCCCACACCTACGTGGACAACTTCGAAGACAATGAAATAATCACACTGGACTAAACTACAGTTATTGAGGCTGGACTGAACCACAGATTCTCGTCTTTGCGGTTAACAGTCTGACACCTTGCTGCTATCCTCAAGGGAGACGGCCATGCCCATGGTCATTGTAGAGCTGGCCTCCCAGTACCAGCTCCGTGACTTTGTGAGGACATTTCTTCAGACAAAATAATGAAACCCATCCCAGGAGAGGACTAAAATGAACCTGATGTTCACGCACCTTACTAAGGCCCTGAGATGATGACGTCACGTCACAGTACTAGAGATTGTTACCTGAAACTGGCTGTCCGTTTGTTTTAAGGCAGGTTCACACTTCAAGCAAACGCGAATGCACAGAAAATTTCAACCACAAAACGTTTGTTTCTAAATTAACTTGAGTTGAAATTTATGCAGCTTTTGTGAATTGGAGGAAAGAGTATTTGATATGACGTCTCAGTTCCGCATTTGTGTTCACTTTCCATATGCCCACTATGAACAGTCCTTTTCCTTGTACCCGCGGTGATCTTCAGTTCATAGTAGTGTTGCAGTAGAGACTATCACAAGACCATTCATGAGACCAGACACACGACCATGCACAAAATTATTTCACAAGACCAGTCACAAGTAACAGGGTACAGAATGACAAAGGAATGCTTTTGTTGCAGTTCATTAGAATAGCTTGTGACTTGAAGTCAGACTGAAGGGATTGTAGGGTCTTGTTGGGTCTTGTGATGGTTTTAATACAACTCTGGGTTGTAGTCCCCCAAACCCCCTGGTGATTTTCACTGAACAAGTCACACAATCACGATCAGTCTGACTTCAGTGGAAGCCAGCAAGTCACCTGCCCTGAACCTTGTCATCATGCCAGTGGATATAACAGGCCGGTTCCCATCTGTTCCCCTCTAGTCATCATTGCACACAGGCCATCACAAGACAGCACCAGTCTGCTCAGACCAGATTCGGGGAGCAGAGCCAAAGTGTGTCACAGTAGATAGAGCCACATGTTGAGATGCCTACTCTTCTCTAGCCAGCTGCCAGCTGGTTACAAGTGACTTCTTCCTTTTTGTCCCAATTTTTTGTTTGATTTCTGTCTTGTTTAGCGGGACTGATGAAACATGCCTTCTCTGGTTGTTAGGCATGGTTTTAAGAGGTTGAATTTCCTCCAATTATGTATTCGGGAAGAGGCAATCATAACTTCAATACTTTATGTTAGCTAGTGGCACCCAAAAACTGTGTACCAACCTGTGTCATCAGAAACCAACAACTCGAGTATATTTGAGGGATGGTTTCTCTTCGGAATTGAAATTGGCAAGCTTGCCAAGCCAAAGACTTCTGTTGTAACACCCAGAAGGTTGGCCATTCAGATTGCCCTTTAAATAAGTTGTGATGTTGTTCTGTTGTCATGTTAAAACATACTTAATTTGTTAACCATGAAAAGATTTGAGAGCAGCTTTGAAAATATACATTCCCCAAAAACCAGTGTTATTGTTGCCTCATTGATCCCTGTTAACCGTAGTCTTAGGATGTTCACAGAAGCAAAACATAGCAGTGAACCACTGATAGCCAAGCCAATTTTTGGGCTGTTTAAAGCCCATACGCCCTTAGCAGGAGTACCCCCTTCATTCATTGAAACAAGCCATTTGAAATCTTGCAGTCTCCTCTCCCAGACTGGATTGACCTGAAATATATCCAGTGGAAAAGACGGGAGGATCCCTCTCAAATGTAAGTTGAACTAGAAGAGGGATGTTGTCCAGTTTGGGGTACCTTCATTGATTAAGGAGATCAACTGTAGATGGTGCATTACTTCAGAACTTGCCTTGTAGAATGTAAATCTAAAGAACCTATTTGAAAAGAGTGTTATCTTCCTTTGTGTATGTTAAACAAAAGGCATGAATATTATTATTTATTCATTTATACGTTGTAAATTGGCTTATTTTATCTGAAGCATTTATAACTGCATTCTTTTTCAGTTGATTGAGTTTGATTTACTGTCTTGGATATTTAGTATGTGTGTGTAGCTCTGTTCAGTTTCTTTTCCATTTTCATTTTGTTTGTTTGCTGACAAAAATCCTAAAACAAAACTAAAAAAAAAAGAAAAAAACAACTGCTGTTGGATGGAATCCTTGAATGAAACTGAGTTGGTGTTTTCTTCATTTATTACTGAAAGCAGCATAGCATCCATCCGTACCGAATTCTCAGATTATCACAGTGTAGGAGAAACATTAAACATGTAATTAAATTCCTAACTTTCATGGCTTTTTCTCTTTCTTGCAGTTCCAAAAAGTAATCTTTTATGACCTGATTCCCAAACGTAAATATGTAAATACATATATTTTTCTTGAACAAATCAATGCAACAAAATAGGGATTACTTTATACCTGTATGCATATTAATGTGGTAGTTCTAAGAATTCTTAAAAGAGGGATCCCTGTAACTACGAGGTAGATTTGTCACTAAATATCAGTTCTTGAGATTTCATCATCAGCAACCAGTAAAGAACGCTCATTTGAAAGAGTCGATTTTCCTGAGATGACCTCCTAGACCTGTCTCCATTCAGTCATTTTTCAGGGGAAATACATGTACATGTATTCTTATTTTTCAGAGACATGATATGAATAGACAGTTCCCTTACTTGGATCTTCGGTATGAAAATACTGTGCAGTGTTCCACAATTTTTACTGCTGGGGTGATTTCGTGGAATTGCAAAAGTGTGTAGCAGGAAATGTGATTTTGTAAAAGGTATGCTTTTTAAGATAGTGAGAAGGAAACTTGGGTGATTAGACAGCACTGGAAAAGTTGCTTTGAAGTTGTATCCGTGGAACGTGTTTGGTTTTAAAGTTCAACACAGAATGAATATCTTTGGAATATTGCTGTAGCATTGAGACTGCTGGATGGAACCTTCTGTCAAAGATCTTCACAATAGTGAAAGGTCAACAGCTAAGGACAACTGTTGACTTTGGGTAACCTTTAATGAGAGAAGACATATTTTAAGTAGTATTAGTAAAAAAAAACACTGAAAACTGTTGCACATTTTCAAAAATTTGTTTTGTCTGTTTCTCCATTTCATTGGTTAAACATGTTTTAGCGACTTTATCAAGTCAAAGGCTATGTCCTACATTACACAGGATCACCACTTAAAAGAATCAAGGACCTGTCTGATTTTTTTCCTTGCCAGTGGTCACTATGATATGCCAAGATTAAAGATGGACGATTCACAAAAGATGGAGAGCATATCTTGAGTGCTTATTTTATTCTTTGTTAATGTCACTTGTCAAACACCACAAGGAGTAGGAAGTGGTGTAGAAAGATTTGTGATTTGTGTTCTAGAGCTGGGCTAATGCACATGGTTCTCACAGGAAGCACCAAAAGGAAAGCAAGCTTGTGCGTAAATATTTCCCTTTCTTTCACCCCCCCCCCGGAAAAATTTTGTTAAAAGTTGGAGATCTTCCCCTCACAAAATGCTGATCTTGCTGACCTACTGTTTGGAAGTTTTTATTTTTTTTCAAATGTAATCATTCTGGAAAGGTTTGTACCGATCAGCTTTGGGGATGTCTGTATTTTAAACTATTACATGAGGTCAAATTAACATTCATTTATTCTATATTATTCCTCATTTGTTGTTATATTTTGATTCATATTTCATATGCTTTACACTGCACTCTTTTCATATCTACATGTATGTCAAATTTGTCAGCTTGGATAGCATTCATTTAACATCCTCGTGTGATCTAGGAGTCCTGCCATTGCCACCTTTAATACATGGACCATGATTTCATTTATCTATAACTTCACCTTTAATACGTTTTGGGGGAGTTTACATAGAAAAAGAGTACAGTTCTCTGCGATTCCTTTGATTTGATACACATTTTGGTGTGGCAATGAATGAATTGATTGTCAATGATGCGGCTATGAACCCTTCAATTAAGAAAACGGGTGAAGCTTTAAGCCAAGACTCCGTGGTGACGTCAGTACGCGAAGCTCGCGCTGCATCGAAAACCCGTTTTCAGAACACGCGCACTGCGCGAGACGGACTTCAAACACGTGGGTGCGGTGTGCAGGCCCGGCCCACGTACGTACGTGTACATGTACATGTACACGTGATACTGAGCGGATGGTGGTCGCTTTAATCCGTTTATTTTCATGACTTTTGTGTATCATCAACTAGACAACACGTAAGAAATTACTGAGGAATCGCTGGCACACCTACGTGATGTGGAGTAAGTGCAATGTAATGTATTTTGCTTTTATTATTCCACACAAATTACACTTTACAGGAATATATAAAAGATCGTAGGTGTAGTCCTTGACCATGGAGAAAAGAAAAGACCATGTTGAATCATGGAGGTGGGAATAAGAAGTAGGAGTAGGACAAGGATTAACACTGGGCGTGCCTACAGTACATGCACATGGCCCATTTCTGGGAAAAGGCCTATGCCCACTTAGACTTTGCACACATCTCGCAAATTGTTTATAATAACATTCCCAAACAAGTCATTGGGTGTGATGATGTGCTCACGTGCAGCTGCCCATCCCATGATAAGCCCAACAAGCCCAACTTCACTTTGGCATGTGTGCATATGTAAATTTTTGAAATGATATTTGACGTGTCTGCATCAGGATGATGTAGATCAGACTCTACAAATTGCCTTTTTTAAAGATTCGGATATTGTCCGGCGCAATATGACAATAAACACACTGTATGGCATGGTGTAAAGTCACCAACTTACATGTATGGACTGGAATCAACTCGCTCTGAGTCAACTCTATCTCAGGTCAACTTGGTTCCAAGTCAACTCGGTCTCGTCAACTCTGAAAATCTCCAAGCTATAGTTTCGACACACTAGCATACCTGTATTAAAGTACATGTAGGTATGCCTATAACACCCACATATCCAAGTTAAGACATTTCCTATTCTGCCGTCACACAAAACTGTCCTTTTTCGATTGAATATTGCTCTGTCCCAAACTAGCTAATCCAGCTCTTCATTACTCCTTAATGTTCATAAGTCTTTATTCTTTCATTAAATGTTGAAATAATTTTTAAAATGTACCTCACTTCTTGCAAAAGCAGAAAAAATCAGACCACCCAAATCAGCCGACTGTTGTACGCGCTTCCATTTTCAGACTTAGTTTGCACTTGATGCAGCAGTACAATTTTGGTTTGGCCTTCCCCTCTTGACAAACCAAGTTGAAAAATGGTGCCATCTATCGAGGAGACAACATTATGTTGTACCACTCAGGCTTTTAAATCGTTAAATTCGGTGGCAGAACAAGGTTTCTAAGGTAATTTTAGTCCGTATCTTTTTGCAAATTTTAACCAAATTCCTCAAAAACTGTATCTCAAAGTGAACTTGGAGGAACGTCCTGAAATGCTGCATTCATGAATTTCTTACAAATTCTTTTTTTTCTGCCATCATTTCCAATTTTCTTCCGCAAGATCTCGCACTGGGGGAAAATACATCGCTGATGTGATGTGAATCGGGCAAAAAGTCGCCATTGCGCTTGTGCGTGATAAAAGTCTTTCAAAACAATGAGCATTTTCAAAACAAGTGGATTCGGCTTTGACTTCACTTTCGCCGGTTCCAGTCAGAGCTTGAACAGTGGTTTTGAACGCTGCTTCAAAATGGCTGGAACCATTGAAACCAAAGTCTCAGCCGAATCCGCTCGTTTCAAAAACGCTTCGGTTTTAACAACCTTGATACAACTTTTTTTTACATTTCAGTTTTCTAAGTTTACACTTACTTTCATCACTTTTGTTCTTTCCATAAGGCTTAAAAGTTCTTTTTTATTTCTTTCTGAAAGTGTTTCTATACAAGTTTTTTAGATAAATTCTACTAACATAATTTTGTTCAGTTTTGTATTTAGCTGTTTCGGCTACATTGCCGAAGCAGCTATTGTTTTTGTTCTGTGATCTGCGATGGTGATTGGTCATTGGCCCAAGCATGTGTGTGCACTGAGCATGTGATGCACAAAGATTGCTCAGTACAATGTGATTGTTGGGAAGAAAACGGGAGATATGCTAGCAAACCCTCAATTTTTCAAATAAGATTGGTCTTAAAGTCTAAAAACCAGCATTAATTACATAGTTTTAAAGAGCTACATGTATACATGTGCATGTAGGTACCTTAGAGTTGCTCTCACATGAAGATTTGATTGGAAAAGTTGATTTTGTGTCACCGGCCATGATACCTCAAAGGCTGGATTGAAAAAACAGATATTGAAGTTCTGTAAACTTGATAATTTCTATCATTAGCTCAATTTACATACACTTAAACAAAACTTTGTTAGAAAATCATTTTTAATTTTTGGGCAGGTTTAGAAGTGTCCATTTTGCATTAAAGAAAAAAAAATGGAAAATTGAGCCAAAATAAAAATGTTATTGGGACGTTGTAGTGGGTGAGTAAAATCAGGACTTTTGAATTAGATTAGTGGAAGTTTGATGGAATTTCACTCACTTTAAAATTTGAAGTAAAAATGTTGCTCCGGCAGGGCATTGGAGGCAAAAAATCAAACTGCGCCAAAGTTAGGGGCATGCAGTTAGTGGGCTTCAACAATAAATGAAGGATGTTGCTGTGACAACAGTAAAAGCTGAAGGAATGCATTGTTTTGTTTTAAATGTAGGAGGAAGTCATTAAGAGAAGTTAACACCTACATGTAGTCAGTGATAACATTCGTATTTATCTCCTTTTTGTTCTTCCCAAGCATGTCAAGAAGTGGGCTCAAGAGAGACTCAAGTTCCAGTGAGGACTCAAGTGACAGCCACTCTGACAGTGATGAGGAGCAAGAACAGTGGATGGAGAAAACAGCAGGTAGAAAAGCTGTCACTTGTCATATTTGCCATCTGTGAAGAAATCAGTTTTTGCAGGTAGATTTGGCCCTTCTTTCCTTTTCAATACAAATATTGAAGTTTTATCTCAATTTGTGGTTTGACAGTCACTTGGAAGTTGGGAATGGCAGCATAAAGTATACATTCTTGATTCACCTCTAGCTGTCTGAAAAAAGGTACTGTGCGAGAACGGTACATGTATGTTGGATTTTCACAAAAATGGTGTCAAAATGACCAAAAAGAGTTATTCAAAAAAACTCCAGAATGCTTCTGGAAAATATGCACCTTGATAATATTGAAAAATATGTTAAATGGAGGCAGATTTTCTCCCCCAGCTCTTTAGGGTAAAATTTAGAGGTTCTTAAAAAAATTTCCACTCACACAGCTAGAGTTTTCACAATTTGTAAAGTTGAGAAAACAGTCACTGGGTACCTCCTGTTGTTTGTACATGTGTCAACTGCCTGAAGATGGACCTTTTCCAAATCAGCCGGCTTAGGCTGACAGAATTACACAAGTCTGCGGCAAATGCTTAAGCCACTCACTTGTGGCTTTAATCATCTAGCCTCAGCCACACCTTTCGGACATCATCTTAAAACCCACAACTCTGCTGGGGACATTTTCAAACAAAAGTACATGTACATTTATTACTGTCGTATTATCCGGCCGGGCTGCCGGATAGG
>NW_019091679.1:4898-27544 GCF_001949145.1 Acanthaster planci
TCAACTTTCTCGGGCACTTAGGACCATTTTTCAACCGTACTTTTTAGCCCTTCTGCTCTCATATGAAAGCTCAAAGACCCAGGGAGTTGATCATGGCAACGATTTACACAATCTCGCCATTTTGGGGGCCAAACAATCTCCTTTTTCAAAAGATACCGTGGGGGCACTTTTAATGCTAATGAGCTGGGCAAAAATTCTCACTTGAATTAGTGGTCTGCACCCATACAGAGCAACCAGCTCCAGCGGTCAGCTACGATCATTCCCAAACGGGCAGCTGTGGAAAAAACTCCCTGACCGTTCGTGGGTGCATAGCTCCGATATGAACAAATTTTCTATCACTCCCGAATAAATGGCTCAGATGTGGACGAGCAGTACTTAATACCCAGCCTTACTAGTAGCAGTTGCTCATTGTAAATATGGAGAAGATGTAAATATTTCTTCAGAATACAACAGTGGTGTGTGTGTATAAGTCAGTCCAATGACTCTCATTCTTTATGATAACGACTCCCTACCCCAAGAGAGACGTTACAATATTAATTTCCTGCTGTCCACCAGTAATCTTGATATGCTCAAAAGCAGTTGAAGTTAGGTTCGAAGAGACTCAGTGATTACTTTTTTTCTGACACAGACTGGTAGTCTGCTACCCAGTAGTCTACAGCCTGGTTCCCAACCTTCCAGCGGTCGCTCTTCTCCCTACCAGACACAAACTCTGCACGCCCCACAGGTATATAAAGAAATTGAGGCCTCGGTAAATTGTCTGCCAGGAAGAAATCTTGCGTTGCTTTTGATTCCGTTTTTACCATTTTGTAAAAAAGAAGTCAAATTTTCTAATGGTACTTGTACCATACTGAAAGTGTTTGATTACTTTGGAAATGAAAGTGCATTTGATTGATCTTAAATGTCCAAATTCTATCCGAAGCGCTTAATCTAACGCTGGAATCCTAGTCGCTTTAGGATTTGATGTGTATAGTCCATGCTTTTTGTGAAGCCTTTCCGGCCAAAATAAGGATTTTAGTTGGCTTAGAGAATATAGACTTTGCGTGTTAGCCATCTTGCAGAGCAGTTCGTTTGTTCCACGGGGATACCTCGTTAGTGCACATCCTGTGGAGCAACTTAAAACATTGGCCTGCAAACGGGTAGCCATGCAAACCCTCTATTGGACGAGTAATAACTCTTTCTGATTAGCATCTTAATTTAGAACCAATCTGCTCCTCACCCCAGCGTAGCAAAAATGAATCGTGCATTGCAAGGACAATTATAAGCACCACCCAATACATAGTGAAAAAATCTTATCGAATGAAACACCTGAAACTCAGTTGTACTCACTATACTTTAGCCTGTTTTATCAATGAACTTGGTTGAGGTACCAGTCCCTTGATCTCCTAGGGCACTTGCTCTTAAAGTTTATTTTCTTAAAATCCTCGAAAACTTCAAAAGAAAGGGGAAAATAAATTTGTCTTCCGTTTAGAAGTAATACTTGAAATGCAGCGACTGAAAGCTGTAATTTTGAGACAGAGGACAAAAATCATTTCTATGAAGGAATAAAACGAATGACATAAACTACCGACACAGAGGCACTTACTGGTGGAAACTAGAATCTAGTAACGTTAACATTGGTTCGCTTGAAATGAAATCAAATGACAGGATCTTTCTCCATAGCGTCATAATTATACTCCTTCACTTTATATTACGGAGGTGCTGCCTACTTTTAACCAGATGGTGGTGTATAATCTCTGTATTTGAGCCTTGGCATATCCCCAAAATGAGTAGGTTTTGCTCAGTATTTTTCAATCTTTATTTCTCAACCAATGGACAACCTTCTTAAGGCAAAAGTGAAACAAAACTTAGGGAAAAACTAAGTAGACCCAATAAAAATACCCACGTGACCGTCGGAAATTCACATAGTACTTGTAAATTTCAAGACACCGTTTGTGTGAGGTTGCATTAATAAACGACACTTTCGTGTCGTTTTTATATTTGTTCTCAACTCCGTGCTAGCCTGGAAATCCGCCCAGTACTCAAGGCCCACAGTACACCCAGCAGCCCCCGCCATCACTGGGGCAAAACCAGACTGTACAACAACAGGTACATCAGCCCGCGGCCATGCAGCAACAGCAACAGTACGCGATGCAACAACGGCAGTACGCACTGCAACAGCAGCTGGCCATGCAACAAGGGAGCACTCAGCATCAGCCGCATCCGCAAGGCACGCAGCGCATGCACCAGCAACAATATGTGCAACAGCAGCCCGCTCAACTGGTGCAGCAACAGGCCCCAAGAGCACAGGTTAATATGTCATCGCATTATACGAAGAAAGGAAAGTGGGAGCCCCATTACTGAAACTTCCAAAGTCTTATGAAATAAACATCACTTTTGAAAGGATTTTTAACACAATGATTTAGACTGATTTCCTTTTGCATTCCATTCCAGTGATCGATTGATTTTTGTTCTGTTCTCAGTAAGTTGAAAAAGCAGTGTGTGTACATCCTTGTAATTCAGTGCTTCCCTCACCTTTTCAAAAAACGTTCCTTCTTTCGTGCATTTAATCTGCATCTGGCCTATGCACAGTTGAGACGGTGACCTACGGGCTTTGACATGATGTCATTAGAACTCACATTATTTTTGATAAAACATTTTACGAAAATACCTTCGTCCAGGTTCAGCCTGTGGTCCAGCCGCCACCCTCGCCCCCTTCACAGGAACAGCTGGCTCTTTTCAACTTCAACCCCGCGTCCAACACACTTCTCCACAGTCTTGGGGTCCAACATCCAAAAAGTGGTTTCGAGGTTACAGGATGTGTCCAGGGAGCGCTGACGGAAGTCATGACGGCAACAAGTAACCTGGAGCTGCCTCATAGCTGTCAGATGGAATACGATGTGTTGCTTGATGGTGAGTAGCACTCATGTTTCCAATAAGACTTCGTGCCTGAAGGGTATCTCAAACTTTGTACTGATCAGATAATTGCTTTTGATTTTGGGCAACATTGCCATTGCTATTGCAATTGCCATACCCCAAATTGGAGGTCCCTCAAGTGCAAGTACCTCGACCCAACATCTCCTTTGTTGTCAGTCGTCAAGAAAGTCTTACATTTTATACTATTACGTACTAGCATTGTACGTAACAGACAAGACAAAAAGACACCAGCAAAACTCACAAAGGTTTAATTTCTTCCAACAGGTGTTCTGTTTTCAGAGGAGACTGTATCTGACAATCACATAGCCTTCCATAAGGTAGTGTTCCAGTATCTTGGCGATACAAAAAGCGATGTTGCGGTACCACCAAAGCCTGAAATGACCCAAGGTCGTGCGTACCTGACCAATAAGCGCTTGATCTTGCTGTCGGCGGAAGAGACAAAAGGCAGGTTCAAAGAGCCGTAACAACAGAATCATTAATGTCAACCACTTTCATATTGAGTGATAGATACAAGAATTTCTAGTTCTTATTTTGTACTTGAATGCGTAACAAATCAAAAATTATCACAATTAATCAATCCTCTCCGTTAAAGTTACCACTAGCAACTTGATTCTATAAAACCACAAGCCTTGGTTCTAATTTGTGCATCTTGACGAACACGATTAGCCTTTTTGTAGAGCAATAATAAAAACAGTCAGCACACAGTCATCACGAACATGAGCGAAACATATTTCAGATAAACAGATGGCTTTCGATTCTTTCAAAATAGAGTCAGCCGTTTGTTTACTATACAATTTGAAGCAATGGTTACTATAATTGTTTATTTAAAGATATAACTAACGTCGATTTGAAAATTACTGCCTGAGAAATCATCGCAAGATCACAAAAGTTTATAATTTCTGCATATACTTTAAAATAAACTCGAGATATTATGATATCAACTTAATACGTATTTGGAACTTATTTAGAAATATCACTAAATGCATTCAAGATATCACGAAATGGTTTTAAGATATCCCTGAATGCGTTTTGGATGAGTCTTTGGATCCATTTGAGCGCGCCGTGGCGTATCTTAGAAAAAATTCTTAATACAAGCTCAGTGCACTAAAATCATGCACATCGCATAAAATGCCCAGGATATCCAAACTTATAAAGTTATACGTAGAAAACCAGTCTATGTTGACTAGTAACCGTTTTTCTAAGCATCAGATTGGAGATTTTTGCTTAGCAAGTCACTGTTTTCTGAAGCTCAATAAAATTGGCCTCCGTCTCCTCTAAAGCTGGGTCTCCACAGTCCACGACCAAACATCTCCACCATTTAAAAGTCTTTAAAAAAAAAGCATCCTAAAACTACATCAAATTTCCTCACAGGTCTCAACTTGACAAGAGAGGGGACAGTAAGGACTAATGCCTACAGTGTCAGAGGTCACAAGGTGCATAGTCTCCGCTACGAGAGCATCCCACTGTCGTGTTTTAGGGGCGCGGACTTCAGCACCGTCAGCGGCTGTAGTGTTACGGCAAGAATCCAAGGTTTCTTTCCAGATACTGTCGAGCAATGCTTGCAACTGTGCTCGGTGAGTTGCCCCACTCACTGTTTTGACTTCCATTTTACAAAGAGAAATCGCAGTGTCCATTCCCAAATCCCATAATCTCAAAAAGGTTGCTGACAACAGCAGTCGCATACTTGGTTTTCTGCGACTGCATGTACATTTTAAGTGTAAATAAAACGTATTCTATTACTATGAATCTATGGAAAGTATTTTTTATCATGTATGTTGATTTCACCTGATCCACAAAGCCACAGAAATACCGCGAGAGATGGCAACCCCAACAGGCTACGACTGCGTCCATCGACAATCGCGTCATCAACTTGGGCGCGTTTCTGCCTCCCTGGGGGACCAAATGCAGCGTCCAGGTCTACATGAGCAAGGCCGTCGAGTTGGACGGAGCCTTGCAGTTTGTCGGGGCCTTGCAACAGGCTGCACCGAGTTTGCATCCTGAATCCTTTAGCATTCCACGGGAGTGAAGTGCGTTTCTACAGTCAAGGGCTTTTCGTAAAGCACTCACAACACAAGTCGTCTACATGTAACATGAAAAAAGGACTACTTTTGTAATCGTTCATTCGAATAGAAATGTGTCTAGACTATAGACTGCAAATTTACTAGCACTGGTCGTGAACTCGACTACACAGCTCCAGCATTCAGTGTTCTAAGCCAAAGCCACGTTGAGCTTTCGCCATGGAGCGTGTAACTTTATGCCACAACTGGAAAGTTTAAATAATAACCTTGCGTCAAAAAAGTGTCCAGAAACACCATCAAAAAACATACCTGACGAAGGCTTAATAAAGGGCCTATGTACCATCTTCCCAATATCTGTCAATTCAATTTCGTCACATTTCAAAGGAATTCGTTCTCTCTCTCATGATCACACACGTAATGTAGAGATTCAATTCGTGAGTCCACGATTTCAAGAATGTTTTGATCCAATTCATCGGATTGTGCACAACCATGCAGAGACATATTTGACAGTGTGTATATTGCAAGACAAGAAATGGAAGGTTTAACAGCCAATCCGAAGGATATAAGAACTGAATAGACTGTGAAAGATATAAAAATGCAAAGGAGTTTTGTTTTCAGAAGTATAGTCATACTTATTTTTGCATGACGTAGAACTGTACAATTTCATTTGCTAGACCTTATTTCTTCGAGTTGTTGACACTGTTAATTTGTCTCAGAAATATAGATTTTTTGCACATTTTCAAACTTATTTCGTTCACTGTCATAAACGATTAAATTCAAATTTGTCTTGAAACGATAGACCATTGACATGGTTTGGGAATGACCAATGACTGTGGCCGCGAGCTGAACCAAGAGGGCGCTACTTTCTTAGCAACGAAATTTGGTCGGGTTACACATTATACATATTATATTATTTGGTCGGCCTACATATCATGTTAAACAGTCTTAACAATCAGTGAGCAGAAATGAACAGATGAGACTTAAAAACTAAGAAGAGTACAATGAATCGTGAGAAATTTTAACGAAATCTGTATCGATCGCAAAATTTCATCTGCAGTACGTCCGGTAATTGAGGAAGATGAAATCACATCATCTGTCATGAAAAGTAGGCCTAATTGTTTGAGAAAAGGTGCAAAAACGAGCAACAAGAAATTAAACATGGGATACGAAAAGTAGTGAATTTTCAAACAATTTTGAAGTTAACTATAAATTTGGACGAATAAACGGTTTGAAATAAACCGAATAAAAAGGTTTGAAAATGCGCATGCACGAAAACTATATCTTTTTGTATGTAATATTTTTGGATGAAAATGTATCTAAACCCATATATATGATATATGTAATATGATGTGAACTTCAACACGCATAACCTCACACACATTGTTATCTGTTCAAGGAAAAAGGTTAGATTTGTAATGCGCTGAAAATCCTATATAGTTTGCGGAGGGGGGAAATTCGCTAAAAAGTGTGCAGCCAAGAATATTTGAGGCAGCTGACATCCAAAAGCGTGTTCCCCATGTCCTACAAGGAACTCCAGGGCACCCCAAGTGCCTTCTTGCACAGACACTTTTTGCAAAGTCATAGCGTCAAGGGGATTTTGAACCCCATTTGAATAATTGACAATCAAATCCATTGTCGAATTACTTAAATAAATAATTGAACTTTCTTTAAAAGAATACAATCATCAAAAACCAGCCTGGGCTAGTCAATATCTCTTGGAAACTTCTGAACGCTGGAGTTTGGACCACTGAGTGACAATTTTTTAAAAATCTGAGCCTTTACTCATCACCACCCGTTTAACGCGATGACACCAACATCATGACCTGCTGTTCTTCCACTAGTATTCGTGTAAGATCAAACACTATAAAAACTATTTGTTTTCACAAATTGGGCAGTATTACTCATGAATGTATACATGTATTTTGGTACCTTTGTATGAAATTCTTTCAACTTCAACGTCAAAATCTTTTCATGACACGGAAAAAGAGTAACGTATTTCATTTAGATTGCAAACTTTAATCTCAAAGCATGTTAATGTCATACACTGAATACATCACCTGTGTTAACCTGTACTGGGAAACAAAACTGTATCATAGGGGCATCCTTGGATATCGCCCAGGAAGAGACTGATGACCCATAGAGAAATTGGAAACGTTGGAAAAATTGGAAATTCTAAACAAACTGCAACCAGCAGTAGCATAACTACGAGGAGGGGGGCGCGCCCTCGGCAGATGCCTGTCCCCCCCCCGCACCCCTCCCACCATTTGAAATCTTTGAATAATCTTCATTGATATAGCCATGCAACAGCAGCTTATTTTCTTCTAGTGCCCCCTTGAAAAGTGTGTGCATCTCCGGGTCACCCCCCGGCATTTACTCCTAGTTACGCCACTGGCAACCAGTGCCAAAAATGTCACCCACTCCTAGATTCATTTTATGTGCTCACTCCCAGATTCATTTTATTAGCTGACCACAAAAACTTCCACAAGCTTCAAATCATTACAATATTGTAGGGCATGGATAATAAAACATACAATCTGCTTACTAAATACAGAGATAATTATTACACATGCGAGCACAATATCTTTCGGTAAACTCAACACGCAGTAGAGATGAAACAAGCATGCTGTCTATACTCAAAGGAGTGCATGTTTAAATGCACTTGGTGATCAGCACGATTTGCAGCTATACTGCACATTTTGCATAATTATAAAATTACAGAGTCAGAACAGCATAATGCACAGGGTGCATGTTGCGATACAGTGTGATGTCACATTGTTGTCGATCAATGAGAAGTGAGGATTCAAGTTTGCTTGAAGATAATACAATACCCAGGACCTTAATTAATTAGCAACAAACTTGTGCGAACTTTAATTATACTATGCACAAAACATGACCATAAATCAATTAGCAGTGACTTGGTAACACATAAGCTAGTGCCAAAGAACCGCTAATTTAACTTAAGGTCCAACAAGCAAACCTGCTTTCTCACAGCTCACGACTGAAACCCTCTTTGATCTCCAAATATGGTTCAAATGGTTAGGTGTACATATCATTTCTACTCTCTGAATACCAAAGCTGGTTTTAACATCTTTGGCAACAATTTAGGTTGCTGATTTGATTTATATTATTTGTATTTCTGCGACAATTTATGACAGTTTAAACTGTTACAAATTAAAGAGACAAGAAAAATTCGCCCTCATCATCACAGACGTGGTGTGTGTACACAGTAAACTGATTAAATATAGCATAATATGGAGTGTCCATTGAAAAAATACAATGCACCATACTGCAATCACCTCAGGAGAATGGGGAAAAATAAAGAAAACTTTATTTCCTTGCAATTTAAAATATTTTTTCCTGTTTGTTTACCATTCAAAGTACATTGAGTTATATTATAAATAACCTTGTGAGATTTTAAAATTCCATTTGCATACTAAATTTGGATACTATCATACAACCTCTTACAGCCTTGATCCAGTGGTCTGCCTATTAGGATGGTCTCCTCATGAACTCACTCCATCCTCCAAAACTGGCCTCCTGGACTCTGGTCTCTACAAGCTGACTTCCTGCCCTTGAACTAAACGACTCTTAAACCTCCAGGCATCCTGCAAGAGAACAGGTAACGATGAATATTGAAAAAGAAGAGGAAAAGATGATGGCTCCTTAAAAAAATAATGAGCTTTGCTCTCTACGCTTTGGGGCTTTGTTACCTCTTTTTGGGAGTGGATGGGGAGATACGTCAGTCTGCATTACAACCATTTCTCTACCCGATAACAAATATTTCCAGGGAGTATAACCATGAACATTAATCTTCTACTGATAACATATAGCGCAAATCTCCTCATCAAGTCTTGATGTGATTCTTGGCATCAGCTGGAGGACAATATTCTAAGAATATACACAAATAAAATTGCAAAGGCAAAATAAGCTTAGCAACTTCAGGCCCAAGACATTTTAACATGCAACAATTCCCCATGACAGTTTTCAAGAGGGTATGGTCTGCCAATGTATTCAGCTATCCGCAGTAGCGGGTGATGTGTTCAAACCACCTCACACTTCAGTGGTTCCCAACTTCTCATGGATTTGGAACACAATGCATACTTTATACAAGATTCCTCCGATGAGGAGGTTGGTTGGTACCATGACTTGGCTGGTACACAACTCTCAAATGTCAGCATTTGACTTCATTTGGCCCATACATCTTGCCATTGCCATAAATACTATTTGGCTGCCAAAAAATCCCATTTCTGAGGCCGGTTTGTTCTAAAATAACCCCAATACAAAGTGATTATAAACAGTCTCAGCAGACAGGCCACAGGAGAACAAACATTTGCATGCTGAAGGGAATGATGAAAACAAAAGGTTGGACCCTGCAGCACATTAGCTCATGCAAAAATGTCAAACTGCTGTCAGTGTCATGAGTGTCTTCTAACCTCAAATTTGAAATCCAGATCTGTGCCATATTTCCTCTTGACAATTTCAATAACCTCATCAGCAATGTTCTGCTGGACGGTCCCCTGCACATCGATGTAATGGCACTCGGCTGATGAATAGTGGCAGGAAATTGCCTGAGAGGAACAAAAAGGTGATTAAAGTTTGTACAGGTTTTCCAAGAACCCAATAACCATTCTCATGATAAACTGCAGAAGTATTCTTGCGGGTTACATTGCTTTTCATGCATGGGTAATTTTTAATTTTGTGCATTTATCGCAGTGCACGTAGTGGTCGCAGTGCACATACTTTCAGGGTTTAGCAAAGCCCCATTTTCTGTTGGACCATCGCCGGGATCACAGAGTGGGTCCATGAAGGCAAACCACTTCAGCTGATGTGCTGCTGGGCAATTAATACCAAAAAATCACACCTCAATACTTTGAATGTTTTTATCCAGGACAAGATACATGTATTTTGACTTGAAAGTGCTGTAAAGAAAGCATTGTAACAAAAAAATTAATGTACACAGTCAATGGGGAAACAGCCACTGTTGCAAAAAAGAGCCAGATGAACATTATATCGGGGTGCTGTAACGGGAACGTGTGCAGTCGTGGGGGGCATTCAACATGGCCGCCACTGTGCATGCTTTGCAATACTGAGTAAAAAAAATCATTTTTAAATCAAAATTGGGCAACATGGGACATAACATCCCCTTCCCCAGCAGCAATTTTTTTTCATTTTGAATAAAAAGCAAAAAAGGCAATTTGGGATGACTTTTTCACTTCCCTTCCTTCCAAAAGAATGTGCAAAGTCCAAAACTGTAGCCCTAACCCTCACAAAGGCCATGGAAGAATACATTAAGAAATTTTCTGACATTTTTGGATCCCCAAAACAATTTTGACTCCCTGCTCCAAAATATAATATCAATCAATACAGTTTGGAGTCAGAATCTTTTTCTGTGTTCACCAAGTTTGGGATGAATAAAACAGTCAAACAATCAACTGCAATAATCCCCTCTTTATCAACATGCCCATATCAGAAAACATAAGAACAATGCTATAAAAACTGCCCATGACAAACAATTGCATATGGGTTATATGTGACTTTGAGTAGTAACGTGTACATGTACATGCAGAAATGATGGAACATGCAAATTCTACGTGTACAACCAACTGTAGATTTTAATTACAAAACCCTATCCTGTGTAATTGTACAGGTAGATTTGGAAATATTGGGCATTGGCAGATTTGAAGGTTCTAGGAGGCAACACAGCCACAACAGCAAATGTTTGGAAAATAATGAGGAAAAAAAATGCCATTTGGGGGCGATCATGTCCTTCCTGCTCCTTTAACAAAAAATTTTTTAAAAATTGCCCCATCCTTAAAAATAACAAAAAAGGTTACATAAAGCAATTTCTAAAATGTTGGCTCCCAAATTGTCCCCCTCCCGAAAATTTAGGTTTTGATCCACCCCTCTAAAAGGGATGGTACAGAACTGCCTTTAATTTAAATCTCCACATCAGTAGAATGTTTGAAATGACCCACAGACTTAATATGCTGAGCATAACATTTGTAGAACAAGAATAATGCCTTATGTGCATTTAGCCAATCATCCATCTGGTGCAAGTGTCACGATTTGACACAGAAAATAAATGACTGTGAATTCTATTTATCGAAGTGTGTCAGCACAAACACTTCTTGCAGGTGATTTCAAAAACACAGCTGTGTGATTCACTTTTAAAAACAGTGTCAACTGAATTTCATGGTACTGCTCGTCAAGAAAAACAGGTGCTTCTAGCCAGAGCAGATTGGTTTTTTGGTGGCAGGCATACCTTTCTGAATCCTTGGGTACGGTTCATGCCAGAGCCATGAATCAAAAGAGGATGAAAGAAGACAGTGTCACCCTTCTCCATGACAAGATGCATACGCGGGTGGTCAGGGGAGTAGTCGCGGATACCGTGATACATCTTATTCACACCACCCTGGGGGAACATAGACACATTTAGTTGCAACATGGGCATTTAAAAATTCAACATGTACAGATAAACACAGGCTAGTCATATGTGAGACATGCACAATAAATGTACCGAATACATGTGCCCGTGCCCTGGCAAGCCCCATATTGATGATGGGTCAATGTCTTTTGCCAGGAAATTGGGGACCAAATTTTGGGAGACACATTGCCCCCGTAACAAATTTGTCCCATCAATAAACTACTGGTCAACACACATGTGCAGTCTCTGCAACCACAGTGCCAGTTTGGGCGAACGTGCAATGTACATGTACATCCATTCCAACAACAGCTTCCAACTAATAAGCAGATCTCCTACCAAGCTTACTCTGTCTGATGTTTCCTTAATAATAGTACATAGTTGTTGCATTATTTCACTTCTTCAATACAATTCTCTGATATTCTACCTTTTATTAATTTCATATTATGTACCTGTATTTATTACAGTAATCATAAAGTCTCTTAATTGCTACATTCAACCAATTTCACAGTTTATATTTGTCCATTCCATGTGAACTGTACACTGTGTACATCTACCTGGATTGCACTTCTGCACTGAAAATAAAACATAGACAGCTAATGAAGCATTTACACGTACATGAAAAAGGGTTGGCTCTGGCAACTACAACCAAAACTGCTTTGGAGTAAGGGGTGGCTCTGGCAGCCATTAGAGACGAGACGAGACAAGACGAGATGAGATATTTTACTATCCGCATCATAAAAAATACAGAAATTTTGTTTCCATTGGCACATCCAAATATAAAAATTGGTACATGTACTTAAAAATAGACAATAATTTACAATATTTAACCAATGAGACTAACCACCTAAAACAAATTAACTCAAATAAAAATTATTAACATACATGTACAAATAAAAACTACCGGAAAATCCACAAACTCGTCATGTGTAGGGGAGCTCCTTAATTAGATCCCTAATTTACGAACAGCTGATTTGGTAAATAAATGAATAGAGCTGGGAACAAAGGATTGACTGTATCGAGCTACCTTTGTACGAGGCTCACAAAGTCTAAAACCGGATCTATTAAAAACAAAACACTTAAAAAAAGGATGAGTTGGATCTGATAGAATAACATGTACAGTGTACATTAGATATAAAACATTCCCAGCAGATATTGTCATATGTTGGCAAGGTGAGACCTACCGAGCGTTGAGCCATTTTACAAACACGCTTAAACCTATCCCTGTTTTTTGGTGAAAGTGAACCATACACACTAATTACGTTAAAAGGAACAATGCTCTGTATCATGAATTGGTAGAATAGACGTAAGATCATCCTGTCAACATTAAACTGTTTGAGCTTGTGAAAGAAAAACATCCATTGCATGGCCTTGCCAAAGACTACCTGGGTGTTTTTGTTCCAGTTAAGTTTGTCATCACAGTAGCCCTTTCTATTTTGTTGTCATTAATATAAACAGGTTCATGAGCTCCTGTGTTGTGCCGAAAATCCACAATCATCTCCTTAGTTTTCTCGGTATTAATAAACATGAAATGGCAGTCACACCACTCCACAAACTTTGCTATCTCCGTTAAATAAGAGATTGAATCGTCGGTTGAATAGCCTATAATAACTTGTGTCATCTGCATTTAATTATACTACAATTTGGGCTAGAACAGAGACAGTCACTTGTACAAGACGGACACCAAGTGCCAATGGTGGTCGCTACAGAGCAGCGCCCCGTAGCCATGACCAAAACTGTTTTGGAGTAAGGGCTGGCTCTGGCAACCATGACCAAAACTGTTTTGGAGTAAGCATTTGAATTTAGCTCGAAGCAAAAATGTCCCCCTCCCAACTGCCCAAATAGAACGTACCTCCCACTGTGGGTACTCATGCTGTAACAGCTCAGTCTTATGTGTGCCAGGAAGCACCACCAAGCAACCGTTAGAACGGTCCACTCTCTCCATGGCTGTCCAGGAGCAGACGATACGCTCGGCCGGTCTGAATGGGAAGTAGTGCAGGTCCTGGTGCATGGGATGGCGGGAGGACCTTGTGCCTGATTGATGAATTATCCAAGAAGTGAATTTGAGGGTCCAGGCGATGACGTTTTCTAGGACACAACTTTTTATGCAACTTTACATATTTCTTAAGCATGTGACAACAATTTGACATGCTTGGGGTGAGATTTATTGTTCATGCTCCTGCTGTGATTGCGATCAGGGGAAACATACATGTAGCTCAGTTCTCTGGTTGTTCTGTTCACACTGTGAATCCAAAAGTTGCTCATTGAACATTTTTAAGACAGGGTAGCTCACTAGCTTATTGCTATGTGCATGTGTTTAACACCAATGAAGCAACAGTAAAAGGATATTTGAAACAGTAAAATATCAACATTGAGGTTTTCCTCGCTGGTGTGATGACATCACAGTTTTAAAAAACCAATATTAAACACATGAAAATAATGTTAAATGCAACACAACGGTGCATTTTCATTTACTGTCCTTTGTAAAAAAATGCACTACATTTATCCTTTATGCCCGCTGATATAATGAAAACAGAAGTCTAGTTTGAAAAATGTTCTGTAGAGAAATGATGAAGCTTTAAGACGGGTGCTCAGCTATACATTGCTGGATAAAATGGGGAGAACAAGCAAGCAGTACCACCAATGATCAGATACTGCCAAGGGAATGCAGAGTGCTGATTGATATGTGTACTCTGGCTACAACAGATTCAAAAGCTGGTGGCAGAATAATGAGGGTGGATGCACTGATATACAAAGGAAAGTGCGCTGCCCTGCTGGCAAGCTGTTGGTTATTTAGGTGTGGAAGGTTACATGTACGCATTGGCTCTGCAGACAGTAGTGACAAAAGTTTGCCAAGGCCTAACTGACAAGGCAGTATTTAATTAGAGATTGAAACAATGTCAAAGCACTCGATAAGTATTTGGACTCCAATTTGAGTTTGAAGATGCCTGAAACTATCACGGCATTTCTTGAATACATGTACATGTACTTGTGCTCTCCATCAAAAAGTCTCACCATTTTGGCTTGAACGACACTGCTTCCAGAGTCACTTTGGCCAACTTTGACTCAGGAAGGCTCCAACAGCAACCAACAACTTTGACACTGGAAAATATGAAGTTGTGGATGTAATGCGCTTACCAGGATCTGGAGGTTTGTTGATCAGCATGGTATGCATGGCTTGGATGTTGGGCCCGGTGAAACACTCAACGTACTTCAAGACCTGAAGAAATATGTACAAGACATACATGTACATCACTGGAAAATGAGTTCTTATGTGACATAAATGTTAAGATGCTGTTAGATAACCAGCCTTCTTGTCAACGTTTAAATGGAAGAGCCCCTCATAAGTGAGCAGGCCTTCCTCCTTTGTGATATAGATAAAGATGCCTTGAGAACTTAAACCAGCAAGCTTTCTATGGTGTTTTTTACACAAAGAACGACTTTCGTACCTCTGCTGTGCTTTCTGAAAGCCAAGGGACACTCAAACCCTGGGCATACGGATTAATTGTTCTTACTTGAATTCAGCAATTCTTTCCAACTTTGTTGGATTTAATGCACTGTTAACTTTACCCAAAACATTCCTCAATCTTCCAAAATCATCTGGTCGGGTTTTCGGAGATGAACGGCAAAAAAGTGAGGCTGACTGCCGAAGTGTGTTGTGAATGCATTCATAACTTCAGGCCTGGATTATATATGAAGCAACCCACACTAATTAAGGATGCCTTTTGCACTGCCTCAATATAATGAGTGGAATTAACAGAGGATATTGAAAATCACCCCTAAAAAGTACGCATGAAAAAATTATGGAGGACTAAGGTTGTATCCAATGTTTACCTGGAGGCAGGTGGGGGATTTTGAGGTACTGTATCCAAGCCAATAAGGCCTAGGGAACTGGGGGTGAGAAAACACAAATAAAGGCACCTACCTCTGGTAAGCAGCAGTATTTAAACAGTACTGGATCACTTTGGAACTCTTGGATTTTCGTGACAGCCTGTTCTCCCGGCACAAACTCAGATTTGGCAATGGCAACATCACGCATGATCACCATGCCCTCGGTGTCCACTTGCCGACTGCAGATGTCTGCAAATCGTTGCCTTGAAGGAAATAAAATCCAAAAATCCAGCCAAAATTGTCAAATTGTAAGACGATAGTAATCGGCATTCTTCTTCTCCTGTCAGGGCTGTTGACAGTATTTGATGTTTCAATGTCCAAATATGTCTTAAAATGAAAACGTAGTATCAAATTTGATTAAAATGTATTGCAATGCACTCTGACATACAAAGTTACAGTCAGAACTTCAATAAAGCCAACAAGACAAAGGTCCCAAAGATAGATTTGCCATCAGGCTGAAACATTGCCTCTAGCCAAGGATGTTGCATGAAAGGTTCTGCGATTTGGAAAAAACACCCGTTTTTATTTCCTCAATGCCATCAGTATATTAGCTGTGGGTCTAAAATCAGCTCAAGGCAGTTTCAAGTTTTCAACCATTATATTACCAGGTATTTCAGATTATACATGTACACGTACACGTACGTTGTAATGTGGAAGATGCCTACATGTACATGTCCCTTCCTACCTGTCAATCTCAGAAATTTAACCATAAAGTGTGTCTTTTTAATGATTATTTTTTTTTGTAGAAATATAATACATGTACATGTACAATGTACCTACATGTATAACACTTGAACATCAACAAAAATATTCATTTAAAGTACACATGTACATGTAATTAACTAATTGACATGCCGTTTACAGGCTTCAATTTTTTTCTTTACTGTTTGCAAAGGTTTCTTTCAAGCCAAACTTAAAGCAACTATTTTGGTCCCCACATAGTAGAACATCCTAAAAATAGTTATTTTACTTTTTTTCAATGATTATATTTGCACCAAATGAGTATGGTTCATCAGAAATGTACATTAGCATACAATGATTTGATAAGAACGGATCAAAGGTCTTGTTATCATACAGGTCTAAGAAATAGAAAAAGTATCAAAGCACTACTGTTATCTTTTTGTTTACCTTGTATATTTTGTTCAGATCTTTTGTGGAAATTTAGAATTGGTACATGTACTTGTACAGCATAATTCTTATATTCAATCATCAAACTGATTCAGCCTTAACAATAAACATCTCAATGAAAATACAATTGTTCACATAAATATTTCAAGAATTTTAAGAAAGGACAACCAGCCTAGAGAAAACAACTCAAGTGACACGCATTGGTGTAGGCATACATGTACATGTACCTGTATTCATCAATTTTGTCGTGAGGCACAAGGTTTCTTATGACGAGAAAACCATTCCTTTCATAGGAAGCCACTTGTTCTGGGGTCAGCAGTGAGTTGGGTAATACATACTGGATGACTGTTGGGTTGACCGAGACTGAACTGGTCTCGTTCCTGGACTGCAAAATTGCCATCAGTTAAGGATTACTCCCTGAATTTATACTTCTAGCATGTTACAATCAGCAACAAATTAACTCTCAACCCCTACATGAGGCATTTTTGTTAGAATCCTTCCTTGAATATGCTTGCTTTCTGAATCCAACATAGTGCATGAAACCATCAATTGGCAAACACATGTTTATCAGACCCACATTCCCCCCCAATATTTTAATTGGATCTACAGGGCCTCAAAATTATAAAAATGTGACGACAGTGACCATGCAGTAACAAATGCATTTCCTTAAAACTTTATTGTTGGGCGAGTATGATGGTGTTCAGCGTAATCTTTGAACGTGTTCAAGTTTTGTGCCTCAAATTAAACTGGGCAATGCTTAATGGGAGACTTACATGTACATGTACATGTATGATGGTTACTGTTCGACTGGGCAGGAATTCTGGCATAAACTGGTTCCCATTTCCTCAGAAGTCTTGAGCTGTCTCAATTACAGGGCACCAGTCAAGCTTGGAAACTAGTACTGATACTGAGTATTTTGGGGGGTGATATCAATATCCTTATATTCTGTGATTTTTGTTTTCTCTGGGATCCTCCTTTTTATAAGGAATTATTTTAGAGGGAATTACATGTAAAGTTCTCACTCAAGAGGCAATACAGGTATACATAAAAAGCTACAGGTAGAAACTAACGGGTGAAATTTCATCTTATGTGTTATGGCCGGCATATACATGTACCTGTGCCCAGTAAGTATGTGCCACGCTTCACATGCAGCACATATCACACATGGAAATGGACCCAACAATAAAGATTATGCGTATGTGTTAACATGTCCGTGGGGGGGGGCAATAGTTTTGTAATACTGGGATGGGCTCGAGTAAGTGTGCATTTGTTGTAAATAAATTCAAATAAAACATGGGGATAATAATATCTGTATCTAAGGACCTTCTTAAATTAAATTTGTGCAAAACGTGTACTTGATGTCAGTCTCTTACATACAGTTTTGTTGCCTGTGATTCATGAAGCTTGCTATTTAATTGCTCTACATAATTTGTAGTCATGAAAGGGGTTTCGCAAAATTTAAAATTTGTGCATTTTCAAAGACTGCATTCAACAAGGATACTGGTAGTAGTAAGTAAGGGCACTGTGGATTTTGGGACCCCTTTTCCGCCTAATACCAATATTCCTCAATCCTCCAATTTGAAATGATTTTATATACATGTATGATGTAGGCCTACACATACACCATAGGGGTTAGGGTTAAAAGCTTTCAGACTCACCTACCTGGACGAGTGACATCATATTAATTCACCCAACTGCAGGATTACCCCAATAAGTAAAATCTGTCCGGTCCAACTCATACCATGCATGCTTACAGTTATACCATGGAGGTAGAATTCCATGGTGAATGACCATCCAAGTATGACATATGGTGCTCTTCAACAGTTCTGTTTGTTGCCATAACTTCACCTCAAAATCTGAGCTAGCCCATGATGTATAATTAAACTATGCCTGTTGAAAGTTCGTAAAATCACAAAGGATACAAGGAGTGTGTACGGCTTCAATGATTTTGCCGCACTCCCTAATGATAAGTGTCGGCGTAGGACTTCCAACCTTTCGGCCGCCATGACACTTGATTTGGTCTACTCCGCCCGCGCAAAGGCAAAAAATTACATCGACGTGTGGGAGATCAAATAGAGGACTGGCCCAGTTTGCCCGTTTGAGATGCAAAAGCAACACATGCAAAAGTTGTCCCTACTTCAGGTGAAGTTAACCTTTACGTAGATACGACGCTCGATCCTATTCTGCACAAATTAGGTACGGGTACGTCACGATCGATCATGCAGGTACGTACAATTACAAGTACATGTACCGTACCGATCGCGATCGATGGCCCTGTAAAGTCTTGTCCCAAGACTGGTTATTCAGTTTTGGTCGGTGCACTATAGTAGTGTTCCAAGTGCCACCTGGTCGCATTTCGACCGGGCGTCGCATTTTTCCACCGGCGTCGCATTTTTTTAGCCGGCGTCGGATATTTTAACAGGCGTCGCATTTTTCAGTCGACGGGCGTCGCATTTTTCGTCGGGCGTTGTCTTTCAATGTGAATAAGCCATTAATCATCAATGGTCAACCTTGGTCCAGCTGGGCCTGGCGAAGTTGACTTGGATGCTAAGGTATGCGTACATATTTTTACTGATTATAGAAACGGCTAAATTAGCATGTATGCGTCGATTAACTGTATGTGAATAAATTAACAGCCCTTTAATGAACCTAATTATTCGTGGAAGTTCACCTCGCTGCAAGCATTGTGGTTTTAGCAACGTATACATTTCTACACAGGTCGGGGGCTACAGCATGTACAGTACATATGATGTAGGCTACAGGCTGTGTTTCTTCCTCCATGGTTTTACCAGGCAAGATATGAGACGGAGGGTCCCCCCCTTACCTGTCCAATCCCTATACACACTCCAGACTATCGTTACCTAACACAGAGTCCCCCCAAGAAGTCTGTAAAGAATTCCTGAGATTCCGATCAAACAATGACCAACACAAAGGCGGGGGTTCTCCCGTCAAATCTTGCTTCAGAAATGGTTGTGTGGAGGTCAAAGTTCATTGAAAAATGCGACGCCCGTCGAAAACTGCAATCAGATGGCAAATATAGTGCACCTTGCAGGCGGCATGCGCTAAAAAAAAGGAAAGCCGAATAGGAGTAGTAGGGAATAGCCGATTGTGGAGCACACCCCCTTTTTCACCGTTTTCAGCAAAAAAAAAAAACCCGGGTAGTATATCGACTCAAAAAATCGGGGGAATCCCCTAAAAATCTGGAATTCCAGATTTTAACAATTTTCCCTGGGTACCTCATCGACCCCAAAATCCGGCTCTAAAAATACCGGGTAAATATACACCTTCTGAGCCAAAACTCCCTTTCACCCACTCGCACCGGGGATTTCCAGTTATAGAACCTTTGACCCCCGGTGCACTTTTCCTGTAAACAACTCGTGACCAGCACCGATCGCACCATCAGCAATCACTGACAAACAAAAAAGGGACTTCCCCTTGCTACAAGTCGAGACTTGCCCGGCCTGAACTCGTGACCTCTACTTAAAGTGTGGCTTTGTTCAAAGCAAAACACGCTATGTTTACAACCGCCTTAAATAAATGACCTATATATAAAAATAACAATATATAAAAAAACATTTCAAGTCAAGTCGATAGAAAAAATGATAAAAATTTTAGAGACCTACATATAAATAGAGACATGAGCAATCCACAACACCGACCTCTACTAACGACTTTTAATCGATTTAAGAAGGCGTTTTTAGAAGATCTTTTTAAGCGTTATAACATCTCATTACCGGCACCCAAGCGTAGATCTCAGCTTATTGAAGCCATACGGGCAGATCAAAAACAATTTAGGTATCTCCCGCGTCAGTCATATCGGCAGCTGTTGAAAACGGTTCAAAAATATAATATTCCTTTTGCAAGGAAAGAGAAATATATCAAACAGGACTTTATTGAACCGATTAAAGCTTACACTCAGCCCGAGGAAATTGCGGAAGTCGACATTAGAAACGTCAGGCGCTTTCAGGGTAATTTTCGCAATTGGGAATTGATATCCCGTTTCTTTGAATACGATTTGATACACTTTTTTGATTTTTACAAAACTTTCATCGAGAAAAAAAGCTTTGGAAGAACTAAAAGAAATTGGTTCGTACAAATTGCAAACAAATATCAAAGTTCAGTTTAGATTGGAAAAACCCGGAAAAACTGAATTTGGCGTATTCCCCTTTCCGAGCGACAACGATGCAGGCGCAAATAAAGCCGACGTTAAAAACGCTGAACTGAACAACGCGAAGCGCAAATAAAAGAGGTGGAGGCTCATACACAAAAAGGCTCGGGTTGGATCTTTGACAAAGTCGTCGCTTTGTACATCAACGTGGTTGAATATAATCCAATGGGTTCTTCTTACATTCCGTTGCCTAAAGAATTGGGAGACAAAAAGCAATCATAAATGTCGAAAATAAAGATCAAGAATGTATCCGATGGGCGTTGCGGGCAGCTTTAAAATTATATTCTGACAACGTCAAAAGCCAGCTAGAAACAAATCCAAAATATAAAATAAATAAGGAGCGAACATCGACTTACAGGTCAGAATCAGATGGTTTAAATTTTACAGACATAAGCTTTCCAACACCCATATCTCAGATACCACGTATCGAATCGCAAAATAACTTAGCGATCAATGTGTTTGGTTACACTAAAAAAGACGGTCTTTACATTCTTTACAAAAGCACGATTTAAACGGCTACCTGAGTAAAAAGCGTACATTATTTGACTTTCGTAATTACCCGCCAGGTCATCGACTTTATGATTCAAAAAATAAAAAAAGTAATAGGCAAAATGAAAAACGAATTTGGTGGCCAAATAATTTCAGAGGTCGTTTGTATACGCCCAAAAATTTATTCGATCTTAACTACCGATCAAAATTTAAAGAAGGCGAAAGGGGTCACAAAAGTAGTAACTCAAGCGACCCTAACCCACGAGATGTATAAAAGCTGCCCATTTGACCGGGTTTCTCATTTCAATAAACAGCAGCTATTTAGATCAGATAAACATCAGATGTTCACCGTGTCGCAAAACAAACTAAGCCTCTCGCCGTTGGACACAAAGCGCTACGTATTGTCACACAGGGTTGATACGTTAGCTTACGGGCATAAGCTAATCAGGCGGTAATTCGGTATCTTCGGGTACGACCTGAAGTTCCTCTTTGACAAAACTCCTATTTGGTCCGTTTAACAGATAATATAAAGTTGGGCCCGTTTTTATCCGCTTGCCATTCACCCGTTTAAATTGACTGGTGCGCTTTTCAATTTGGTAAACGTCCACGGACCAGACCGGATCTGTCGCCCTTCTGACGGTGCCGCCCTCTTGCTCGCCCGGGTAATAAAGGTACCGAACGACCGCGTCTGGAGGAAGTTCTGTTTGGGTCGTTCTTACAGGTGCACTCGGTGTTTGTTTCACTCGGCCTAATTTTATAGCTTTGGCGGGAACGTCATCGATTAAACGCGTTTTTTCCTCATTTAACGATTTCACGACCTGGGGCAAACGTTCTACCCATTCAGCGTTTCGCTCACTCACGTTTATCATTTCTTGAGCGTATTGGTGGGCGAATAAACGCTCAGCTAAAGTGCGGTTAAACCTTTCCACGATCCCCTGCGATCTGTGCACACCTGGCTCACCCACTTACATTTTTACCCCGTGTTTTGCCATTAGCTTCTTAAACTCGCCTTTAAATTCAGATCCCGAGTCTATCATTACGAATTTGGGCCAGGTCAGAGGTGATCGCTCGTAAATTTTCTTGCTCGCTTCGCTCACTTGCTCGGCGGTTTTACTGGTCAACGGCTCGGCTTCTCTATACCGGGAACCCACGTCTACCACGGTTAAAGCGTACGTAAACGTTTTTCTTTTAACTCGGTTCGACCGATTCTGATTGCAACATTGTAGGTCTGGGTACGTAATTTGGTTTTGGTAAATATATTTGCCAAATGGCCTGCTTTTTTAGCCAGTTCCGGATAACTGATTTGTCCGCACAGGTCTTTTCGTGTAGATGATCGACCGCGCTTTCTCCTCGCCAGTAGCCTTGCGGGCTGTAAAACAACTATGAAAATTTTGGTTCCATTTAAAAATAAAGTTACGCAAATCGATACGCTAAAAAACTGACCGAGGCCGTCCCGCCTAAAATCCAAACAAACTCGCGATTCTTTTGATCTTCGGAAGGCTTGTAAAAATCGGACAATTTAGGCTCTGGCGGTAACAGCGTAATATTTTTACCGGTCAAATTCCGAATAAGCTCGTAGGGCTTCGTCCACGTTTACAAATGTCTGCTGACTCGCGCG
>NW_019091679.1:28135-69447 GCF_001949145.1 Acanthaster planci
TTAAATTAAATGAATAGCGAAAATAAAGATCAACTGTCGGAAATTCAAGCCGACCTAAGCAACTTCGAGCAGATGCTGGGTGAAATTATCGATCACATCGGTGATATCCAAAGTGAAAAATACAAAGACCTATTTTTTGTAGCGGGTTTAACGTTAATTGCGTTTTCTTTTCTTTTTAAAATATTTCAGTAGATTAAAAATCATAAAATAAAAATAAGAATCGTAAATAAGAATAGTATTATATAAAGGTAATATGTCGAATCAATACACCAAAAAGCTAAACCCGAGTCGCAGGCTTAAAGTTCCTCGCGCGATCAAAGGCGAAAGACGCGAAGTAACCATTACACACAACCGAGTACCATAGCCGCGGGTCACACGTTAAACGTAAAATTTCCGGCCCTAGGCACGGAAGACGTCATTATACCCGGTACCGCCAAAACTCGCTTTTAAACTCGATCTAGACGGCGCCTCGGTTGATAACAGAACCGTGTATAACAACGTGGCGAGAAACCTGGTTTTGGAAATAAACGTGAGTCTCCAAGGAAACAAAATCGTAAGTTAACGAGATGCAGACGTATTTCACAATTTTAAGGACAATTGGCTACCTCTGTCGCAGACGAAAAATATGGCGTACTTTGGTTTGGAAAAAGAAAACGTGACCAAGATACGTCTCGGTGCTGGCGATTAAAAACGAAGCCGCAAACAACAGTAAAGATAAAGCAATTGCAGACGCTTTTAAAATCGTTACGCGATTCCACTGGACACGCCGATGTTGACGGACCATTCCCCCTTTAAAGAGTTTAAAGGGGTTTCAAGAGCCTCTGACGTATCAACTGACTTTTAACAGTCACGATAAAGTGGTCAACTCGTCAGATACAGCCGCAGAATACTCCATTTCGGACCTGACTCTAGAATACGAAGTCGTCACCAATCGAGATCTGGCTCAAACCTTGAGGAACAAAAACACTCTCTATTACCTATTCGACCGGTTCACTCGTGGAAGAAGCAAGCGGTAAACAAGTCTGACACGCTATGGAACATCAGCATTGACCAGACGATCAAGAGCTTGAAAGGAATTTTGATCCTGTTTAGGACCCGGCCATTAAAAATCCCCAGAGATTTTATAATCCGCATGTCACAAAAACGGTCGTCACGGTCGAGGGCAAGCCAAATCAATTGTACTCGCAAGGTCTGTTTGAATATCAACATTGGAACGAGGTAACGAAGTACTTTGGCGATTCGGATACCGAGTCGGCGAGAGCGGCGGCCAAGGACCTAAACTTAACAGGAGTAGATATAGCCGAATATTGAAGAGATAAGAATGGTCTCTGGCTCGATTTCAGAAGTTCTGACAATAACAGCGCTCACGGGTCGGGTAAACCTCTAGGCGGCGGTGGAGACATCGCTGACGATGTACGTGGTTTTGGTGATGGGCGCGTCCATTGACGGTCGAAGACGGTAATTTTAAAAGTTTGGTTTATTAAACGGGACTTAAATTAAATGAACCAGATTTACAAGAATCCGCACTGCGCCTTAATTGTAGGTAAGACGGGTAGCGGGAAGACCAACGGAATATTAAATCTTTTAGAGACTGAATATAAAGCCGCGTTTGAAGCTATCGCGATCATCTGTCCGACGCTTTTTAAGAATAAAACGTATTTAGAACGTCTGTGGATATACAAGGACGAGAATGTTTACCTCTGCGATTTAGATCAGAAGAGACTAGAACTAAACGAAGCGATTGAACTTTATCAGAAAATTTTTGACGGGGTAAATACGTTGTTTATCATCGACGACTGCGCGGCTGATCAGTTTATTAAATATCGTAAAAAATCTAAGGCGAGTAACGCCTGCGCTCTTGGTAGGATAGCTTTTTCAGGGCGTCATTGCGATCATTCGTGTTGGCTCTTAACCCAAAAGTATAATTCTGTGCTCAAGGACGTGAGAGAAAATACCGCGTGGGTGGCAATCTTTCATTGCAAAGATAGATCGTCCTTTGACCAATGTCTCGACAAAAAGGACGTAGTACCGAACGAAAAACGAGAGGAAATCAAAAAACATTTACGCGACGTGAAACTTAGTAAGCCAATTTTAAATACCGAGCCGCCGGTGAGCTACTTAATTCAATAAAAAATGAGAAATATTTTAATCTTATTTAATAAAAGTAAGATAATGGTTGAAAATAATTTTAAAAATTGCGCTAAATGCAGATGGCTCCTGGACTCATCCAACTGTAAAACTCGGAAGACGGGTAACATCAATGCGACCTGTGAACAGTGCATCGAGAAAGTACCAGTTCATCAAGAATTGAATAAATGTCCCCATGGGAGACAAAGATATACTTGTAAAGAGTGCAAAGGAACTGGAATATGTATTCACGAAAAACAGAGAGAATATTGCAAGAATTGCTCAGATCCTATAGAAGTAACGATTCGAGGTTGGATATGTCATTGTCGCCAATCAGATAAAAAGCACAATCGATTTGACCCCGATCATTTTATCGATACGGACTTCTGCCATGGTTTGATCGAAGATTATGAATATTGCTATTGCAACGACTGCAACGTAAAATTGCAATATATTTATCCAAGAGATGAACTGTGTACCATCGAGCGGTTAAATACAGACCTTGGACATGTCAAGTCAAATTGTGTGTTGGACTGTCGTAAGTGTAATTTAATGCGTAAGTGTAACACGGTTCCCGAGTCAACTGACTCTAGTTACCATTTACTTACCCTTTGTTATAACTAGACTGATGTAGCCTGGTTATAACTTTTTTTTATTTTTGTTATAACAAATGATAGCTGTTTTAGAATACGTACAGCTAGTTGCTCAGCTAATTATAGCAGCTAACTTCACCTACTGTACGAGCGAGTATCTATGCCTAAAGCAAACGGTCAACAAATTTAAAAAGTATATATTTAAATGGACAACATCAAAAGCATTCTCCCCGATTCAAAAACAGAATCAACCGAATGTAAACTTATCGTCAAAGACAGACTGCTCGATAGCTGCGTCAGGTGAAAGCAAGAAGGATCTCGGAAGGAATACTCGATCAAAGAAATCGAAGCCATGTCACTCAAAGACCAAGAAAAGCTTTTTAATTTGTATGAAGTTAAATTTGGTAAAGAGATCGTAAAAACTCTCGGTCACGCGATCCTAAGTTTGTACTCTCGCTTGCTAGGAATAGCCACCCCGATCGATCTCCTTGGGTTCAACGTCAACTTAAAATCCGAAGAAGCGCTGACTAAAGACCTAAACGATGACCCGATTATCAGTCAGACCATGGGACACCTACTCACCGAAGTTTGTTACAAGTATGGAGTTTACTTGTCACCATTGACAGCTATGCTGATTACCACTAAACACCTGTAGTTCAACAAAAGTTCTATTACTATAAAAGAAGATGTCAACGAGCGAAGCGAACGAAGAGAGAATTACCCCGGTAAAGACGCAGGTACAGACGGTAACTAAAGCTAAAAATTCGAGGCGAGTAGAACAGGGTAGGAAGTTAGCCGAGCATAACAAAAAGATGAAGCAGCAGCTCGCCAAGATGAAATTAGCGAGCGAAGAGAGCAGCCAGAACTTCAGCTGAGAAAATAAAAATGAAAATAAAATTTATCAAACGGCCATCGAGAACAGAAATTTTATATTGGGTGGATTGGCGATTGGAGCGCTTGCGGTCTATTTTATTTGGAAAAACAAGTTCACGCCTATGAAAGCCAAAATGAACAAGAACCAATTAGTTTAACCAAAAAGCGAACGCAGCGAGAGCAGAAATCCGAGCCAAGAAAATAAAATTGAAGAACAGATTTTGGATATGGAATAAATTTGGAATAAATTTGGATTAAATTTAAAAACTCCTTATTATTAAATATGAGTAACGCTAAATCAATCGACGAAAACGGAATCGCCAATACTGTTTACCACGGTGCCGTCGTTTCGGCAATCTCCATGGGTTACGCCATGCTATCGAGTAAGCTTTTTTAAATTAAACCGCCATACCTAACTAAATTGTCTGCCAAAGACGCGTTGAAATTGACCGCACTGTCTAGCGGTGCATTGGCCACCCAGGGCTGGTTGGTAGCACAGGGTATCCTGCCCGCGAGTTTTCCTATGACTAGTTAAAAAGGATTTGAACACCTTATTTTAAAGTTAAAGTAAAATGGCTGAAGGAGGATTCGATCTGGAGGAATATCCTCCATTGGAAGATCAAGATCAAGAACAAGCTGATATAAATAACTTAGAATGGGACGATACCTTTGATAAAATACAAGAAGAAACGTCCTCTGTGGAAGGTGGAGGGTCAAACCTGGAAGATCTACGACAGGAGCTCACTGAAGCTCAGGAGACTATTACTAAAGACGAAGTAAATAAATTTTATAAACACTTTAGCGACAGAGAAGATAAACCATCGCGACCTATCTATGCAAAATTTGAAAATCGCTATGGTGAAGGCTTATTTTACATGGGCGACAAAGGTCGTGTGCTGTTGACCAGTGCAGAAGTGGGGCGAGTTGATCAACCCGTAGAGCTCAGTGCGAACGTCGATCATGCTAAAGAGGCTGCTTATACTGCAAGGGTTGAGGCTCGAGAATTGATTACAAACGAACTAGGGTTTAGCACTTTTGGATCAAAGACAGAAAAAGCTAGGTCAAAGTTTAAATCCATCCAACCCGAAAATATTCAAATGGAAGAGCTTCCCCAAATATCAGACCAAGTGAGCGACATTGTAGAAGACATCACCCGTGACGTAGACCGTTCAATTCGAAGGGTTAAATTACAGAGAACTCGTCGCTTTAGATAAATCGTTACAAACGATAAAAGGAGAATTAATTTTAAATCAAGGTACATTAGATCAGTTAGACGCAAAAATTCAACAGGTCGAAGCCGATTGGAAGAAGTGACATCGGAAGGAGAACGTACAGAACTTCAACGGCAATTGGACGACTTACGAGTCGAAAGACGGGGTAGATTAGAAGTCATCGATAGAAACACCGATCAATTGACGAGCCAAATCAATCGCATCAAAGAAACGATCGAAAAGATCACGAATTCAGATTTGACACTACGCGAGAAGATTCGAACTATATTTAGAGAGCAAGGCGTCACGATCGTAAGCATTTTAACAGCTTTTAGTTTAGCCGTGAGTACCATTGTTAGTAGCATCGTAGCTAGCGTCAGAGCTGTTGGAGCGAGCGGAGCGAGCACACAGCACCAAAACCAATGCCCGGGATCATCGGTAGCGTTTTTAGTTGGATTTTTAACGTGGCGAGTAAAGCTGTCGGCTGGGTGGCAGATCACGTGTGGACCTTGTTTGTAGGCGTGGGTGTTTTGATTTTGACGTACGTGCAAAAGATGTAAAAAGGCAAAAAAAATTAAACCTCACCTCAAATTTGGGTTGAGGTTTTTTTATGCCTTAAATCAAATCGTTTAAGTTAAAATTTTATATAACGTAAAACCGATGACACCCACGGCAACGGCTCCAACGGTTAAGGACAGTTTTTCTTTGTTGTGTATGTCGAGCGGTTTGGAAGGGGGAGCTGGGGTGATGCTCGGTTTGCTCGCTTTGTTTTGGTCGCTGCGTTCGCTTTTTGGTTCGCTCGTTTCTTCTGCAAAATCATATTTGACTTGAGACCTCAAATTTAAACCCGGTACATAACCAGTCTGCATATCTGCTGTCGCAATCCGTAAATTATTGTTATAACCTTCAAAAGTGCCGATGCGTAAGTCCATGTTTGACGGGGTTATATACAAACTCGGACCGATTACATAGTTTAAATGAGTTTTAGCGTATTGGATCGTATCTTGAAATTGGTTGATAGATCGTTCGTGGTCGGGAGCTGCATTGATTAAAGCTTCTACGTTTGTTTTAAATTGTTGTTGCGTGTCTAATCCAGTGCCGGTGGCTAAAACGCTTGTCTTGGTCTGTGCCCGTGCCCCGAGTAATGCGTAGACGTAGGCGCGGATAGACTCGTTTACCTTGGTGATTCCCACGTCTGTCAACTGAGTCCTTTTGCGAGGTATAAAACCCCATCATCCGCTAGTCGCGACTTTTGAGTCTTGCTCGATATATTCAACTACATATTGTACTGTTTTGCCAGAGTTAACTGGTGCATAATGCCAACTCATCACCTTGTGATCTTCTGGCTCGAGGCTGTAGTGATAACCTAAAACCTGTTCTAACGAGCCTGTCCCCATTGATTCATCCATAGCTTTATATTTTTTATATATTTCGGGCATAGGAAAAAGCGCATCTGGATAAAAGTCACCACCTGGAACGGGTAACCACCTCCTAACACCCGTGTCCATCAAACTGCCTCGGTCAAAATAATAAGCTGAACCAAGGCCATTTGTATTGAGGTCGACGGTTTGCCTAAAGTTAATGTCCGAGTCAACTCCAAAATCGCTGCAAATTTTCAAAAACTTTTCGCGATTCTAATAATTTTCAAGCTATTTAAACTCGTTTTCGATGGGCAATTCAAAATCACACAAATGAAAGATTCTTCTAACCGTGTAATATACGTAAAGCTGTACAGGGCGGATATATATGGATCTGCGTCAACGATTTTCCAAAAGTCTACTCCGCATGCCGTCGTCGCACAATAGACCGCAAAGTTAATCTGATTTTGGTAAAACGACATCTGGTCTTCTTTCCAGCGTTCTATAACTTCGTCCGTAGTAACTTTTGGTAATTTGTAAGCTGTTGTCATGTCGATAAAGTTTACTGTAAAAGAGTTGTCTCTGTTGACTACAATATTTAACTGACTAAAGTTGGTTCCCATTTATTTTAAAAGACTTTTAAAAGGAGGGGCTGTCGGTTGGGTCGCTTCTCGATAAGCGGGTGGTGGGTCTTGATATCGGGCCGACTTTGTAAAACTTATTCGCCAAGTTTTTTCATAAGATCTTTTTTTTAAAACGGCCGCCCGTACGTTGGCTAGCGCTTCTGCTCTTTGGTTGACTTGGCGTTCGATTTCTTCTTTGCTGCTCGCTTCGCTCGCTTGCAATTTTGTAGACGTACTCGATCTGATCTTTTCTTTCATTTCGTTAAACTTTTTCAGCTCGGATAAAATAAGTACAAATTCTTCCTGGGATATATCACCGTCTTCAATCGCGTGAGATACGTATTCCTTGATGGCGTTTAATTTTGCGTCTGCCAACATTCGAATTTGGTCGTGTTTTTTAGTTTTGTGGGTGAGTCTACGGGAGGCATACTTTAGAACCGCGTAAGCACCAAACGCACCAATAGCGATGCCTTCCATCACAAGTCCGACGGGTCCGGTAACGACTCCCAAAATGGCGGGAAAGCCAACGGCTGCCGAGGTCGCGCCCAGGGCTTCCACGCCGTACTCCACGTATCCGAGTGCGGTTAAAAGCCGTTTGATCTTTTTATAGCTAGCTTCGCGTGCGTCGCGTTCTCTTTGGATTTGGGATTTAATATCTTCGATCTTTCTAAATTTTGGTTTCCGCTTGTTCAGCCGAGTTTAAAGTCAAATTTGGGTAAATGTTAGTCGTCATCTTTATCATAATATTACTTTTATAATTACGCGTTTTAAAAAAAATGTCTAACTCGATTAAAATTTTGCCGATGTTATTCAAGAGCTCACCTCGATCGTTTTTAACAGAAAAAGTCAATTCACTGATGTTCCTGTCGATTAACTTTTAGGCGTTTCACACGTCACGGTTGTTAAGGTGCGAGGCTCGGTAGCTGTTACGTACAGCAAGTCTAAAGACTGGCCGTTATAAAAATTGTAAAATATATTTAATTGTTTGCAATGAATAAACGCGAGTTTCAATGGGTTTAAATCGTACTTGCCTTCGCAAATAACGTTGGGTAAAAGTTTTATTTTGGGTAAGTTCAGTAGCTTGGACACTTCTTTATTTAGTCGCAACTTGAGATTGGGGTCCGTAATGGCCAAAGTCACCTGTTTAGATTCTGAGTGAACCTTAAAAGAAACGCCCGGAATCGAGTTTAACAAAAAGTGAAACCAGTCCATGTTATAATAACCGGGGGATAGCACGATGCTTCCTCTTTGGCCCCCGGTTAATGGTTGAGATGAGCTTCGCGAATGAAGTCTGTCGTATATAGGTTCAGTTTAATAGCCCCGTCAAAAACAGTCTTTTAGTTAATTCTCTTCTGGGTCTCGCGGGTGTTACGGGGAAGTTGGTAGTAGGTCGAGTCGGGGATTCCCTTCGTAAATTTCATCTAAAGCTTGTCTTTGCCCCTCGAGCAGTGAAGCTGATTTTACTTTTTTATTGTTGATATCAAAAGCTAAACGAGCTCGCGTTTCTAATGGTTGTCTTTGGTTTAACTGATCTTCTAAGGTTGCGATTTCTTGGTTTAGCTGCTCAATTTCATCAGCGATGATTCTAATTTCTTCCACTAAATTGCCTCTTTCATTTGCTTGGATCAATCTGTTTTTAGCTGTTTGTACTAATTCTGAATTGGGAGATACTTCCGTTCTTTCCTCTGAGGGTATTCCGGGCGGTCGTTCGCCAAGTACCCCTGCGGGCCTACCGTCCAAGTTTGTATCCCACTCAATTTCAGTGGCGTTTGTTACGTTAAAATATCCAGCTTCAAACTGAATATTCTTTACTCGGACGACCTTGTCGCCTTTGGTGTTGTTGATGACATCTCTCAATTTAAATGTCTGCTCGCTCTCGGTTAAGCAAAACGTGTGAGTCTCCATTTTATTATATACGTTTCTTGTTTGGTCAATCTATAGGTCTTGTTTGGCGAGGTTTAATTTGTCGAGGGCGATCTCCCAGTGCTTATCCGAAACTTGAAATAGACCTTTCACTTGAGATTCGGTTTCCCCGGTTGTCTCTTGATAACACACCGCGATTAAAGCCTTCAACGGTTTACATCTAGAGATCTTACCGTTTAAAACTTGGTTTAACTTATATTCTATTTCACCCGCTTCGCCGTTTTAAAGCAAATGTTATATTTTTGTTAGGTTTTTCTTGATTTTGGTGGTGGCGCTTTTTCCAAACGTGATGCTTATAATATCGATCTCCCATGTCTACAGGGGTGTACGAAGAAACCCACCCAAAAATTAGACCGCAATCTTTACAAGCGTATCTTTCGTCTATTTCAAGTATTTGGTGGTTACAAGGGGGCCTCGGTTTACTTTGTTTTTGAGATCCTGCTATGTGTATTTCCTTTAGATTCAGCAAGTGACAAAGTTCCGCATCAGTCATCTTTATTAATAGTTCATTTATTTAAGGAAAAAAATTAACCTCAGTTATAACTCGGGTGGGATTTCTACTTTAATTAAATGTTCGACCTCAGCGTCGTATTTAATAATTAGTCCAATTTTGTACAAATCAGCGTCGAGTTTAGTCGCTGAATCGGGGAGTGGCTCATTCTCTCGCGCGTGCCACAGCTTTTTATGCTTGCCGTCTACGAGCACCACGTGATCCATTCCTTCCAACGCGACACAATTTACGCAGCAGGTGCAATGCGTACAACCAAAACACTCGATACAATGGGCGCACTCGTAACAGTCCTCGCAACTGTCCAAGGCATTTGAATTTCAGCAGTCGCATGAATTAAAACAAGCCACGCAATTCATACATTTACCGCAATCGTCGCAGGTGGAGCAGTCGTTACATCTGGTGCAGTCGTTACATTGGTGACAACTGTGGCATTCTTTACAATCGGTGCATTTTGCATAAACTTTCGGAATTTAAACAACGAAAGCAATCGTACGAATCTATCAAGTCGATCGAATTTCTCGTGTCTTTGCAAAAATAACAATTCGCGTTTGTAGTTTGATCTACCATTTATTTTTATGTAGTGTTTATTTATTTATTTTTTTTTCGTTTTTTATAACGGGCAAGTCTCGACTTGTAGCGACGGGAAGTCCCTTTTTTGTTTGTGAGTGATTGTTGGTGCGATCGGTGCTGGTCACGAGTTGTTTACAGGAAAAGTGCGCCGGGGTCAAGAGTTCAAGGTCAGTGGAAATCCCCGGCGTTGGTGGGTGAAAGGGTGTTTTGGCTCAGAAGGTGAATATATACCCGGTATTTTTGGAACCGATTTTTGGGGGCGATGAGGTACCCAGGGAAAATTGTTAAAATCTGGAATTCCAGATTTTTAGGGGATTTCCCCGATTTTTTGAGTCGATGTATATGTACTACCCAGGAGTTTTTGCTGAAAACGATGGAAAAGGGGGTGGGCTCCACAACTGTCCATTTCCCCCACTACATTTTTAATTATTCCCACAAAACAAAATCACCCCCCCCCAAAGTGATTTTTCCGAAGTCATTTTTCCAGTGGCAACCCTCAACTTTCTCGGCCACTTAGGACCATTTTCCAACCGTAGTTTTTAGCCATTCTGCTCTCATATGAAAACTCAAAGGCCCGGGGAGTTCATCCTGGCAATGATTTACACAATCTCACCATTTTGGAGGCCAAACAATCTCCTTGTTCAAAAGATAGGTTGAGCGTGTTTGTAAAACTTTTCAACCTCTTCCCAAGAGTCAGCAGGCGGCGCTATTTCGGTCTGACTTTGCACAGATTTCTGTGGGTGCAGACCATTAATTCAAGTGAGAATTTCTGGCCAGCTCATTAGCATTAAAAGTGCCCACACAGTATCTTTTGATACCAGTATCTACGCCCTTAGAGGCGGAGTTAAGTTCAATACCAATATTATAAATCCATTTTTCATGATGATCAAATCTTTCACAGGGCCTATCGGTGCATTCCCTCACATCGTTCGATTTCTGGGAGCTCATTAATATTTTGTGATCCCATTGGGCTTTTATAATAAGACATGCCATAATTAGGACGGATCATTGAAATATTTCTACAAATCCCGAATTTGGGAACGGTAAGTTTCCACGTCTGCCAGTGGCGTATTTCTACCACAAAAAAGCCTAGTTTATAAGATAGAGGCGGACGGCCCGGCTACATTCAGAGCTGAACGTATAATTTTTTGGGTTTCTTCGAGGAAAGGCGAATTCAAAAAAATCTACGTGGCTAACCCACCCCCATAAAATTGAAAAGAAAAGTGATCTTCTGACTATAATCTTGAATTTCAAGTGAAAAAAAAAGAGGACAACTCCTTCCGGAGTCAACAGGCGGCACTATTTTGGTTTAATTTTGCGCTGTTTTCTATGGGCGCGTATTATATTTGGTGTAATATGCAACCCTGTGCACGCACATTATTTTTTTCCAGGACTTGTGACATACATCCTCTACTGGCCTTAGTAATCACGAGCAATTCGTTGAAACAGTAAGGCACGGCGGCACGATACGACAAACGACACCACGACGCTCACGAAACCGTCGTAGCGTCGTGGTGTTGGGGCTAGTATATCGTACGGAACGCGAAAACGACGCGACGCAATTTTGGCGGCCGCAGAACCCCACAACTTCCACAGGAAATTTCCGAAAGGCGACATAATATGAAATGAACATTGAATCAAGTGTACGAATGTCAGTGTGTGACCTATTTAATATATTTTGCGTATAAATTGGAAGTGTTGGCGTAACATCTTTATGCAGGAACATAATTATTTTGTTGGGCAGGTGGTCATGCTGGAAATCGCTGCACGCCCCGGCCGTCGTTTTCGTGCGGTGGGGGCTTTCAGTTTTTACAGTCACCAACAGAGGGCGCACCTTGTGGCGGATTACGAATGTCCTTGTGATGAGAACGTACATGTACATGTACATGTAATCGACTGTTGCATAGCTTTGCTCATAGACAGGTCCTTGCATTATGTGATCCTACCTCCATGCTTTATACTTTGCTAAAAGGTATTCTTTTTTTATCATCAAGGAAATCGAACACGACAGTCTTCACTATATCACCCGGACACGTATGCTTCCTTTCTCAATTGAGTTTTGCTTATTGTTCATGGTCATACACTTAACGCCAGCGAGCTTCGTGATGGAAACAGGACGTCTGACACTGACCATGTGTTTTATTCCTCCATGCACTGACAGAATTAATAGCGTAATCAAATAATGCCGTAGCCTTTTCGATCAGTGAAAATTCATTTATTCCCTTTCTTCCTGTAAAACAAATCAATATATTCTTGCGACCAGGGTGTTCACAAGAATGTGAAACACGTAATGATGAAGCTAGCGTTGAACTAAAGGTCATCCTGATGTCATTAGCTCAGAAAGGTTTTTATTTTAAAGCCAGATTCGTGAACTTAGAAATCTTGTTTGCTTTGATTTGATTCTTTCACAGCGATTTGGTGTGTAACCAAAAGTCCACTTGATATTCCAATAGTTTAGAATTAATAGGGTTTAATGGTGTTGATAAAAATCAGTTTGTGACATTGTCAAGGATCGATACTGGCTTCTAATGACGATGTTGTATAAAATGGCTCAATATCACTTTGAAAAACATTTCTACTTTTGGCTTTATCATGTGTTTCATTGCCAATGCCCATTGCAATATATATATGGTGTGTATCTTCAGGAAAACCCCAACAAGAAATATTTTCAACGTTTACATTGCACTGTATGTTGGCAACACGTGGTGCGGTGTCTCCGTGTGAGACTACGGCATGCACAAGTATCAAACACTGGCTACGGCTCTCCAACGCTGCCTCAAACGCTTGATCAAACTCGAAACCATAGTCGTAGGAGACAATACTGGATTATGGTTACCCCTGTCATGCGCCGTCCCATACAATCACACAGGCAGTGCTGGGTGAAGGTACGTGTAGTATGCATGTTCAGTAGCTTTTCAGGTACAGCAGCAAAAGCATATTGTCTGGCAATTTGTGGTGTGTCTGGCAAATGGCACACCTTTCTAGACTGTAAAACAGTGTGTTGGTGTTGCCAAACCTTTTTGCTGGTAAACTTAAAAATTTCATTCAGTTACATACATGTAGATCATGGAGGTCCGTTGTCAGATCCTGCTGGTAGGGTCAGCACGATCTTGTCAGCTTGTATCTTGCGCGAATTTAGTGCTCTCCATCTAAATGGATTTACCTTTGAATGAGATACATTCATAGAATAATCACCACCATAGGATAATCACTACCATGCATGTAGGATAATCAACTCAGGAGGTAAAATAATAAAATGTGCACAAGAGTCAAGATATGGCTGAACAGCACTGTCTTATACCTTCAGAAAACAAGCTCTCAACCCTTTTTGAACAATTTCAGCATCTTGAAATTCCATTGGCCTATTCCCTAATCAGTGACGTTTTGCGCTTGAACAAATCTCAGAAAATTCCACATTCACATGTAAGAATTTCATTAAAGTTGACAAATTGTAATCGACTATTACTACCTCTACTCACAAACCCAACTGACGGTACAAATTTGTAAGAAAATTCATTTAATGCTTGTGCATTTGTAAAATTTAGTAGCTAGTGTACACATGTATTTGTATGTCTATTCCTTCCTCCATGGTTACGTATAGTAACCGCAGTGTGACTTACAAATTTTGTAGATACATGTACATGTATGGCATTGTATCTGCACAAGCATCACGAACAGTTTATCAGTAAGGGTCTGTCCAAACTACTGTAAAGGACACATTTGCACAACATTCAGTGCAAATCTCAAACTGTAAAATTTTACCATTATTATGACTTCACTATTTCTGACTGTTACCATTGAAAGGTAAAGATAAATGAGCAGTATTTGAGAAATTACAGAAGTTTATTCTTGAGGATATAACGTTTGTCACATGGACACTGGAGAGACACTTTGTTTCTTAAATTTAAAATTCTTAAAATTAAATTTAAAGCACAATTGAAAATTACCTGCAATGTGTTAAATACTGTTTAGTTAACTTTTAGAAACTTTCATTATCTCATAAAAACAGTTCCAGTGTAGATAACAAAAAAATTTATTTAAAAGAAATGTAACATTTGGCACTGGACAGACATTTTTCTGGTGCTTGAATTAGAGCATGAGAACACAATTGTTCACAAACCAAACTAGTTTGTTTTCAGTTTTCAAGATTATTTTGTTAAAAATACTATTAAACTTCAGCTAAAATGAATACTATTTAAGTTTCCCTTAGTAAGTAACGTTTGTTACATGGACAGATGTAACATTTATCACATATCATAACCTCGGGACAGACAGTCTTCTCATTTTCATTTCAGCAAAATGAACTTATTTTTCCTCGTGAGATGTTATTGTATTTCATTTGGCTTTGTAATAAATGTATATGTACTAATAAGATAAATCTAAGATTTCTACATTTAAAGCAAAAAATACATGTAGTTGTGACGTTACAAAATAGTGGACAGACATCTCCAATTCCTAAAATCAAATCTTAGTTTTGTTGTCTGATAAAAAAAACCCACAAATATGATGTAAACTAAATTGTAAACACTTTCTCAAGAAGATACAGTATATAGTTTTGTTGCGGTTATCTGCTCAAGGAATGGCAAACTCAGTCTTTTTCATGTTTGTCACTCTGTGGACAGACACCGTGACGTACGTTATTCCTTAATTAGCTCTCCTTAAATTCCTGTTTAAGATTTCCTGTTTAATTTTCTGTTTAATGTTATACCTGCAGTACCCACGTTTTAACAGATGAATTGTTTTTGTCTGTGAGAGTGGTATTTTGGTCCCACTGGAACTCCTAATATAAGCCGGACATTTTCATCAAAATCGTGATTATTTTAACAACTAACAACCAAATCGCTGTGTAAACAGTGTCTCTACAATCATACAAACATCAGTAATATTGTTAAAGTTCGTTTCTTGACTCTCAACACCAGAACACTGTTTAATTAAGAGAAATGATTTTGGTTATGTGCAAATGTGTTTTTTTAGTATGGACAAACCCATAAACGATTGATCGAGCTGTCACAAAACTGATTCCCCAGCTGTCTTAAAACTTAACTTTAAAGTGACGCAAGAAGTTACTGAAAAAACTCCTGAAGGCGCAATATGCAAAAAAAAAAAAGTGCAGGTTGGTAATATGAAAAAAATTAAGGGGGCTCCCCTGGCAGCTATTTAACGTTAAAGGTAGCACTTTAAATACTTTGCTAGCATACTACATGTAAGTGGTTTCAATAGCGTTCCACCTTTACCTATAGTTTTATCTTGTGTCCAGCAGACTGCAACACAAATGTCACAGGTGGATGTAACTACATCAAATTTGCATCTTGGTGGACCACAAGCAGGTCCTATTTTAGTTTTTCCAGCTGAGGTTAATGAAGAGCCACTGGCCGTTTGTGAATACAAAGGAAAGAAAGAGGGATTTTATTCCAGCTAACTTGTATGGATACTAAGTATTGTGGACGTCTGTGGTTGGAATCGTAGAGGGTGATTTTTTTCCTTCAATCTGTCACATGTTGGAAACTGTCAATTTTGAAAGATTCTTTAATTGATTGCCCAAATTTGTTGCCTTGAATTTTGTGTTAAAGAGGAAAAATGCTCACTTCAGTGCCTCATATACTTCAGTTTCACTTAATAGCTTGGATCCATTGTGTGATAATATATTTGTTAACTGGTACGCGTCCCTCTCTTTGAACGCATCATTTTGCTTTAGAAGCCCTATTTAATAACACAGGGTGGGTAGTCGAATCAGGTCGATTTTGTAATTTGTTTGAAATGGTAAAATCAATAATTAATTTCAATTTTTGTTTAATCCTGTGTAGAAGCAAGATGGCTTCAGATGCATAGCATCGGAATCCTGACTGTGATAACAAAAGGCCATTGGCAATTGCTTATTTGGTTCGGGTCCTTGACCTCTCTTTGGAAACCCTATCTCACGAGTCAATGATGCTAGGCCTTGTCGACTGTGGAAGCTGGCTGGTGTTTTTGGCATACATCACACTTTTTGTCAACAACAGTAAGTCATTCTTGAGTCTGGACATCATTCTTCTCTCTTTCTTGCTGATGAATCCTCTGCTAAGCGTGCTATAGGTCAAGATCTTGCCTTGGGGGAAAAGTCATTGATCACGTTGATAATTAACAGTCAGATGTCATTGGTAGCTGTGCCAACCGTCAGTATGCCAAAAGGAATTTCATCCTCGGGAATTTTATTATCATATTTACCATATTGCCCTAGCAACCCTCAATATTGAGGTGTGCTAAAAGAGAAAGAGGGGGGGGGAGATAACGAGGAATGAAAGAGGTCTCCTGAGAAGGTGCCGTCAGCTTTAACCTGAATCTGACCATGCTTGATGCTATACATTAATTACTCGTTCTTTGTACAGGTACCGTACTTCAACAAAATTTCTGCATTGAGTTACACATAGTAATTACAGTGTTTGAGCTGTAGAGTCCACAACGGTGAACCCCTATTGTACAAATTACACCAGATGCCGGATTTGATTTGGTTTTTATGTAATGACTTGTGGAGGCCATGAACTGAAATCCTTTTTAAGTCGTAAGCTTTTTAATCCTCTTGTATTGTTTAGATCTGTTGATAGTGCTCACTAAAGATGAACAAGATGGTTACAGCTACAGTACAGTCCTGGTGACTTTGCTGATTGAGCTCTTCAAACTTATGGTTGCTGTTATCTTCTACTGCCTCAAGTAAAGGAAAGTTTTGTATGCTCACTTCATTAGTTTTAAAGTTTGGTATGGTGGTTGTTGGACCTGAAGTCGATTCCTTCTCGGTAAATCCATTGTAAAGTTCACTTTATGGAGGTTTTTGTGGGAAACTTGCAATTCACTAAATGTTTACAGCAGATCCAAAACAAGTTCACTGGTGGGGCTACTACAGTCGGCTGGAGAACATGTTAAAAACTGGAACTCTTGCTCATGTTTAGAGGGGAACCTCAATTTCGGGGAGAGCGGAATTTTCAACAGCATTGACAAACACGAAGGGCTGTGTAATGGCTGTTGCAGTTTCCACAGAAAGTGGAGGCCATGTGATGTTAACTTGAACTTTGGCGTACCTAGCAAGTGTTTTTTCCAAATTATACATGCAATGTTTTCCTTGTTTCTTTGCATATATCAATTTCCAACAGGTATTCATTTGCTAAACTGATCACAGATCTGCAATCAAACAACTCAGGTGAGTTATTGCAGGTACAGGGATATGCACTACACAAAGTTTTGAGAGAGAAATTTGTGCAGTGATAGGCCAAGGAGATAAATTTTTAGTGCTAATTTTTATCTCTTAGCCAATAACCAGATAAAAATAGAAGGCAAAGAAGCAAAAAAGCAACAACTCAAAATTCTCACTGCGATATGACTACCTGTGTCAGGGTTGTAGCCAGCAAATAAGAATTGGGTGTCCGACTTTGCCTGAATTTAAAGATGTTCTAAGTTACTGAATGTTTCTGCTATTACATGTGCAGTTGCACAGCAAAACCTAGGTGTCAAAATGGCCTAATTGTCAGTCTAACATGTATGAAGAGTTGTGGGGACCATTCTGATTTAATCCGAATTGTCTTGATTTTTAGTTAACAGACCGCAAAAAATCGGAACATTCCGATTTCAAACAAAATAGAAAAACAGAAATTAAAAACTTAAAGAGTCATGGCAAAAGAGGGCGCCAATGCACAGGAAAAAAAGAGGGCGCCATTGGCTGTTTTTTTCATCAGTTGCCATTTTGTGTAGCAACGCTCGCATCTAACGTGACTTTCCTTTGCGCGCGTGTAGTCGTGATCAGGCATGTCAGGTGGTGTAACCTCGGTTTAAATAGAGAATTGTTGCGGGAGGTAACAAGTTTGTAGAGCGATAAGGATAAGAAGCAAAAACGCAAAGATTTAGGGACGAATACAAAGAGCAGTTCCAATTCATAACTACATGTAAGGGTGAGTTTTTCGCATTCTGCAAGATTTGAGGCAACATATCAGCCATTCCATGGGGATGCAGAGAGGGACCGTCTCAAGCATTAAGTTCCAAGGGGTACTGAGATGTAGATATGTTCTGTTTAAAGAAAGTATTTAACTCAAGGTATGGGAAGACAATGACAAGGGAATTCTTCAAATTTTTAAAAACTGTTGCCTCGCCAAACTAAGGGAAATGTGCCAGGAATTGAATCCAAAATTTTCTGGGGGTCCTCAAGCAGGCCCCACACCCCACGCCGTAAGGGCTTCGCGCTCTGTGCTCCCAGTTGTGTTCCTATTTTTGACTTTCCAATGTTGGCAGGTATGAAAAAATCGTAGAAAGTTGCATCCCCATGGCTATAACAACATTGACTTGTACATGTATGTTATGGTCGTATTGGTTCATATCGATACTATGTACATGTGCAGTACATACAAACAGTAATCAATTAGTTATCATGAACACTCTGTTTCTCATTCAGAAGTCTTACTTGCATATGAACATAAACGTGTTGGTAGATTTGATTGTCAACGAAGCACAAACGTCAAACAAAGCATTTGAAAAGAAATGTTTTATTCTTTTCGGCCTTTTTCAGAAAACTCATACTTTTACAACTTCTCATTTGCTTGATTTTGTTGCAGGTTTTGCCTTCTACCTTCTTCCATCAGCCCTGTACTCTGTTTTCAATAATCTGGCATTTCTGAATCTTGCCTACTTTGACCCTACGACCTACGCAGTACTTCTCCAGTTCAGCATTGTTGTAACTGGTGTCTTGTATCAGGTAATATGCTACAACCCACATCTACCGTGTTTCCATAGACGTAGAAAGGGAGTCAAGTTGGTACAATACTGGTTTTCGTGTATACTACCTCTTGTAACCTGGGTTCAAATTCCACTCATCATGGTGCAGGCCCATGGCATCGATTGGGCTCTCAGTTTTTCCTCCCACCTCTAAAGCTGAACATTTTTCATTGTCTCCTCCCCAGGGACCCGTAGGGAGAATGTTGATAACTTATGGGGCTTCATGTTAGTTAAATGAAGAATGATTGAAGCAGGTGTGTAGTTGCGTCTTTGCTTCGATCTCATCTTTGCCGATATGCAGCCACACAGAAAATGCAGTCTTTTAATGCAGACAAAATGTAGTAGATCTGACAAAATTTAAGTGTGGCAAAGTTTATTATCTTCAGATAATGCTCTGCATTTCTGCTTTCCAGAACACTGCATAAAATTTACATTTTCATTGTTGATTAATTATCTTAAATTTGCTCCCGGTGAAATGAAACTAAAGATGCCTCAAAGGCACCCATGGCACTGAAGCTATGGAGAGAAGACAGTGAAGAAATGTTTATCATTACAGGTGGGAGGGAAAACCCAGTATAGCTGCTGTGGGAACTAAAATGCAGTCCTCACATCAGCCTGGTTCTTTGAACCCTGCTCTTTTAAGTGAAATGTGAATAAAGACTACATCAGCAACTTACATGTATGTTAGCTGAGCATTACTATGATGGACCAGAAAAACAAATTAATTTTCTACATAGCATCAGTGAAAACGTCAGCTGTTACTTTTTTGTTGGTACCCCATCACTTTTGTTCAGTGGCACTTGCAGGGCTCGAAATTAGCAGGTGCAGGTAGCTAAAAAGTGCCCATTTGTCTCATAAATGCACCCCTAAATATAAAGTAAAGTGCAAGTACTAATGCCCGTTTGTTTCTGTTCTTGCCATGAAAAATTCCTGAACTTTTTACTTCAGATCACCCTTGTCATGGAACCACAACATGTGAACAATTGTTTACGATGTCACAGAGCACAGCAGGCTCACATGCATGCAGGTACACACACACACAGTGCGTTTTGTGTATCAGTGTCGCGATCTCACTGCTGTCTTGCACAGGGCATGTCCAAATCACTCGTCTGTGGTTGGAATCTACACACAATTTTATGGGAACTGGATGTGGCCACAACCAAGTGATTTGGACACTGCCTATTGCAGTTATTAGTTTCCTTTTTAAGTGTGTGTGCATGTACATAGTCTAGGCCTGTTGCTGGACTGTCAGCATTGCTTAGCACTTGTTAGGGGTTGGTCATGTGCACTGTATCGTGCAAGCTGCTGGACTTTGATCGATCGCAAGATAGCTTTTTCAATAGTCACTTCTCAAAAGCAGCCTAGGTTTATCGCAAAAATAACGACACAATCATGGCATTTACAGCTAAAGATTTCAATCCGAGTCTGCCAAAGTCTAAGCGGTAAGTTATCAGTGTTGTTAATTTAAACAGAAACAACAGCTAGGACCATCATCTTTTTGCTTCATTCATCAGTATATTAAATTTGTCAGTAACCCCTCATATTTTTTTTTATTTTGTCACTTTGTATTAAGTTGTTTAATTTTCTAGAGCACATATGTGAGCTGTCACCACAGAATGAGCTAAAAGTCGGAATTTTCAAAAATTGAGATATTGGTATCTTTTAAATCAGCAGAAAGAGAGCTTTCAATGGTATGACATGGAACACTTCGGGTAAAAGTATGAGGTGACAATGTGGAATTTTTTTCTGGCAGCATTGGCGGCATTATTTCTGACATTGTTTCAACATTTCTGACTGGGCACAAATAATGCTATCATCTAAATTATTCAGAAAATGACATTTTTAAATATCTGATCCTGCTAACAACATTAAAATTAAATAAAGGGTTACTCTTTCAAATTTGAAAAAATACCAAAATTGACCTCCACTTTAAAATTTGACTTTGAAACTTTAAAACTGGAAAGAGCAGAATGTGACTTTACAGTCATTTTGTCGTGCAAGGTGACATATCTTTAATGTAGTACGGGAGCTACTTCCTCCCTTAAAGTGACAAATTCAGCTGTCTAGGGACCTGCTCCCATGATGGTTAGCCTCAGAAAGTTGGCTTCTACTATTTCATTATCAAGCTCACTATGGATTTAATTCCTCCTATTCCATTCACAGTACATGTTCAAGAGAGATCTAACCTGGTTGCAGTGGATCTCCCTGCTTGTCTTGACCTCTGGTTGCATCCTGACACACTTCAAGGAATCTAAGGAGGTCCTCTTCAAACTGAGGGACGTATTCATCCTCCTCCAGGTCCTGTGCTCTTCCTTTGCCAGCGTCTACAATGAGTACCTCCTGAAGAGCTACAGCAGTCAGGTGGACTTCTGGCTCCAAAGCGTTTTCATGTACACCGACACCAGCCTCTGCAGCGTGGCCTTGATGATTGCCATGGGCAGACTAAGCCCAGCCATGCTGACTACATCCAGCATGAGGTCCATGTTTCAGCCGATGGTCATCCTCATAGTTACCAACAATGTGACAGCGGGTTTGGTAACCGGTGTATTTCTCCACAAGTTGAACTCCGTCTTGAAGAAGTTTGCGGTCGCCATAGAGATGATTATTATTGCAGTCTTGAGCAAGTTCCTCCTAGGAACAGCTGTCGAGATCTCAACAGCCATATCTGTCTTACTAGTTTCACTGTCAATCATTCTTTACTCTCTGAACCCCTTGGGAAGTGAGAGAGAAAAGGTTGTTAGGCCAGACTTGAAGTGTTCAAATGGTGTGGGCTATTAGCATTGCAGTGAAGTCCAGTCTAGTTGGTAACTTCCAGTTTGGCATTGCCATGTAACTGGAAACAGTGTATGTCCAGTGTCCCAAGGTTTTATTTACACCCGTAATAATGCATTCTGACAATAGTGTTCTTTTACTTCAACTTTTCTTTCATTTTTTAAAAAATCAAATGCTGTGGATTTGGCTTGTCCTTTTTATGTACAGTTTTGCTCTTTCTCAAGTTTCAAAAGACAGAGAAAATACTATTATTGAATTTGACTCTGATTAGAATCAGGTCAGACAAAAGAAATATAAATGAAAACAAAGCTGTTACAAATATTACGGTGTAATTTTCAAAATGTGATTGGGTTATTTCTCAACATTAGACATGTCAGATGAGTTGTCATGTCGACTATTGTAGGGGAAGGTAGATGTAGTTGAATAATAAAATTCAGCATTGCATCAATGTTTTCATTATTTGTAAACAACAGCAAACAGTAGACTTAAATTATAATGGCATCGCACTGTGTTTCAATGTACATGTACAGTTTCCTACTGGACTGTATGCATCTAGTCCCACATCGTTGCCATAGGAAAACGCACATGTAAACAAAGCATGGCGTTAAGTCTGTTTGATAAATCTTGCTATGCAAAACTCAACCTATCATCTTTCTGAACATTAAAAGTAGCTGACATGTGCATCACAAAATATAAATAGCAATTTTAACACTGGTGCCTGTTCTAATTGCAATCTCAGTCTTTCATTTTTCTTTTTTTATTCATGTATACAATGATATGCAGTTCTTTTAAATGATACTTTATTTTCTTTTATAAGTATTTGGAAAATAATAAAAAACAAAATCACTGAATCGAGGAAAAAGAACTTTGCCTTTAGTTTTTTCCATGAGGAGGTCCTCTTTATTTTAACCAATCGGGTAATTAAAGCTCTTGTTCTCTCAAGATCACCACATGACAATGAGAATTTCAATAGTGCACTTCCATTTGGGGGACAAGTTTAAGATCCATTTTCATTGATTGATAGCAGATATTTGCAGCTTGTTTTGCTGCTTTCGGCTTGGTTATACCTTTTCCCTATCTCTTCATTTTTTACATAAATTTGGCAGTAGCCCCACAACTGCAGTACCGTACCAAACGTGGGTATTCGGCTCTTCCTGCGTGCAAGCTCTGCCGCTGTGATCACAGGTTACATGTACATTTGAAAACCTTTAGAGCTTACCAGTTATGCATAAAAATATGGCAGATGTGCCATCATGGAATACAGGGAAAAAATAAACGGAAGAGATTTAAAACATGAATCGCGATGCCGTACTAACTTGAGGAGCAAGTAATTGACTGACTCGAACTAGGTAATCCAATGGCATTTTGAATTCATTTCACAAAGGTGCATTTTCCATCACTTGAAGGTCTGTCATGTCTGTCCCGAATGGACGACCAGTTCTTCACGCGACCAACCTTTACTGATTCTTCCCACAAACGACTAAATTCGATTACATCATGTACTAATTTGTTCTCACAGTTTAGGCCCGGGCCTAAAATCAAGCGGGAAGGGCCGTTGATTTTTTTCTACAAGTTGCTTTTTCATACGAAACCCTTATTATCCTAGAAAACGGCAATTTAAGGGGAAAATGGGCACTTGTTGCAACGTATTAGGGAGGTGCCTCCCCTCATTAATGCTACTCCACTGGGCAAAGTATTTTTGCACCTCATGTCTCGTCAAAGGTACTCTCCATCCCACAATAGTTCTTTCTTGACTGCCGACTGAGGGGGTACTTCTGGCCTCAGCACAGTGTTCCTAAACGTCACGCCGACGTGCTTTTGGTTTGCCGTGCGGTATGCATGCTATTGCTACTTACATGTACTACTACTACTAGTTAACTTGTAAATATCGGTTTAGTTCGTCTCAAATTGAAGTTGTTTCTTTCTCAACTCCAATTTGTTCCGTAAGTAGAATCACCAAGAAATGAGCGTGTTCACTGAGCGACCCAAGGGTTTCTGCCAGTATGACTACATCGAAGAGGACAGCGACCAAGAAATTCATGGAAGAGACAGGTAGGACTTGATTTGAACGGCGTACACTATTGTAGTTTGTACATGAATGTACATACACTGTAGGGCCTAGGCTATAGTATTAAAGACTAGAGCACTTAATAGAACATCCTGCTTATAACAAGGAAATTGAGGTCCCAATCCTTTGTTTTTTATCGTTTTAATTTCTTATAATACAAGGTTCCTGTTGTTACAAGGTAATTTCCTAAGGACCTCTTAATAACGAGATTCGACTGTATTATAATCACATAATCGTGACCAAACTACCAGTTCATCACTGCCAAGTAAGTTCAAGTTGTGTATTTGGGGGCCCCGTTCCTGTGATATTATTAGAACTAAAGGGAGACCTACATGTACATTTACACTTTTGGATTTGTTTCGCCCCAACTATAGTATAAGTCCCAACTATATGTATATAGTTGAGACGGTCCCAACTGTAGTGCTGCAGTTAGGCTGGCCCAACTAGCATTGACCAATGTCTGTGGGAAATGTTTCAACATTATCCAAGTCAATGTGTCTCATACTTGACACAATTCATCTAAAATGTGGCACTTCATCTGTTCATCTAGCCCTATGACCAGTAACATGACATTTGTAAACAATATGACTTTGGCACACGTATGCTGGGCACATCATGCACACAGGACCTCTCTGCTGTAGTTGGGCCGGCCCAACTGTAGCACTCTAGTTGGGACGGGCCCACCTATAGTTAGGATGGGCCTAACTGTAGTTAGGACTGATGCTATAGTTGGGACGTAACAGATTCACTTTTGTAGATGACTATTACATCATGCGCAGTAACTGAAGAAATAACGTGAAAGAGGGCAGGGTTTTGAACTTTGAGGGAAATTATGAGAGGAACCATGTTTTGACACATAACATAGAATATGGTGGATTCGGATTTGCATTTGGCTGGGTTATCAGTGAGAAAGTGACATTTTCTCACAATTTAAGGTTTCAATTTCCAAAACATGGTAATTGCAATAAAGAGAGCATTGCCTTTTGTTTTTTTGAGGGGCTGACCAGTATTACAAGATTAAAATGACAAAAAACTGGGGGCCCGCTATTATACAATCCTCCTTATGTATTGCACAAGTACGGCAAGTGAACACGTTGACAACCTGTACATGTACATGCATGTGCTGTCATGACTGTGGGTGTACGTAAAGGCCTATAGGCTAGGCCTAGATGGTTTTATCACAATTGAAATGTGCCATAACCAGATACATGCAACTATCGGTGCCTACATTATGTCGGCCCAAGTAAGCACAGGCTTACAACATGTACATGTACAAGCGCGACAAGTGATTTGGACATGTTGGAGGAGAGACAAGATCCTTCAACAAGTTCGACCCTACACCATTCAGTGGCCAGCTGACTTGTGCTGCTGTAATTGTCAGCCTTAAGTTGATATCTGCGTGACATGGCTGTTTTTCTTGTTTCAAATTCCCACAAAAGTTTCAAAATTGAGTCTGTTCCCTACTTAACAGCTAGGAGGCTGGAAGTCCAACTGATGTTCCCTCTTTTTTGTGATCTATTGTCCTTAACCCTAACCCCCTAGGGTGTATGCAAAATTATATAGAAATTAGAGGATTGAGGACCGTTGGGCCCTAGGGTTAATAGTCCCAGTGAAATCACACACCACAAAAGTTAGGAAAAAAGTGAAAGAATAAATATATTCTGCCTTACATGTAGTTTGGGGCATTAATTGCTTTTAAGTTGACTCCTTGCACCTTGAAAATATGCTCATAGAACATAGTTTAGCAACTGAATGATAAGATTTTTTTATCAATTTGCACTTGTTGATATTTAATTCAAAAACAATGTTTGGATAAATGTTTTTGCAGTTCCGATGATGAGCTAGACATTCTCCTGCATGGCACGCCGCAGCAGAAGCGGCGGCTGACACGCAGCCTGAGTCGCGGCAGCCTGGAGATGTCCTCCAGCGAAGATGAGTTTGAGAAGGAGATGGAGAGGGAATTGGCTGAGACCATGAGACAGCATGAACAGCAGTTTGCCTCAGCTGGTGAGCTGGTTTGTTAGATTGCTCATCCATTTAGTGTGCTGCATCTTGAGACCTGCAACTGGTTGATTGCATTGGGCATTACTGGCGATCATAAGACATTACAATCTCCCCGCTATGGCATATATACATGTAGATGTATGGCGTCGTCATGAAGTAGCTTTTATTTTGTCTAGGATGCATGATACCAGGGAGTTCTGCTGCCTGGCATAAAAGCGTGATTAAGTCACCTGTTTGCATTGTTAAAACTGGGCGGGGAGGAATGCCTTAAGGCTCTACTTGTCAGCAGCTGACGATTTCTATTTCCTTTACTGCCAGAAAGTTTATTTCAGATTGTGTGGTTTATAACCTGTTTTTCTCTCCTGTTGTGATACACCCACTTCATTCTAACTCTTAATGCAGCTGAGAGTGCCATGTCCCATCGGGCGTCCGGCAGTGGTCCGGCTGATGTGCAGTCCAGTGGCCAGCCAGCCAACACGGAGAGTCAAATTGCAGATGAGTTCTACAATGACATCTACTTTGATTCTGATGACGAGACTGAAGAAGCTGCCGCTGCCAACAAAGCCAACTCATCCCAAAGGAGTAAGAAATTGACTGGCAAATTGCCGTAGGGTTTTAACTGGTCTCTATTATACTGACTCGATAGTGCACCTGCCATTCTCTGCGTACAAAGATTGTTGCCACCATGTGAGATGGAGCACAGTGTGCTGTAACTTGTTCACAATAACAAGTGACAATCAAAGAATTTGTGGGTTTTGTGAGCTAAAGATATACATAATTTTTTTAAGCATCCCTGGTGTAAAAGGTTACAACACCTAATACTTTCCTGAGTTACGCATACTTTGGCCCCCAAAATTGCTGCTTAGTGACTAGGCTTGGACGGTATTTCGATATTATGGAATAGTGGTGTGCTTTTTTTTACCAAACAGTACTGACTTGTGAGGTATTATACTAACATACTGGTATAGAATTCCAATCCTGTGGTATTGCTGATAGGCTTGAAATAATTGCAAAAGTGTTTGAAAATAATGGAAAAATCACCATATCATCATATTTCATTCCATTCTTTTGGTACAAGTCATCCAGTATCACGTCTGCAGCATCACTTACAGCACAGAGATAAGACGTTGCGCAGCTGACTTGCTATTTGAAAATAAATAAATGGACTGAAAAATGATAGTATTTTTAAGTTTGGGGGGTTTTGCCATGTTGACAACAACTATCACGCTAGCTGTACATTCAGTTGTTCGCATTCCCAGTGAATGTCAGTACTTATCACTGCTGCTTTTTGATGACGTACACTGAATATCCCCAAAGAATATCGCGGTATTGGTGAATATCGTGGTATTTTTATCGTGAATATCATGGTATTAAAAATGCAATACCGTCCAAGCCTACTTGTGACTGTGCCATGGATCCATGACCTATTTGAAGACTTAAGAAAAGAAGAGCTCAATCTCTGTTACATTTACATGTCAGCATGAAAATCATACGTGAAAATTGCCGGACTCACAAAGTTCAGACTGGTACACCAAAGCCGCACTGAACCAATTAATTGTGAAGATTTGAATGATGTCACTCCTAAGATCTCAAAGTAACTTGCTACTCTAGCATGCCATAATGAATAGGGTGTTATTTGCAATATATGTGTGTGTATGATAAATGTGTATGCTGTAATCTATGAACCTACCTAAGAATTTTGTAGTTAACTTTTAAACAATCAACGTTCAGCATGCATGCACATGCATGTAGCTTGTTTGTTTTGATGTAGTAATAGTGGCTGTAATGTGCTGTTATACTACTGGATCAGTGCAGTATGTATGAACAGTGCTCTTAGAATGGTCAAATGCCGATGCAGGTCGGATACCATTTTAAAAACTGAAGTTCAGCAACCTCAAGCCACTCAGAGTGATCAACTAAGCAGAGTACTCATGTACATGTACACATGTCCATAGAGACACCTTTACCAGTATTTCTAATAAGTGATAAATACTATTACTTGTGTTACCTTGGCAGACAAAAAAACTCCAGGGAAGCACCGAGTCTTCACCAATGATGAGTTATTGTACGATCCAGAGATAGATGACCGGAATCAGGAATGGGTTGACAGGCAGCGTAGTCGTTACTATCCGCACCAGACCAAGCAGGAGTCATCAGCTCCACAGGCGGGTAACAGGGATTGTCCGGAGGACAGTGTGAGTACGAGTGCAGCTGCGGGTAAGGAGGAGACACCGGTCATCCCAAAGAGCGATGCGGTGCTCAACTGCCCAGCCTGCTTGACCACACTTTGTCTGGACTGCCAGCGGCATGAGCTGTACACCCACCAGTACCGAGCCATGTTCGTGCTGAACTGCACCATCGTCCGTTCCGAGCGCCTGATCTACACCATCCCGGAGAAGGCAAGGCAGCGGAAGAAGGGGAGGAAGAAAGGCCACAAGAGGCAGCTGGTCAAAACTGATGAGGCCGAAGGAGCGGTGCCCTCATCGGCGACCAGTCAACAAGAACACTACCACCCAGTGCGCTGCAGTAAATGCAACACCGAGGTTGCAGTATACGACAGTGATGAAGTGTTTCATTTCTTTAATGTGATCACCAGCTTATCATGAAGCAATGTCGTCTGATCATCCAAAGTTGCTTTCCACTTGTAAACTGAGTGAACAACTAAAACAGTGCCTCATCTCTTTCACGATCCAATATCAGTTGATTTTGGAAGGGTTGATCTTGTTGACCCGAGCTGTGAACCTGTATTCTAACCACTAGATTTGGTTTGTGTGAACTTGTCCTGGCCTCAGCTTTCTTTAGAGTGTACCAAACATTGAAGAATGTCGAGTCCCCCATCCCTTTTGATTTTTCCGTGAGCCATTCCCCGTAGGAAAAATCCTGGTAATGCACCATACATGGGGACTAAAGTCTGTTTGGATGTCATCTTCCCAGTTCCATCAGCTTATATTCTTATAGTCATATGCACTTGCGCAATGTCACAATAGTCAAGGAAGGCACCCGTGGAATTTTAAAATCAGTTCATTTTTTAATTACTATACATTTTGGGCAAGCCATTAATGACAGTTCAAAACACTTAAAATTTCAAAACAACATTGCATTAAAATTACAGGCCAGTGACAATAAGCAAAATACTACATGAAAACACTATGCTGTTCGATCGACTCGATTAATGTTTGGGTTAAACCTCATTGTAACTACATACTCTATGTATGTTCACATTGGCAATGCCAGGTTTATTTGAGGGTGGGGTTTATCATTTTCATCACCAAAAATAACAAAAAAGTACAAGTTTTACCCCGCGTCAGAGAAAAGTTTCCATCAGTGGCAGTAGCCTTTATGGTGCATCCTGAACTAATGCCGTAGATGTGGTTGTAGTAAGCCAGCATTGATCATGCACTGGTGAATCTGGGGTGGGACAATGGGGGCTGTTTTTGTATTTGTGTGAATTATTTGGAGTTAGTTTCATTTCTCAAAGCATGTAAAAAGCCTCCACATTTAGTCTGACCCCTCAGAAGGACCATAAAAAAGTTACATATATTCACCAATTTTTGCTTCCCTGAAAAATTGGGTTTCGATCCACCCTTGTGGGTATTCTGATTACGTTTTTATTGATATTAAAATGATTCATCCGAAATTAATGTCATACTGAGAAACTTTCATTGCTGAAGTGATGCAGGTGGACTTTGCAAGGTCATATGCCAAGGAGGCAGAAACAAAACACACCGTGTAAAGAGTGGAAGTTTGCGTGCGTACAAAGAAAAACCATGAGTACATGTACTTTGTTAAGAAGTTCGTGTATCTTCGAAAAAGATACAAATTTAAAATGAAAACTGTTTGGTTTTAAGAAATCAAAGTTTACAAATTATTTTTGTGAAAAAGTTTCCCTCAGTCAACTTCTGTGGTGTATTATACAGATTTCACTGCATTTAGAGCATTGTCACGTTAAACTATTAAACTATAGAGTTGGTCACACTGAGGATTTGTTTTATTAAAGTTTTAAAGAGCACCTCTAAGGAAAACATGTTTCTCTGATTTTATCTGTTCAAATAAATATGGAAGCATCCAAGTCGAATGCAATGTCATGAAATGATTTGTCTCAACTATAACAAGCTGAAAAGTTTTTTTTTTCTGTTCATGCCAAGATGCGAATTCTGAATGAAGATTACGTTATTCTGAGAAAACGAGGGGAACCCTAGCCATGTGTTCGTTGTGGATAAACCTTGTACAGTGCCAAATAATGCTTGTAGCCGTTGTTCGGTATGCAAAAAATTTCCATCACTACCGTACCGTCATGAGCAGAAACAACAATTTACGAGGAAAATATATATGATTCTGTCAAATTCTGCTAAACTACCCGCAACAGTGAGCTTTCTTCCCTAGATGATGTCACACTTTTGCTCATGAAAATGCAAAGTCAACTTTTAAAAACCAAAAAACTGCAAAATTTTCTAAAACTGGCATAGGGAAATTGAACCTACTAATCTGAAATGAAACACTAATTTGCGTTTGTCATGGATTTCATTTTTAACATGTTCTGGTTTTGCTCTGACGTCGAAAACTTGTTTCTTTTTAATGGGCAAATGCCCCTGATTTTGCCAGTACTCTCTATACTCCTCCAAGTCTGAACACATAATTTAATATGACTTTATTTTTAGGTATAAGAAGCAAACCACATACAATTTGTGGGTAGCTGAAGAAAACTAAGACGACATGGCAAATTGAATTTAATTTGCCCTTCAGAGGTTTGGCGGACACAATAGGAGGGCGCTCTTTGGTTTGGGCAAAATCTTGGTTTTGCTCCAAATTTACCACTTCAAATAGCGCCCTTCTATTGTGTCTGCGATACTTCTGAAAGGCTAATTGCGTTGAGGAGTGAAATTTTACCATCTGTTCTTTAGAGCGTGAACTTGTACTGACAATCACAGATTTCAATAATTGCATAATTAGCTAAGAATACTAAAACGTACAAAATTGGCAAGGTCAAGGAAAACTCTGCATAATTTTGACAAATTTCCAGACGCCACTGTTTTTTTAATTTTCTTTTTTTTTATGTTAGCATTTGCCCGAGATATACTTCTTTTTTTATGTTAGCATTTGCCCGAGATATACTTCCCTGTATCCACTGTCCAGCCACCATTTCATGTCAGGAAAGAAAACGAAGGAGATGGCCCTCTAACGAAACGTCATTCACACACTGAACTATGAAGGAATTTAGACAACCAGACAGGTGTCCGGACGTGGACCAGGACCAGCATCTACACACGTCCTGTTAATACCAATACAGAAGCTAACATATAATTCATACGAAAGAGCGCGAAATGAAAATCTAAACACAAGCAGCATTTGATTTAAACAACTCAGTCTTACGCAGCAGCATGCTGCAACAGTTAACTTTCTTTTCGCCTTCATTTCACCGTGCAGGAAGGAAAGCAGCTTCGTTGACAAGGCTGCGTGGTGTAGCTCGTCGCTTTCAAATGGTTTAGACGGTGGGCCCGAATCCCAGAGGTGACTTTTTGTTTTGTCCGTGCTTGATGGCATTCAGTATCTATAAATGACTTTAATTCGCTCTCATCAAGTACCAACAGTACCTTGGCTCATAGAGGAAGGACACAGAAGGAGTTTGAACTGTCCGGGCTATAACATCTGACCGCTTTTTGGCATGTCCAGTATGTCCATAGCCAGAGCGCAGCGAGCCCTCGCTACGCACCATCTGCTTCACAACCACAAAACACCTGTGTACCCTATGATTGCCGCCCCAATTTTTCGCTGGTAAAACTTTGTGTACTGAGGTATAGGAAACTGAATATTCATGCATTGTTGGTGCTGGGTATGATCTCATAACAACGTCAAATGTAGTACTTGCGCAGTTGTTTGCATTACGCCGAGTGCCCCAAATGCACATGTGCAGTCGTTGCCCCTAATGAACGCAAGCTTCTGGAATCATTTTGGGAATAAATAGCCCCATTTTAACAATATTTTGTGCTTTGTTTGAATAATTTTTATTATGGCATTTGCACAAAAGCGTATTTTACGAGATTTTATGACAGTCTCTGTGATGAAATAGCGCATTTTGTTCCTTATGAATTCAGCTTTCCAGTAGTAGTGAATATTTTGTTGGCCAGTCTAAGCCAAATTTGTACCAAGTCTTTGAAAACTGATGTACTTGAGGAAGGATAATTAAATTACAAACTTTGCATGGATTTTTGAACAGTGTATCAACCTTGGAAACGTTTATTTCAGATGGTAAAAGTAGGTCTAATATCAGGAATTTTTCTCTCTATTTCCTGGTCAAAGGAACAATTTCTATTTAATTGCAAGCAAAATACTACGAGGCAGTATTGCTAGGATGTTAATGGCCCCGCTTGTCCGTCTAATCTGCAGGCAGTAACCAGGCATTTTTGGAATCTTTTCTATTATTCGTTTGACTCGGAGGCGACGATCATTGAACACTTTGAATGAAGTGCCAGAGTTGCAACTCCTTCTGTGTCCTTCCTCTATATATGGTCCAGGCGAGCGCCTTAGTACAGGTTCGAGACGTACGATGGCCCACCCGGCGGCCACGGCTTTTAGGGATTTGTCTCGTTTCCTCCCTTGCATGGTCGCTCGAACCCTTTTAGGGGTTAAATGGATGGGCAGGGAGGAAGTGCGGTGGGCCGGGAACCCTGAGACCCCAGAAGAGTCCTATATGGAAGCCGGTCACTGCGATTCATTGCAAATTTCACAGGAGTCCGTGCGTCTGAATGCTTGGTCAACACCACATGGTCAACACCACATAACTTTTGGATTTTCCCTCAACTTTTTTTTGAAAGATAACTTTTTAAGGTTTGAATACAGTGAGTTCAAACACGGCATGGTTATTATACATCACAGTGTATATTCGTTTTTCAACTTCATTTGTTATCTTATTTACTGAAACGTAGGACATTATTAAAACCGATCTCCAAGGTGTTCTGGTTCATTTTTCTAAATATATAATGAGTCATCTCTATATCACAAAAGTGGCGTATCTTGTGAATGTGTCCCAATTAATGGTACAACAGTTGCAGATCAAGGGGTGGCGGACTCGACTCATTAATTTTAAGGGAAGTACATTTTCAAATGACCTCTTTATTATTTTGCTCACAACTGGTTCAATCAGATATTCTCGATAAAGTCTCAATTGCATGTCTGTGTTTATCTTTTTGGGTCCAAGTGCGTGGGCGATGACTAACCGTTTTGGTAAATGGTCGATCCGTCACTGGCCGGATATGTTTGCCCAAAAAGCACAAATATAGTGAAACATATTGAGACCAAATAAACTCAAAAGGAAAGAAAACCTCCGTAAAAATAATTTTGCATAGCCCTTTAATTTTGTGTCCAGGTAACGCTTTGATGAGATCTAGATGCAATCTGCTATCCCCGAATATAGGGTTTCAAAATGATTAGCTTGACTAGACTCTTGGCATCATGTCAAATCCCAAACCATTGCAATTTAAGCTTTGAAAAGAAAGCGGATAAAGGAAGATTTTCAGTGACCGAAGAAGCATGTTTTTCACTCCCGGTTAATTAAGAAAAAATAAATGTCGGCACTGTGTAATGCTGTTGCCAACGCTGCCGTACTTTGCACTAAGGCGATGCACGAAACGGCTTCCAGCGGCTACAGCTACATCGCTAGCTCGGCCCTAGTGTTTCCAATGGGCAAATCCTAATGACCTTACTCTAAGCAACCGATTCAGATTGAGCCCCAATACAGAGACTTGTTGTCTTGACCACGTGATCCAGGTCTTAACCATTAATTAATGGAAGGAGTAGAATGTGTCGGATCGTTCCGCAGCTTCAGTCTGATTTGATACGGCCTGTATTCTTTGCTCCGTGGCCAGTATATCTGGAGCAACCAGTTAATAATATAAATTCACTTATCCTTGAGTACAGGGTTTATAGCTGCCATCTTGCAAACCAGTGCTTTTCTACAGGGTACGCACAAAGGAGGTTTTCCTTTAGGACAAAAAAACCGTTGAACTGCCCTGCAAGATGGCTACCACACAAAGCCTCTGTAAAATGTTGCATGAACTGAAACAGTCGAAATGTTTTCTACTAACAAGAATAATCGCATATGTTATAAGTGAGTGCACGAAAATGCGCATTTCCTGTTACATTTCTGTTTTATTCGCAATTGATCTATTTGTTATTTACCGAATAAACTTACATCGTGAAACTAGCGGGAACCACGGTGAAGCCTGCGTATATGAAGAACGTAAGAGCGGGCATAACGGATACAGTTGCTAAGTACAGCCCACTCACTACAAGACCAGAAACGAATGTAGAAAAACTCTCCAGATATCCAAATATGGCAAATGCAGCTCTTAAAATGAAATTTTAAAAAAATGACTGATTGTCTTGGCACAAACATAACAAAGAGGTTATCCATTCTCATTGCTTGGTTTTGTTTGTGATGAGTGCCGGCCAGAGAGATGCCTTGTTTATCTTCCTGGCTTAAAGACATCCAACCCAACTACTCTCCCATTAAGTTTTGTGCAGTGTAGATTGATCCTGTAGAAGCGACACATCGCACCAAGTCATCTGATGCGAAAACCAAAACAAAACCGCGTCGCCGGGTTAAAAGGATTTTATAGCAAATCGCCAGCATTTGAAAGGTGGAAGTTATATTTTAGCATCTTGTGAATTTATATGCCATTTAAGTCAATAACGTCAACAATGGTTTGAAGTGAGCGCTTACAGGAACAAAGTTTTAAGGCTAAAGAAGTCTGGGCAAACTTTAAAAAAATCAAAACCTAGTTTCGAACCGTGGACACGACTATACTTTCCGTTATCCACTCTACCCAAGTCCTTGAAACCACCCACGTTCTTTTTCCTGCTTTTGAATTTGTGCCTACGCTCAACGTAATGGTTCTATTCACCAGACTTTTCTGTAAAGCCTCATTAATTATCAGACATCAATAGGTAATTGGATGGTTATCCACCATGACAGCGCGTAGTGTTACACTAATTTGAACTGGTTAAAAGAGCCCTTAAAAATGTCACTTTTCGAAAATCTTTTTATGCTACTTTAATATAAGTATCAGTGCATGTAGGACTGCTGCAATTACTTGATTAATAATTGCTAATGCCATTGTCATATCAATTTTTTGACTATATTGCATGGTCTGGTGCGCTTGTATTCTTCTTATTCCCGCCAAATGAGAGCAAATTTACCCCATTAATTGAGCGTTCACGTCACCCCGCAGTACCTATTTCATCTGGGCGCATGATTCTTGAAATAACCGACCGAGCCACAGGGGTAGGTATCCCTCGCAGACATCCGAAGACGGATCCTGCAAAAGCCCACAACAGTCACACAACATCTTCATGTAACAAATCTTGTCTGTATCTTCAGATAGCAAACAACAAAAGCATTTACTGAGAAGTAAAAGCACTAATTCAGAATAAGCAGTTGCTTGAATTTGTATGAATAAAATGTTTCATTTACTGTTCAGCATCTGCTTGTACAAATAGCAGCAAATGCTTTATGCTTGTTGATTGCTCCACAGCCGAACAGTTGTGCACAATATAGGTCTTCCATTGTCTGCACGTACAGGCACACACAGTGCAGCACGGTGCTGTATCTTGAGACCTCAGCTAGCACGGCAGATAAGCACGATGGCAATAATTTTGATCGTAAAAGCCTTGATGAAGAAAATTGCTCTGCCACTCTCAAATCGGTACAACTGCCTGCTTCTGGATTCTTGAGATTCCCTCCTAAAGGCATACAGCTTTTCCTTTCGAGTGACATTCATGAACGCTGCCATTTTTAATATTAGTAAATGCCCATTGTTTTCAAGCTTGCCCTGACCCGGTCTTGAAAAATGTCAAGCAAATACTCCAATTCTGTAGAATTTACTCATTTTTATTCATGCAAAATAGGAGCAACTGCTTATTGTCAAGCACACGCTTAAAGAGTAAAAAGTAAATACTTTTTAAATACTTACTTTTTAGCAATTGCACTAAAGTAAAAGCGTTTGCTTCATTATTATTCATACAAACACGAGTAAATGCTTCAAAAATGATAGTAAAAGCAAATGCTACTTTTTATTCATACGACCCAATGTCGTAAGTACAATCCCAAATACTCACGTTGAGTTACAAAAGAATTTTCTCCAATATTAAATGTTCGACCACCCATCAGATCCAGATTACTAACACTTAAGACCTGGAAAGACGAGAAGTACTTTTGAAGTGCAAGGTAGGAAAACAGGTATATATATGTCCACGTATACCACATTTTAATGGAAAACGTTTCTTCAATAATTCCCACAACAAAATGTTATTACACTGAACATGAATTTGAAAAAGATGATAACGCTTGTGACTCGTCCATGTCTCCAGGAAGAAAACAGAATAGTTTGTTCGTTAGCAATTATCACCCGTTGTTCATATGGCTTTTCTTTTTTATTGTAAAATATATAGGATGCGAGTAATGCCTTAAAGGTTTGTAAGGAGACATGCTTCCATGATCTTTGGAAAGATAGGTTCACTCAGCACACACCTTCATAAAGAAAAATCAGATCCCTACTTGCCAGTCAGAATTTAGACCCCTTCGATCAATTGAATGCACTCTAGACGATCCAAAATGTGTTTTATGAGGGTAGTCAATGTTGTATAGATCTCAGCAAAGCGTTAATCGTGGGCGTAAATACCGTAAAATGGGGCATATACCTGATGCAGTGTTTGGATGGGATGGGACAGGATTACCTCAAGTTTGCTGCTCCAAGCAGTGACGCACACAGGATTTGTCTTGAGGAGGACTGGGGCCAGAATGCCCCCCCCCCGGTTGGTCATGATGCTCGAGTCCCCTCCCCTCTCTCTTTCGCCACAGGGAACTGGGACCCTATTGTCCCCTATTGTTATAGGTCCACGATTTGAATGTGTATACAAACTCACCTGCACATTTACCGGTATGAAATGTGTTGACCATGTTATCCAACAAGATGTATCCTGAAAAGGTACATACACCTTTGAAAGAGACCTTTAAGCTAGCTCTTGGAAGCCTCACACCCAGTGTTGAAGACACAAACACAATTGCTTTTTAATGTTGTTCCCCTACGTTGTGCCAGAACTGCCCAGCCGAAACGACTTGAAATCAAGCCAAAATAACTTCGTTTCACCTAGGTTGCTGGAAAAAAATTTGCGACCGGAGATACAAGTCGTGAATTTTGGTCGTAAATATTGACGATTGGCGATGTCCCTCTAGGGCCACCATAGTATGGTCAATAGACTGGTAATTATAAAAGAAAGTGTTTTGCGTACAGTGTGGGATGGGGGGGGGAGTCAACGGAGGTGTGTGTGGCATGTGTTCAGTTCAATTCATTCTATTAAAAACGGTTTATTTACAAGCTTTCTTTGTGGACAAAGGCCATATTACACAAGTTTTTACATTTAATTTTAAAGATAAATACGACCATTAAAACATTTTGTTAAAATTACAATAAATACGGAGTTGCTTGTCTACATAAAAATTATTAGTTCTTATACATTACATACAATCGGCTCAAGCATGGAGCATACTTCCTCAATATGTTTACATCAAATTGTTGCTGGTATCATGATTAACCTGGGATTGGATACTCGCCAGCAGGGACGTGACCAACATGGCCCTTAATAAAAACAATGAAAGGAGTTATACCATCAAGTGGAAAAGTACCGGCAAATATTACATCAAAATCTTGAAATGTTGATGAGGGCTCGACAGGAGGGTTATGTGTAGTGTTACCCCAACTGGAAATTTTGGAGAGTGTGCCAACGTGGCCAAGAACTTTTCCCAGGGGAGTTTTATTAAGCATATTCATAAACCACCTTGAGGACTGACCAGCTGACCTCTAGCCTCCAATTGATTTACGGGAGGGCAATATCCAGAGTGGATTGGGCCTTCAGTTTACATATTGGTGGTGTTTAAAGGGATTTTCTAAACTGCCACTTGCACTCCCACCAATTACTTAAAGGATTTATGAACCACAATACTCATTCACAAAAGGTGTGAAATAAATCATCAGTCATTTGTCATCAAGCAACTAAAAATTATTTTCTAAAACTAAGCACTACAAAGGTAATGTAACTCAAATAATGTAATAAAGAAATTTAGAATCATATTGGATCGAGTAATAACATTCCAAACAGATTTAACTAACAGAGTTGCTGACGGACTGATTCAGGAGCTCTCTAATGGTGTAGACCGTGCCTGATAGAGGGCGACAGTTAACTATAGCCGTTCCCTCATGGAATAATGTGCAAAGCCCAGAGGGAAGAATCACCTAATCCCCCCGGGAAAAGTGCCACGACTCCACAAAGAATGCTTCTTATTGTTCTAATTTGGCACTCCCACACACCCCCGGCATGCCGTGGCTGCGGTGGAACCAGGAGTTCATGAGGAAGTCACAATCTTAATATGCCAGGTAGGCTGTCACCTTGTCAGTTTCGAGCTCCTTTTTGGCATCATGCAGCTCATTCCTTGCTCCGACGAAAAGTTGCTGCCTTGGTTAGACCGTATCTGACGGACCTTTCCTCTGATGGCAATGAAACACCTCAGCCCATTGATAAAGGCATCGGTAGAGACTGAGGTCATCTATCAACTCAAGGTGAACTGCTCTGGAACACGGTAAATAAGAGCCCGTATCTCTTGTACTCTTTCGACGTCCTTGCTTAAAGCGGTGAAGGTACCAAAGCACCCAGTACAAGAACTTGATGATGGACACGATTCGACACGATCCTCTCAGTAGATCCGCCATTTTCTGCTCTTGCACAGGTCTCCGTTGTCTTCGGCAGATTACGCATTTCTGTATGATGTTGGACACCAATCTCCCCCCACTGCTAACCCGGAAACCTTTGCCCTTATTTTATTGAGAGTGATGCCCCAACCTTGATGGTGAACCTTCTCATGATAGTGAGCCACAATGGTTTCAGAGATATGTGGCTGTCACGGTCCTTGGACAGTATAACTGGATGCTTGGCAGAAAGTGGGAGCGACGAGTTTCTCAATTAAGCGACCTCCAACGCACAAAACCCCCAGGTCATCAGTGATATCCCTTGGAAGGGGTTTCTCGATCCTAACTTCAACTCATTCTCCTGAAGGAGATTGCCTCCAGTACGTCGCTCTTGAACATTGGTCAGACGAGTGTCGGCGATGCCCTACGCTCTTCTCTTTAGTCTTGCAACGGCTTGCACAGGCAAAGACCAGCTGGAGAACCTTGCCAGCCTTGACAAAAGGCTGGTGTCGATCACTTGACTCAGTCACTCATGTGCTTAGGACTACCAACTTCTTCACTTCTCTCTTATTCTCAAAACTTACAGAGACTGAAGTCAGTTTCTAAATATCGTTGTTGACGGATTAGAGAGGTTTCAAGAGATAGAGCTGAAAATTACATCAGACAATGGGACAAAATCAGCAGAATGTTTTGATGTCGGCTCCTTCCTTCCTCTTTGCTGTAAATGGATCCTTGTGATCTGTCGCCATGTCTTAATCAAGGAAGGCCTCAAGGAGACTCACATTGTCTTCAAAGGCCAATAACCTAGCCGGTGCGCTCTCTCGAGAAGCCCAAAGCGTGCCCATGAGTTAAAAAAAATTTTGATATAAAAATGGCTGCCTACATGATAACTACAGCCAGCTAACCCTTAGGACAGTCTACATTAGGACAGTTTACCAACAGTGCTTTTACTATCATTGTTCGATCAAATTTGGGCCGGTGTACTCTCTGGTTGGTTTTTAGTTTCATTTAGTGCAATTAAAGCCATCAATCCAACTTCCATGCAGGCTTAATTGTTACCTATTTCATCCGGTCGACAGATTCTTGAAATAGCTGACCGAGCTACAGGGACGGGCATCCCTCAAAGACATCCGAAAGCGGCTCCTGAAAAAAAAAACAAAGGCCACACCTCTAAACTTGTTTTATCTTTACTTTAAATGAACGATGAACACTTTCCAAATTAGCATTAGCCCACTCGTCGTTGAATATTTTAGGGGTGAATACTATTGAAATACATGAGGATTTATCTCCACCATTCTAATGACGAAGAATTTGCATCTTGCTTTTGCTTTTCTACCAATTAAATACCCGGGCTGCATAATTTCTTTTTCAAGGGCGCGCTGAACGCAAATGAACTTCGGTTTCTATCACAATGTTGTGTTCATTTCAAGAAATGGAGGGTGGCTTCCGGGGAACAGACATCTGTGGGGGGGGGGCGTTCCCCGTGTCCAAGGCACTGTGACATCACTGTCTGTTCATCAGCTATATACAGCAAATCTCTTGATTCAGGTAAATTAAACAACATTTTCCACACTGATCGCAAATTCATTGCATTTCCAACACCGTGACAGATTAGGCCCAGTTAAGCGCTCCGCAAAGTGATACCTTTACCCAACGAAAGGCCCTATATTTGTGACAAACGCAGTGCGGAATGAGTCATAAACTCATTTGCAACCAACTGCGTCTCTCTTCTGGTCCATCGATGGTACCTGGAACTTGTACAAAGACTTGTTGACTGTAATCTAGGCCTACTCGTGACAAAGAAAATAATGCTCCGCTTCTGTACAGTTTCGAAAGCCTTGGTTTGTGACAGCTGACTGTTCAGTTAGGCCCTATTTGCAGTTCATAGTTCACACTCTATTAGTTTAGGGCTTTGCCCTACATCATTGACGATAATTGGAGTGGGACGATTCGTTTCATGGCTTGTGCAACCGGCTGATATATTCGTGGCCTGGTGGGAAGAGTACACCTTTGCCTTTGTTTCTCACAGTGAAATTGTTGTAAACGCTTTGGCCATAATGGATAACTGACCCAACTTAAGATTCGGTGTACTATGATCGAGGTCATAGGTGGAGTGGTCATTTCCAGTCGTTCCATCATGAAATTGAAAACATCTAAATCGGGTGATTACCCAAATATCTACTAAATTGACTTAGGTCACATTTATATGTTTTTTTTTGTTAAATTGGTGTTAACAAGGCTGAAAGGCACCGTTTGTAGACAAAGTATTTTTCCAGCAAATATTGTCCAGTGACGTAGGACCACCGGCTGTTGTATGTAACGCTTCGTGAAGCGCAAACATCTCGCCCTAGTTTCTATAACTGTCCATTCCCAACTCCAACTGTTTTCTTGACTTGGACGATTTATTGAATGACGTCATTTGGTTAAACAGGCTGAACCTGGTCAAGGGGCGGATTGAGTCACGAGACCCAAAACGGGTGATTTTCTTAATTCAGCTATGGAGTGTAGCGGGTAAGTTTTCTCATTTCAGGCAGTTCCCCTTTAAAACATAAATCACAGATGATAATCTTAAGTTATGTCTGAAGTACTGTAATAATGAGGCATCGGTAAGGTCTTAGAGTGCAACGATATACATGTACATCGACTCTTTATGCATGGAAATTGCTTGAGTGAAGTCCCTACTTCACTTTAATCGTCTAATGCACCCAATCACGTATGCGGAAACATACAAATTTCATCGATTGGCACTTTTTAAGGGTAGGTGCACTGCACACCTATAACTTAGTAGTTAGTGGTTCGAAGCCAAGTGTAATTAAATCATCACGTTTACCAGTCATTTGTGAGTAAAACTTGTAAGCCTTATTGTTGGCCTTCGCAGGTAATGAGCTGTGCTATATATGCGAATTATTGATTATGCACAGATTATCAACTGAGTGGCCTTCTTGCCTCTGCAAGGGGTTTTTTGTATTTTTAAACTCCGCACAGATTTTGCCCTTAAATTACGTTATTGCCTTCGAAAAAGATTCAGCTGGGATCGAAACATCCACCCCTCCTACATATTTATTTGTATTTTAGGTCAACAAGCAATTTGCAGCAAGGGTTGTTTAACATACATGTATACTCTAAAATTATATAGCTAGAAAATTAATACTGTTGCGTTCCCTAAATATCAAGTCGATGGTAGCATGGACTTCATTAGTGTCTACGGG
>NW_019091679.1:70412-95250 GCF_001949145.1 Acanthaster planci
GGCCTACCACGCCCAACCACGCAGCCACATGGAGGGGAATTTTGACATGCCAAAACTGAGCAGAGAAAACACAAGGATAAAGGAGTGAAGGAACACGCGATCATGCCAGAGTACTTAATACAAAATTAGCGTCTCTGCTACATGTCCATAAGGCATAGCTGAGCTAAATAAGAGACCCTGAGAAATGCAAGGACCGAGAACAAGTAAAACTAGGGGGCGTTAGAATTCCAAGATTTGCGGGTGCGCAACAATACTTAAATAATTTAGCTTTAATAACCGGCTACTGGTAGCCTAACTCGGTTTGTCTGGTTAGTTGACGCATTATACGTACAGTCATAACAACTAAACTCGAGTCCATAGTCTAATACGATCGCAAAGAACATCACGAGACGAAGTCACGTGGACCGAATTCACAATAGGATTAATTCACAATACGATTAAACTAGTGATTATGTATTGTCATAAAACATAATGTGCTTGTTCATTCTGTATTTAGTTCCTACTCACGGCATGTTGGTACCATCTGCTGCGAGCTATGAGGCCTAGTGCTGCCATACTAACCAAAGAGTGTCATCTTTTGAAACTGGTAAATTCTGCATCATATCCCATTACATATAGTCGTTACTTTTCCCCCATATAGGCCTACCCCTTCTTTAGTATGTCAGAACTAAGGACAGATAGTGGATTTTTTGTATTTCGTACTTCTTTCTTACGTACTCCTTTGTACATGTATTTCAGGCTAAAGAGTAAAAATACGCCTGATTGAAACCGGAGTAAAAGAAGATAGAATAAAATCCATTCAACAGTATAGATTGGATTCCAGCTTCAATCTGAAAAAAGGTACTTAATTTTTTTCTTTGAAAAACAAGGGTTGTTTGTGTGTTTTTCTTTGTCCTGCTCTGTCTCTTAGTGGTCATGGTCTTGTGGAGTCTTTTGCAGTCCAGACAATAATCATTCAAACAACATCTGTACAATAATTGTTCCCTTTCCGTCCACTTTGATGCCGCCTTCCAGGAGTCAAGTCGTCTGAAGCAACATGACCCAAATTCAGGAGGCCAAAGCCACGCTTAATCCTGTGACAAGACAAACAGATCGAGAGCGGGCTCAGTCAAGATGGATTACTGTGGAACCCATCATCATACTGACAATGATGGGCTACACCTGCATTGCCCTCGTCAAGCCGCTCTTCGTGAAAGATATGCTCAGCCAGTCTTACAATTACACCGAGCCGAGCAACACCAATAAATGCACGGTTGCCCACTCTGGCAATGGCTCGCTGGAAGACCAGATACAGTCGGAATCTTCAATGTGGCTACTGTATCTCGGCGCCGCCTCAGGGGTCCCCGCCATGCTGAGCTCGACCGTCTTCTGTACCGTCAGCGACAGACTCGGCAGAAAACTGGCTATGGCTCTTCCGGCCATTGGCTTCGCCATCCAGGCAGCAGTGTACGGTGTCACAGTTCACTTCAAGCTCCCCCTTGCAACCCTCTTGGCGGGCGAGTTCGTCCAAGGCCTGGCGGGAGGGTTTGGCCTACTGTTCGCTGCCTGCATCTCGTACCTGGCCGACGCCACCACGGAGAGGCAGCGAACCATGCGAATCGTTATCGCCGAGATGCTGACGTTTCTTGTTGGGGGATTGAATCAAGTGGCACAAGGTTATCTCATAAAAATAAGTTACCTACCATCTCTAGCCATTGCGTTTGGGTGTAATTCCGCCGCGTTTCTCTATATCATACTCCCACCGTTTCTGATAGAAACAGTTGACAACCGTGGATTTGACCGCAAAGAGTTTTTTGAAGCTTGGAGGAGCATGAAGAGGCTCCTGGAGTTCAATGAAAATGGCCGCCGCTGGCAGATGCTCTTTTTAGATTTCTTCATCTTCTTCTGCGTCTGTCAATTCCAAGGTATCTCTGCCATTTATGTCTTGTACGGTTCTGCACAACCCTTCTGTTGGACGTCAACCATCGCTGGGATTGGCTTGGCTATTGGTTGGGTGGCTTCATCACTTGGTAAGTGCATCTTTTCAAAACTACAACATGATTAAAAACTACTATAACATGATTGAAAAAATTAAGGTCAGATTTAGTCAATTTAATCTTCCTTTTACAAACGCGTTTGGCTGACCATGTTGCATGGTCCACAAACTCCATGCACGTATATACATGTATTGTGCTAGGTACCCAGAGAAACGGGGCCATAGTCAGAGGAGAATGGCCAGAATTTCTAGATGGACGAAAGTCTAATATCCCTTTTTTATTTTTCACATCACTGTACCACATTTCCATTACTCTCATTCCGTGCTGTATTTGTGCCCAGGAATGCTGGTTGGCACCAAAGTCTTCTCATTTTGTCTCGGAGACTACTGGTTGATGCAGATCAGCTGTCTGAGTACCGTGATTTCCTACCTTACCATTGGATTAGCCAGGTCCACACTGGTCATCTTCCTCGGTTAGTCATCAGACGTGGGAGGATGTTGACACGCCTTCTTGTTGTACGATACACCTGCAATCGTGGAATTCTCGTTTTCCTTTTGTTTCGGATTTTTTCGAAGGGCTCACATTTCCTGATTTTCCAATCGCAGACTGCATTTCAATCAGGGCTCTATTGCCTTTCAGTGGTTATGATTGAGTTTAAAAACAAATTCACCCACACCCTAACTTTATCATGGGGTAATCCTCATGTCCGTCTATCATTGCTGTTAATTTAAAAAAATTGCCCAGGAATAAACAATAAATTTATATAAAACCCGAATTAGTTGCTGAAGTTTGACACAAAATTTGCACGGCGATTGATATCGCTTTCACGCATAATTTTTGCCATTTCCGCAGGAACTGCTGTTGGTTTTCTTAGGGGAATGTCCATTCCCGTTGCACGGTCAGTTCTCTCTAAAATCACGCATCCAGATGACATAGGTAAATATCAGGTGCAATCAGTTAAATTAAGTAATCAATATGTCATTATTCATGACCTATTATTAATGACTTTTAACAATATGAATGCAGTGCACTGCAAAGAAAACTTATGCTGTTGATATCTAAAACACGCAAATGGCACTGAACCGTTCGTAACGTGCATCAAAACTCCAACGGAAAATGGTGTGCTGGGATAATTTCTCAATACATGGAGTAACACGTCTAATCCCATTGGTGAACATGAATTGACAATTTACAAGGCACAGTTTTCCACGGAATACGGCTCAGAATTGGATGTAAGAATTCGATAAAAAGTCAAGACTTCATCATTTTGAAATTTCTCTGACAGCTTCCGTCGGACGTCATGTTTCTATATATACAAGTGGAAAAAAACACGAAAAGTTTCAAGGAAACCCATCTTAGCCCCTTTCAAAAAACAAATACATGTATATGCACTGGTACCTATCCTCGGCCTAAATGGAATTAGATTCTGCGTGTCAAGAAGACAGAGGGTGTAAAAATGCCAATTTACACCTCTAGACTCTAAAAAATCACAACAGCATCTTATTCTTAACTGAACACTCAACGCACTTAAAACGGAACTGTGTTTCGGTGACCCTCCTCGTACAAGCAAGTATGAACAAGAGATCTCGACCCGAAACTTCAGTGTGAAGACTTCCGTTGTTACCATTCAAAATTTAAGTTACTAACTAAAAGTGAGATTTTTATTGCTTTCTTCCGTACAGGTGCAATGTTTTCAATAGTCGGGTGCCTGGAGAGTCTCACGTTTGCATCCGGACTGTTGGCGAACAGCATTTATGCAGCCTCTGTGTCGTTTGTACCTCCATTAACTTTCTTCGTGTATTCGGGTGCCACCCTGATCCCCGCTGGTATTACTCTGTAAGTAGGTTTTATTGTTACCCAACCTCTTTTAATTGTAAGGGCCAATAGCAATGAGCAAAAGATCCTCTTCTTTCTGTTTTTTCCTAAAATAACCTGGTATAAGCCTATTTCACTTGGCATCTGATTCCTGTTGATGTCTGCAAGGGTGAATAGACACGCGCCGGCTGAGCTCCAGGGGCATCAACCTCATCAAACAGCGTGCTGCATTAATCCGCCAGCAACGACGAGGAAAGTGTCCTACTAAAACGATTCCCAACTGACTCTCAAAACATTGAAACAAGTAAGAAGCAGATGGAGAGGATCATAAAGTGGTGTGCACTAATCGGCTCATATGTTTTAATATTATTATTATTCACAATATCTATGCATGGTAGCTGAAACAGCTGAAGCTGGTTTTCACTGCAGCACTATGTCATTAGAAAAATAAATATAAATGTGACAAAAAAGTATTCAGATGTATTAGGGTATTAAAAGAAGTACAAATAAAACAAAGGTTAAGAACATTACACATACAAGAGACACACAAATTTTCAGAGTAACGCATAAAACTAAAAAGAATTGAAAACTATGAGCAATGAAAAGATAAAGTGTAATTATATATTTAAAATGGAGCATCAGGACCAAAGATAATGTGAAAATAAGTCAGAAAATGAAAAGTTTAAGAAGTGTTGCCTGACGTGAGATTTAAAAATCGATAATGACGAGGCGGTCTTAAGACTTAGGCCTACTGGCAATTTATTCCAGATAAGGGCATTGCTTATTGGAAAGCTTGAAGCCTTGTACTCCTTTTTTTACATGGAATTTTTAATATTATATTTGCGCCTTGTCTTGTTTGCCGATCCCCAAACAACTTAAAATAGTTCTCCACATAACCTGGGCACATCGAGTGTAAACAATTATATATTAAGACGGCCTTTTTAAGACTGTGAAGTCTGCTTCCCTATAATACACTTCAAAAGTAGTCTATAATAGGTAGAATAAACAATAAGGAGATTGCATATAGTGTCTGCTTAAGAACGCATGCACGAATTCGTTTAAGCATTCCCAATTTTCCGGAGACTTCACAACTGACTTGACTTATGATTTCCATTAAAGACCATTGTCGATTATGATGCATGGATATTTGAAAGAACGAACCTGGGTAGTTGAATAGCCGTTAAGACTATTTTATCTAAATATGCAACCCTCATTGTCAACTTATTTTTATTGACCATTCATGTACAGTAGCTAGGACAATATTAAGGTTGCTTTCAATTCCAGCCTTGCTTTTCGAATCAGCTGCATAGTTTTACAACTATCAGGAATAAAATGTGGCAAGTCAGCAGTATAAATCAGAAACAAGCAGCAGTTCTAGGATTGAGCCCTGGGGTACGCCGGTTTTAACCGGCATAGAGTTCGAAAGCCCTCCCATAAAAGTTCACAGACTGCGATTGATTGCGTAGGTAAGACTCAAACCAGTTACATGATGATACAATTTACAGATACAAAGGAACTCAATTTCTTGAGCGAAACCTCGTGATCCACAGAGCCAAAGGCCCCGCTTAGGTCGATTAAAACTGTACCCGTCATGCAGTTTCCCATTATTATGGGCTGTTAAACAGGTATTCACAAAATCGTGTAACGTACCTTCAATGGAATGTTTGCCTCTTGTCACTCTTTTCTACAGGCTGTTGCAGCTGTGTTGGCCCAGAAGGAAAGAATACACGTCCCTAAACGTCATCGTTAATGCTGACTAACCGTTCAGTGCTGAAACGCCGGAAAACAATCGAAAATTGAAAAGATGCCACTCCAGAGTACATGTTAAGATGTTCAGCAATAGGTATGACACTACTAGGCTTGTCTAACGTGGAATACCTCATTGGAATTTAGAGGATAAGGGTGGAACACCCCCCCCAGCGAGCCCCCTTAGGTTTTCCCCGCAATACTTTAAGCAAGAGACGCATTATATGTTCCGAACCCCACATATCTTGAAACGATAAGTTGCCACATGCCCATTTAAAAAACGACTACTGCGTACTGTTAGCAATACAGGCGATTTGCAATAGCGCGCCTACACGAGTTTGCAGCGTCTTGGTCAATCACAATGCGCGAAATCTGTCGACCCTTTTCAAACACGCATTGGGACGACAGATTTCGCGCATTGAGATTGACCAAATCGTTGCAGACCCTTGGAGGTACTGTTGTGAAACGCCCGTATTGGGTCACATAACTTCATGGTAGTTGCACTTGTATTGCCAATAGCTTCAAGTGAAAATTGTTGATGAAGGGTGTGAAGTCACAGGTATGTATATGTTGGCATGATCGGCCTATCTGCATGATCGGCCGAATGCTCTGCGCGATTGGTCGATTCTGCATGAAACCTCCAACGTTACATCCCTTTTTGAAACAGCCTTTCACAACCGTGAATTCGATGAAACAGAGGACTAGCTGGTTACGGAATTATCGACAAATCGTGCACTAAGATCGAACTATCGCACCCAACAGCAACATGTTTAGGCCAACCCCTATAGAGCAATGCCCCGAAGTCAACCTTCCCACTTTTGCCGGGAAATATAATGTCACTGGTAAATCCGTTGATTACAGCCGCAGTCAGTGATAGGTTGAGGGTTCCTTGCCTAAGCTAAGGGGGGAAAGGAACGCACAGCATGCATGTATCAACATACAGCTAGAACAATCAGTATTTTGTATTTTCAATCTTCAATTGTTGAATAGAGATTTAAGAAACTAGGACTCAGGACTAATTACCGATTGAACTATTAATAGATTCAGTCAGTCTCAGTTTCTACTGTGCTGATGCACCGACAAGGTTAATGCAGCACCGTCAGTCAAGTCTACGAGGTTTCTGTTTCTCTCATCATCACTGTCTGTGGGTTGCTTTCACTTTGTCCCCCTTTGGAACGTTTTCATGATGGCCCATACTGCCTGCATGGGCCTATGTGACAAAAAATTATTATTTTCGTGCTGCGTTTGAACGTATCCGACACAAGAAACACTTCCTTTTTATTCCTGGACTGGAAAATGTTCTGGTTTATATTTCAGACTTAATTCGAGACATAATGCAGAGTTTATAATTATATAGTATTCTTATCTCCAGTTATTTTTATCTACAAATACCGAAACTATTGCCAACAAATAATTTCCACACTACTAATTCCCCTCAACATGCCTTGCTAGCGTGAGAATTCTCTAATAAAATAATATATCATGGATATTATAAGTATTATAGGTATATGTACACACCGAGTAGCATTTCACTCCAATTTAAATTACATAATTCAAGTAAACATTGTGCAATACAAAACGATATTTAGTGATAATGAATATAAATACTTTTAGTTTCATCCTGTTCCATATTCTTTTTAAACAAGCCGTATCAAACACATTACTGTTACTTTTCGACAGCGATGTGCAACAACGCCTCTATGTGGTTACAGAAATAGAAAATCTGGTTAAACCTGACTTATAATAGAAGTTAGCACTCTCCGTAAAACCAGAAAAATGCAAACAATACATCGTAGATATTTTCTTCCAAAACATGTTCCACTGGAAACTGTTGTATATTTTGTATCTATAATTTCACAACGGTTGAATATTACAACGTTCTAACATCAGAGCTTTATGTTTAGCAACTTTGCATGTCAATTCTCACAGCTGTTAACTTCCAGCCTGGTGTATTCTTTCCGTCTCGGCCAGCAAACCTGTAGAAATCTTTCAAAAAGGGACAATAGAAAACCACGTTATTCCAAGTAATCATACAGGGTGTCCACATAAAAAGTATACTGAGATAAAAATACTGTAATAGCAAAACTACTTTACACATGGGAAAGAGAAATACATACATCTGTAGAAAGGGCAGAATGCCCTCTTTGCAATGGTATACAGCTTGTGATGTTATTGACGCAGATGAGTGAACAAACTAGACCGGTGTTAATGGTACTGAAATCGGCACTGTGGCAAGTTTGCATATGTGATTAACAAGGCTAGACCATGCAAGTGTGCAGAATACCAAATGCCTTTGCTTTAAGAACTGTGAGAAGTTGCATATTGATAACAAAAGTCAGTATGTGGGGTGAAGGCGATTTCTTTTTATGGCGTTACCTGCAAAACCAAATTTTCACTACACCCTCAGCTAATGTTCAGGAGTTAACGTGCAAGGATAGTGGAAGAAGTCAATAATCTCCATCAAGGCCTTGAAATGATCAGACGAGCAGTAAGGGACATGTTACGAAGATGTCAGATGTGCATTGACAGAATGGTGGCCATGTGGAGGACTTAGCACATAATGCGTTCTTAAAGCAAAGGCATATTTGGTATTCTGCACACTTGCACCGTCTAGCCATCTAAAATACCGTTAGATTTCGAATGAGGAGATCAAGTAAAAGTAAATAGCGACCAATACTTTGTGTCCCCTTTATAATCAAAACCTCACGATCCCGAACACATTTAAGCCATCAATATATGGTCTTTACCCCTTTCGTTTTATTTATTCAAATATTAGAATACAAATCACGCAAAACAAACAAGCAAACGAAAACAAACCAAATCCACACGACTAAACAAAACAAACATAAAATTAAGTTTTAAAAAGCAAACAAAAAACAGAACAAAAACAAATTTCATTTGATACAGAGAAGCAACCCTAAAAAGCTCTCATATTTAGACTGTAAAGAGGCATGAATATTGACGGAAACTTAAAACGACTTGCTTACAGCACTGTAACCATGGGAATTATTGTGGCACCAGCGAACACGTAGAACGTGAGTGGAGGCAGGAAAGATACCGTTGATCCGTATATACTAGTTGCTGCCAGGTTAGCTATAAATGAGGAGAAGCTTTCTAGGCAACCGACGATTGAAAAAGTGGCTCCTGAAAAATGAACAAAGTTAAAAAAAGGTCTTTGTAGGCATCTGAAAACTATGTCGTCCCGTAGTAGTTACCTTGTATTAATAAACTTGTGGCCCTCAGCGTCACAAGGCAAGTAACGGACTTGCTACATCTCGATGGGACAATTCTGACCACACAGCAACCCACTGAATTCCGGTCTCCTGAATGACAGTGGCGCGCCTAGGATTTTACAAGTAGGGCGGAACAGATGGGGCACCAGCATCTTATGGGGGTACCAGCTTGCAGTGGTGTGGGTTTTTAGGGGGCAAGTTATATGTTAGCCATGTTCACTATCCATTCGTCCGTTTTTCTAGTGGGGGAGGGCCATGGGGGGCACCAGGAATTATGGGGGCACGTGTCCCCCCTCCCCGTGGCTACGCCACTGTTGAATAATGGGCCGTAGTTGTCAAGGTGTCAAGCCCCATTCCCATAATGCGCATCAACACTTGCATCAAAGCGTAGTGTTTCCATCACGGCCGAACGCCGCGCATGCGTGTGTTATCTTATTGGGGTCAATTTTCGTGTCCGTGAAAGTGAAACGCATGAACGCATTGTGTACGCAATGTACCCAAAAATGTACAAAGCACCTTCATTTGTCCAAACGGACGGCACGGACGTATCACTAAAAAAGAGACGGTTGATTCCAAGGGTAAATGAATCAAATTCAGCGTTCTGACCATCCAAGGTCACATCGCATGAAATATCGGATCTCGCTGGTAACACCATAGAGCTACACACACAGATTGTAGCTCTATAGATTTATTCAGGTGACATGGGCGTCACAAGGGGAGGGCACGAGAGGCACTTGCCCCTTAAAAAAATGGGGTTTTAATAAAGTTGGAAAAAAGCATTTAAAATATCGCCCCTCTATCCTTTAATGGGTTTGTGATACATTATCAATTCTCATAAATTGCCCACCCGATGGGGAAAAATGGTTTGTCCCCCTTTGGAAAAAATCCTGGCGACGCCATATCAGGTGGAGCAAGCATATTTAAAGGATCGAGTCAGGTGGTGTAAAAACAAATACAAACGTTCATGGGTGCAATGGTAACGTTTGCATTCGTTGACACCTAAAAGCAACAATCCATCTGTTATTCCTCTAAATTATTCCAACCACTCCACTCACAAGCAGTCTTTAATACCGACACCACCGGACGAATTCGCGCGAAATTTCTTGGCCGATGGCAATTTTGGTAAATACAAACTAGCTACGAGCGAAAATTTCATTATAGTAAAAATGGCTGTCTTCAGCTTCAAATCTCTGAAACAAAAATCAGATAATACAATTTCCTCTGCACGCTCTCTTCAACAAGCAGTTGTGCTTGAATGAATTAGGCCAAAAGGCCCAGTTAACACATGCCTTCTCGCAGCAAACTACCAGAGACCATTAATGGCGAAAGGGCCATGAAAATGAAAGGACTGAAAGAAAACAAACTAAATTTCAGCAGACTGGTGACAGGGTTTCACTCCAATGATTGAAGGAAACAGTGTAGTCTGTGCTCATCTCTCGCCATTACCTATTTCGTCTGGTTGTGTGATTTTGGAGAGGATTCCTCGGGCAACGGGAATGGACATCGCCCGAAGTGAGCCCAAAGCTGTGCCTGAGAGGTGAAAACAGTGCATTATTATGTGAAATTAAAGTAGATTACTATAGATCGTTCTCTTAACTTGGGCAACTTGTCTTTAAAATCTTTACCAAGATTACCGAAAATACCACGATTACAAAAACTTTTCAAATTGCATGCAAATGAATTGTTATTGGACGTTTATCAAGGGTGGACCCTGGGCCTAATCCAAATTTTCGGGAGGGGGTTCTTGGGGGAGGAAAATGTGGGGACTTTTTTAATGTAGTCTTTTTTTACCTTTGTAAGGGGTGAGGCTACAGTAATATTACCCTTCTGAACAAAAAGGTGCGCGCGAGTCACCACATTTCCCTAATTTTTGAATAACTTTTTAATTTTTTGTTGAATTAAGCTCAAATTTCATGTCATCCTTGGGCTTCCAAGTGCTTCAAGGCTGCCAAGTCCCTTTAACCTACCTTTTACCGCTGCTGAGTACGGCCTGTTGAAAGATCAGTATCCCCAAGGGACCCATAACATCGCTATCAGCAAGTGCATCTCTTTATTTACAGACATTTGCTGACTGGTCACGGCTGTTTGGGTTGTAACTAGTAGTACTGTACTTCCACAGCAGCATAATGAAAATGTGTTCAGAGAGGGAACCTGGGGACGTATTATTTTGCTACCATAAAACAGTCGTACAGGTTCAGGCATGACTGGGAACTGACCCGGTGACAAACATTCACCACTGGGAGTTACAGTGTTCCGTTTTGGGCGTGGCTGCTCGCAAGAGTATTAAAAGGGGCTTGATCGACTCGCTTTGCGGAGGAAGGGGAATGAAACAGCCCCCTCCCCCAGACTTTGATCAAGGCGCCTGCGGCGAAATGGATAGTCGCTCTCGGCGCGCACAATCCACGACACCCTCAGCTCGGCTACTGCACGGGCATGCATGGTTAATTTCGGGCGCGCGTGCGTACTGTTCGTCGTGGAGTCTTTATTCGGGCGTTGGTTTGATGCTTAAACTAGTCTCCTCCAGCTCCTCGCTCCTGAACGACTATCCATTTCGCTGCGGGCGTCTTGATCAAAGGCTACCACCACCTACCCCATTGTCGGTCTCTTACTACTGGTGTACAGAAACATAAATCTTCGTGGGGGGCTTGGACTCGTTGGTACCCCAACCCCGCCAACTGACGTTTAAAGTTAAAAGGAAATTCCAATGATACTGTTTTACAAATTACATGGAATTCAACCTCTATAAAATAGGGACCACTAACAATACATGAATTGCGCATGAACAACAAAGATAGGCAGCTACTACTCCATACAGAAAACTGAAAATTTCACAAGAGTCCAAACTGTAAATATCCATCCAACTTTTGCGTTTTTGACGTGTTTTGGTCGGCATCCTCAGCTTCACACTTTAGTCGAGGAGTTGACAGTACACCTTATGCATTTTTCAACATGTCTCTCCAACAGCCCTTGTATAAAAATAAAACCATTCTGGTTGATTCAGGGCAATTACTTTGGACTGCGTGAGGTCAACCAACAATTCCAAAATGAGGCTCTTTTGGGGGATGTATAGGCGTATTTTCGCTATTTGCTTACCTGTTTCGACATTCCAACACACTATTAAAGTGTATTTTTTTCTTTTTGAGTAATTTGCTTAATCGTTCCCAGACAGAACTCACACCCTTTGAACTTACCAATATAGATGACTAGAGTGGACTGCGCCAGAGCCGTGGCAGTGAAAGCAGCGAGCATGCTCAGGCAGCTGATCTGCATCAACCAGTATTCTCCCAGACAGTATGATAAGACCTTGGTACCGATCAGCATTCCTGTCGAGGAATGGCATACGACGAAGATTATTGCCTGAATGTTTCATAAGATCTGCACGGAAGGCCTGCGTGCAAAAGCGTAAAATGCAAACATGAATGCCCTTAGCAACAACTTTCCTTTCAAATTTCTTTGTATAGGCCTACTGAAGCCGAATATTTGGCAATACGCCAGGATGTATCTCATTATTTGAAGCACAATAGTTTATAAATTATTTTGCATTATTATGAGGGGTTGGATAAGAGGGTGACTTATGCTTTGAAGTATGGATAAATCTTTTCTGAACCAAAAATCTTGTGGACGTGCTCATTATGCTCACCAAATGATGACAGAACAAATCCAAGCGCAGATGCTATGCCAGCTGTAAAGGAAGTCCAACAAAATGGCTCGGCAGTACCATACAGCACAAAAATCGACGAATAAGCCACAAATTGACTTATTACAAAGAAGATGAAGAAATCCAGGAGAAGCATCTGCCAACGGCGACCATTCTCATTGAATTCCAAGAGCCTCTTCATACTCCGCCAAACATCGAGGAGCCCCTTACTGTCGGATCTTTGGCCGTCAACTGTTTCTATCAGAAACAGCGGGATTACGATGTAAAGCAATGCAATGACATTACACCCGAACGCTATGGCCAATGACGGGAGGTAACCAAATGTTAGGAGATAACCTTGTGCCACTTGGTTCAGACCTGAAACTAAAAACGTCAGCATCTCGGCGATGACGATTCTCAAAGTCCTCTGTTTCTCCGTGGTGGCGTCGGTTATGTACGAGATGCAGGCAGCGAAGAGTAGGCCAAACCCTCCCGTCAGACCTTGGACGAACTCGCCCGCCAAGAGGACGGCCAGCGGGAGCTTAAAGTGAACTGTAACAACGTACACGACGGCCTGAAAGGCGAAGCCGATGACCGGGAGAGCCATGGCCAGTTTTCTGCCGAGTCTGTCGCTGATGGTACAGAAGACGATCGAACTCATCATGGCAGGGACTCCCGAGGCGACGCCAAGGTAAAGCAACCACATGGAAGATTCCGATTGTATTTTGTTGTCGATGGTGTCATTTCCAGGGTCTTGGCCCCCACACGGGGTGTCGTTCTTTGTCTCGGAGTAGTTATAGTGGTGGCTGATCGTGTCTTTCACGTAGAACGGCTTTACCAAGACTGTACACAAGTAACCTACCATTGCCATGACAATGACGGGTTCTACTGTTACCCATCTGGACCGCGCACGCTCGCGGCCGGTGGGCTCCGGCCTACCCTCGACCGGCGAATCCATTGGAGTGATCACTGGCTTTCGTAAGGAAATCCGAGATTCCGGGCCTTCGTTTCTAGACATTTTTCCCGATGATGTGACCAAAACCTAAGAAATAAAGACACGTACATCAACCATTTTTCTCTGCTTATTTTCAAAAATCATGCCAACTTAGTCAGATCTTGAGTAAGTATGTTGAAGACAGCTATCTCCCCTCTATTTATAAAGAATTACGACAGAGACAGTCGAGCAATTATAATCAGTATAATCTCATTTTTCACTTATAAATATTTTCCGTCTATCCGAATTATCATAATTCAGGAAACAATGCGTTAAACGTTTACGTTTTCCGACCGATTTCATTAAAATATCTTTCGTTTTTGTCTGCGACCACGTAAATTCGTTTTAAATTGAATCTTCCTTTTTTATCAACAGCAAATATTAAAAAATTATCTGATTTCGCTTTATGAGCAACCGATACTAAAAACAGATGACTGAAAAAATACAGGCCTAGTTGGTTTAGAAAAAGAAACACTGTGCGAGAAAGGTGTGCCCTTTGGTTTCATGACACTACATTTAAAATAAACGTTAAGACATCAGCCGGAGTATCATGAACACCTGGCAAGGATTAAAAAGTGGATATATATTCTAACCGTAAAGGGGGTAATGTGTTGATGGGGTGCTGCTCTTAAGGTAATGAATCTGATCTAATATTACTCTTAAGTAACATTTTCATTTTCACTGCGTAGCAACAGTACTGGGGAAAAAGGCAAAGGAGAACGGTTGAGGCCCCCCTCCTCTCCGCTCTTTGCACAGCTCCTAAATTAATTAATGATTAAAATCATGTGACCAGTCGACCCACTTAGATCACCGGGTCCCTCCACTTCCCTGTGACATTCTCTTTTCTCTCACATATTGAGCATGAGCGGTCAACCATGAGTCACCTGGTTTCTTCACTGTCTTGCAAATGTAACTCATTAAACATGTCCTGAATGAAACCTTGTAGCAACGCTGAATAGAGCGCCCTCCGCCATAGCATTATTCTCATACTCTCTTGACAGTTGTGTGCAGTAGCAAGTTATGCAGCTGTGCATGAACCCATGCTGGCGATCTGAATAAACTTTTGTCTCTGCCCTGCATTCAACCAAAATGTGCAGCTTGGTACTGCACCACCCTCTTTTGTTGGGCATGGGGTGACTACTGGACATATTTAAAACTGAGTCACTCTGCTGCAGAGCGTCCTAGAGCAGGCATTATTTGCCAATTCAGTCTTTAGTACTCCAGCTCTCATACATGTACATTGCATAAGCTATATGGGGTACTAACTTGTACGGCCATTACTGTGTTGATTGGCAAATCGTGATCAGCTGCATGGTAAGTTAGAACTTTCATTATATTAATTAACAGATTGTGTGATACATGTAACGTATTACAACCGTTCTATACTTAAAACCTTATTCGCATATGGCATGAACATCGGGTGTATTTGGAGATAGTTTGATCATTAGTGAGTTGGGCAATAGTCTTCCTCGTTACATGTACACGTCGTATACACTGTCTTGACTCTTTTGCAATGTGTTTTAATTCATTGAGAGAGAAAAAAAGCTGAAGATACACGGAGAAGTTAAGATGCATATATCAGCATATCAGACACATATCAAGCTCGAGGCTGGGGTTATCTGTTGCCCTGTTCATATGAACACTCCATTCTTGTAACTGGAGTGCATAAAAAGTATTAGTTGTGTAAAATATGTATCTAAAAAAATTCAGTTATAATATGCACATTTTCTTTGATTAAATAAGTTCCTAGGAACGCTAACGATGTGGCAGTTACATGTATATTTTTGAGCAAATTACGGCCACGGGTATATGTCTCTAGATAAATTGATCTAGAAGAATAAAGAAGTGATATGTACATAACACTATACACTGTACATGCGTATAATACAAAATTTCCTTTTTTTTTATCTTACAGAATCTTGACATTTGCAGTTTATGGTACACAGACTGGCAGCTGGTAGCTGTTGGCATTTGTCAGCCTCAGCTTTGTAGTCAGTAGGTTCTTATAAAACTAAATAATACTGGGAGTATGTGTCCCACATCCTTCATGTTCATTAGTTGGGTTGTTTTCTAAATTATTCATATACCATGCGTGAATCTGGTGAAACCATTAGCGAAAACTGCACATTACATGTTGTAATATGTGCGTGTACTTCAGTGTCCTTAATATTTGTAAAAGAATTGGTTTCATCCTGTAAACATGTTATATACAATGTAGGTTGAAGGAAGAATTGTACATGTATTTATGAAACTTCTTGTATTATCTTTTGCAGATGTCTTGCAGATCACCTACATGTAGTATTGACTGTCGTTTTTTTATTTACTAGAAATACTTTCCCGGTAAAAATAATTCAATCTTATACATGTAACATCTCATACTCGTTGTGACAGAAATAAAATAATATACATATATCTGTGCCAGGATTATTGTGCCGCCACACTCCTGTTCCTTTTTGTTATTAGTTTCCCCCTCGGTTACAATCGCTCCAGTTACATTTCCATGACCTACATTCCAGCTATCAAATGAAACCACTTTCGTTCTTCTCACAATTTTGATAAACTGGCGCCAACGGTCTGATCTGCTCATTCTGTGATCCCCGTCGATTATGCCATGAGGGGATTTCTCCCCAAACTTTGAAGCCATGTCCAGTTCTCAGTTATGGTTATCCTCGGCTCGACCAACACCAAGGTTTAAGGGGGAATTGACATTGTAATACCTGACATAACAGCCTATGTTTTCAAATAACCGAATCACTGTGGGGGTGTCGGGATGATTGCTTGCTTGATAAGAAGACAAAGTTCAAGAATGAACGTTTAATCCAAGTTACGTATGTTTCAGAGGGAAATTATTAACTGCGCATGTCCCATTTTTAGGGTCATTTTCACGCGTAATGAGGGCCATGAGAATTCGCGCCAGGCAAGCAGCTGCTTCATTTCATGAAATTTTCACTTTTTAGAAATAAAAATTCCTGCCCAACATATTTTCATGGTAATAAAAGACATTTTTCTAATGTGTTTTGTGAAAAAAATAAGAAATAGTACAAGAGTGGTCCAAACTTGTGATTATTGTGAAAAGCTCTTTTCGTAAGCGGTAGTTTATTTAGGTTTTGATACGATTTTTGAAGGCTCGAAACAAAGAATTCGAAGTTTTCCTCAAGTTTTCAAAAGTGGGCTGTGGTGGAGAAAGGTGAGGTTTTAGATTTGCTGACGGTTTTCTGCGAGATTTGTTTCCCTTCCCGACCAGACGCATTTGCATATCGACTTAACTCGGCCCCGATTTCGTTTACGGCCTTAATTCAGTGACTTGGGAACGAAAAACGAACACAAAATTACACTAAGGTAACATGAAATTTATTATTGAAATCAAGGTCTAACTGTCATTATAATATTGCCCAGAAATGTTGAAATTCCCAGTATACATCCCCAGTTTTACATGTACTATACGTGCATGAACAACATGAACATGTAGGCCCACACTGGTTCCGACCATACAGAATTTCCATATACATGTGCATGTACGCCGCGGTAAGCGTGTAACAGGCCGCAGTGTACATGTACATGTACATGTATACCGTGCACGGTAGGTGGCCGGATCAGTTTTGTGCATATAAACATGTACTCGCGAAAGTTGAACAAAAATATAACTAGATAGAACTGATTGTATTGTGTAGTTGAGATTCTAGCCTGTCTTATGCAGTGTCTCACTGTTCTGGGAAAACTTCTAAAATTGAGAAATTTATTGAAAAAAAAAGACCAAGAGGTCGATTGAAAATGGATAATTTATCATCTTAGCAACCACTTTGAGGCTAAATTTCATATTTATGTAGCATTTCTTTTCATGATTCAGTGGTGTTTTATTCGGTTTAAACCTTCTAAAGCACATACAAAGAGTTTCAATGCGATCGCTTATCAAAACGAGAAGGCTCAACAGAGCAATGGCAAGTTGGTAAGGGCAATTCCGTATGGTAATTCACGAGGGTCCGGTCAAGCATCTATGGGTCAACCGCTGTGCACTATTGAAGTCGTTCTTTCCACACGTCGAATGGGAGTTAAACATACGTGAGGTGTACCCTGACCTTTGTTCAGATTGAAAAACCACAAGTCACCGTATCATAACTGAAAAGACTGATTGGCGTTCGGGTATAGGAGCCAGTAGCTTTTTTTTTTTTTTTACCAAACAGACTTCGAGCTTCGAGTTATTGTTGACTGTGAATAATCCCTCTTTTTTGTAAGTTAATTGAAACGTCATAATAGAAAAGTGATTGCGCCGTGTTGTGCCCCGTAATCGACTGGTACTCATGCATTTAATTTTATATGTTCATGTTCGTATGCTTTTCGTGAAAATAATTTATGCATCATTTGCTGGTGCGTATACAGTGCACAGTAAAATAAAAAATAGCTGTATACATTGAGCGTAACATAGCTGACAAATTGAGCAATTATGGAGATTTTGAACTTGTAAGTTCAGAACACATTTTCCAATTTCCAAGAGAGATGAATTAATGCAAAATACCTGCCAAACAAATAGTAATAGTTTGAAATCGATTCTGGTGATATTCCCATGTCAAATAACAAAGGTCAGATGTAATAGGGACACAAAAATGTCACACTTTTGGACCCCTTATTTCTGGAATTATCCATTATTAAGCACAGAGCTCGACCTGTCCCACAAATTGATACATTTTTACGGCAGTTTTTACCAACTTATAGAAACTTTCGGAAATGTGTTGAAATATATGCTGTAGGCTATTAAGTGTAAAATTTGGTTGGTGGCTAATGCAAATTCACTAGTGTATACATTGTAATAGTTCTCGCAAGTTGACTCCAGTGCGCCAATCGGCAGTCACGCGGTAATCGTGTGGCCACTGGTTTTCGCTGTGTTCCTTCCTCCATGCTAAACCTGATCATGGAGGAAGGACACAGAAGGAGTTTGAACTGCCCGGGCTACAACATCTAGCCAAATACTGCTTTCTGGCATACCCGGTATAGCCATAGCCAGAGCGCACCGCACGCCTGCTACTCACCACCTGTTTGCAACCAACCTCTTTGTACCCTACGATCGTCGCCGCAATTTTTCGTTGGTAATCTGCATCCCTAAAACGTTGTGTACTGCAGTATAGGAAGTTGAATATTCATGCCATCGTTGGTGCTTGATATGATCCGACAACAACATCAAATTTAGTGCTTGCGTAGTTGCTCTTACTAGCTGTGTACCCGAAGTGTTCATGTGCAGTTGTTGCCCTTATCGAACGCTTTCTTCTGGACTTCTTTTTGGAATAAATAGCCAAGCTGTTTGTAAGATTTTGTGTTTTGTTTGAATCATTTTTATTATGGCATTTGTACAAAGGCGTATTTTAGGAGATTTCACGATCACTCCCTGTGATGAAATAGCGCATTTTGTTCCTAATGAACTGAGCTTTCCAGAAGTATTGAAGATTTTGATGGCCAGTCTTAGCCAAATTCGTACCTAGTCTTTGAACAATGATGCATTGGACGGAGGAGACTAGAATTACAAACTTTGCATGGATAATGAAACAGTGTGTCAAAATTTAAAAAGTTTATTTATGATGGCAAAAGTAGGTCTAATATCAGGAATTTTTCTCTCTCTATTTCATGGTCACATTGATAGTTTGTATTTAATTGCAAACAAAAAATTACAAGTATTGCCAGGATATTACTGGCCCCGCTTGTCTGGCTAAGATCAGGCAACAATAAGCCATTTTTGGAATGTTTTCTATTATTCGTCAGACGCGGCGGCGACTATCATTTGACGCTTTGAAGTGCCCGAGTTACAATTCCTTTTGTGTCCTACATATGCAGCAAGGTATGAGACGGAGAGAACCCCCCCCCCCCCGCCTGCTTTGTGTTGGTCATTGTCTCGCAGGAATCTGGGGTATTCCTTTCAGACATCTTGGAGGGTNTTTGAAGGGCCCGAGTTACAATTCCTTTTGTGTCCTAAATATGCAGCAAGGTATGGACGGAAAGAACCCCCCCCCCCCCGCCTGCTTTGTGTTGGTCATTGTCTCGCAGGAATCTGGGGTATTCCTTTCAGACATCTTGGAGGGTGTGTTAAGTAACAATAGTCTGGAATGTGTATATGGATTGGACATGTTAGGGGGGTACCCCTCGGTCTCATTTCTTGCTGGGTATAGTGTCCTTCCTTCATGATCTGATCATGGAGGTCCTCCATGGATTTTAAACTGGTCGATGTATTGCTGACAGGCACTCTTTGTTTACATGATGTTTACTCTCCTATTGAGTCAGTAGGGCCCACGGTTCACTGAGCACCATAGGAAACTGTACACGTAAAGTGCAGTGTCATCCAAACATGACTCCGCCGCGCCAATGCTAGTGAGTACGTATGACGAAGGACTGCGCTACGCGTTCTCATTTGACCATGCATTTGACCCTCACAGTTTGCACTCCTCTTCTGAAAATCCTGGATACCCCCGGAATACCTATATCTATGACTCAACAGAATAAGCTAGGCCAGCGTTTTGTACGACTTATGTCACCGGTCCATACTCAATAAAGTGACAGTGAACATGGAACCTGCAAGCCCGTATCATCTCTTCTTGTGAAGGGCAATCGTTCACAACTGCACAACGGTACAAAGAGATCCCGTGTCCTGAGAGAGCCTGGTCCACTTAACCCGCACGGGCTGGCCAACGGCTGCAGTAGCACATTTAGTAGCAGCAAACGGCCGGTCGCAGTTATGCTACTCTCCTATAGACGTAAAGTATCGGCAGCCAGTAAATTCGGACGGGAATGTCCTAGAAAATTACTTACATCACGTCAACATCGTCCCCGCGGATCGTCTAAATGAATTTTTTCACAACTTGGTGGCAAAGATCTGGACATGCAGGCATATCCACGCGGTGACGCTCGACACTGCGAACACGTAGACTGTTAGGTATATCGGATAGTCTTAGTTCAAGATTTTGTGAATCCACATGCATTTTGACCTTACTTGTACAGCTTGCGTGAGCTAGAGGGCGTTATCACAACCGGCCGTCTGTGTTTATGGGTGCACTGCAGTCCATTAATTCAAGTTCGAGCCTTATTGAAAATAGTGTAAAATCAACATTTTTCTGAGCCCAATAACATGCATGCCAACATCCCTGAAGATTCTGAAACAAAATTTAAATCATTTTCTGGTCCCTAAATTTTCAATTTCTTTTCATATTTTTGGGTTAACAGATTACGTTTGTTATTATTCCCAGAAAACAGTGATTTTTTAGAAGTCTGCTTGCAGCCAGTTTCAACTTTAAAAAGAGGCAACCCTCAATTTCCTCGGGCACTTATAGGAGTGGCGTATCTAGCTTTTGGTGTGTGGGGGATTCAAGATTCGGACTCGTTCAACATGATGATGTTGCAGAGAAAAATCGTAAGCGTTACTACCCACGGTTCCGACATCTTTGCTTGTATTTCCTGTGTTCTCTTGTTTGGGTTTTGGTAAATATACCAATTACTTTCTTTCCTACTCGCCAATGAAGTATCCTTTTTAAAAAACAAAAAATCAAAACAAAAAAACGTCAGGTGGAGGCAAAGTTGTTGCCTGCCCCTCCGCTGTATACGCCACTACCATTTTTCAACCTTATTTCAGATGGAAGCCTAAAGAACTGGGGCTTTGATCCTGGCAAATATTCGCACAATATCACCATTTTGGGATCCAAATAATTTCCTTTTTCAAAAGCGAGAGGGCCAAAGGTAATTCCGTGCCGCACAGTTTCCAAGCGCAGTGTGCGGGCGCAACGCATCGTACCTGATGTTGGCCGATGAGTCGAGTGTGATGAATGTTAATATTACAAACAACTTTCAGCAGTGCTCGTTGGGCACTATGAACGTGATTCAGACGTGAGTCCTCGAAGTACTGGATGCGGAGACCACTAACTGGCGACTTTTGTAGACTTGGGCCGGCCGGCGACCAGGCTGAAATTGGCACGAAATTCGGGCCGGATTTTCGGCTGGACGCTATTTTTACGGCTTCAAGTAATCGTTCACGTAACCGGCAAGAAATTCTACGGAGGCCGATCACAGCATAGCAGCAAGAGCCGTCAAACATCCACACACAAAAAAATCAATTTTTAAATAAATCCTTCGTTGGTTGGAATGTATCTTAGACATGAAACAACGTGAACAATTGCGAATCGAGTTTTTTTCTATTTCACCAGCAGGAAACACAGACCGGAACAAAACACTAAGCCTTCGTGCAAAATGAAAGAGGGCGCTATAGTATAGACAATAATTTAATGCCAGTGATGACCCAAAATATGTGTACACAATGTGTAAACTGTCTGTAACCTTTTAAGTTACATAAGAAATAATGCAAGTTGGAACACCCTGACAAAGGACTCCTTGGAAACAGCTTGTTTTGAAGCACAGAAGAACTTGAATGTTTAATACTCCTTAACGGCAGCCCTTGATACAAGTCCAGAGTCAGTGGTTCGCTGCAATTAATTGACAACGAATACGTGTAAACCTCATATAATATACATGTACATGTGCATCAACCCTAATTAGCACCTGCTTACGTGATTAAATAAAGAAAATTACTAACTATAATATGAGTAGAATGAATTTACTTATGTACCTGGTGTACTTGCCACGTGTGGAACCCAAATCACCATTAATACAAGTATACAATTGTACATGTGACTCCATCTAGTAGACTTATATTAAACAGAACCAGCAATAACCCTCTATGATTTTACAAATGTTACAACCCGTTCCTGTAGTCCCCTAACCAACCTTTAATTAACACTAATTTAATATTATTCGGTGATTTCTAACATGAGATAATTCTCTGTTCTTACCAACTGTTGCATTCCTAGGGTTTACTTAGCTAACAAAACTGCCGGTATTGTGGTTCAACCGTCTTCTTACATCACGAGGGAAGACGTTTCTGGAACGCGAGTGTTGATCACACAACATTACCCAAAGAGGGCGCTATAACAAATTCACGCTGCTACACTATCAATTCATTTTCTCTTAAGGAATTTCGTAGCACGTGAACTGAGTGGTTTGTAAAGAAGAAGCGTGCATTTAAAAGCTAAGATTCAAAAGAGTGCTGGAATCTATAGTAGAAAGTATGAGACAAGAAAATGCGAAAATAAAAATCGCTCTAGGCCTATTTTAGCAAATACGTGTATGCATAGGTATCAATTCTCAAAACGGCGACTAACAGCTTCTTCAATGATAATTTCTGAAAAAGATCAAAAGATTCGGAACAAAACACTGGGCTGATGTACGTTTTCAGTCGAATGATTCGGCCTACACGCTGTCTTGGCCCAATTGATTTCAGGAGTCAACGCACCAGGTTAGGAACCAAAACGGGAAAATCGGTTTCTGGGCTGATGTCCGTTTTCAAACGATTTTGTACCATCCTAAATTTCAAAAAAGTGTGATTTTCTCTTAAGGGGTATGTAGGGGGACCCCTGGGCACACTTAATTAGCGCCCCGAATGAGACAGCCTGTGGGTCGAATCTAGGATGGTACAAAATCGTTTAAAAACAAACATCAGCCAAGAAACCGATTTTCCCCGTTTTTGTTCCCGGGTGCGTTGCATCAATATTGTAGCGTGCCCTACTGATTGGTCTCTGACGTTTTCACGGATACATACAGTCAGCCACAACTTAATCGCCCTTCCGGGCAAGAAACCCCTGATTTATTTCTTTCGACATCACAATACTGTTTTTCACACCAAACTCTAGATACGAGGCTCTAAGCGGGAACTGCGCATGCGAGAGGCGGGAAAGCCGCGGGCCGTTTTCATACCAACGGGTAGTCTTGGTTTCAAGACGTTAGTGCTTGATGGCGGACACCGTGCATAGTGCGCCCCCTGACGACTCACAATTAGACTGTACGCCATCTCGCACTAACGTATTGGGAATCTTGCAGCAGCGTTTTAACTGGTTCTTTATTTTTCCTTCGGCTTTCCAAGGGAAGCAATCAGCACTCGCTAAATTGCATGCGTAATAAATTTTGATGACCTCAACAATACACCGTGGTATGGTCACATGCATCATGGCTGTCTGCAACGGTCCCGTCAACACAGACATGACAACACAGACGTTCGTACAGAGTTAGCACGGAGTAGAACGGGTGACACTCAGACTAGGTTTGGCCTAGGATATGACAGAGGATGCTGTTCTTGGTGACCCATAATCATGAACAGTCAGTATTCCCTCCCCAGCTAACTAAAGCGTCCCTATAGACCTTAACCTTCAAGGACGGAGTACCCGGACTGCAAGTTGGTTGTCTTTTTCTTGCTGCACGTGTAGGGTTAGGTGTCGCTTGTGTTCGTAATTTGGTCTCATCAGGCCCAGCATGCTCATTGTGAGTTGCAAAAAACGAGAACGTATTTATTGTGTGATATCAGACAACGATTTTTTCCCCAATTTTTCTGCCACAAACATCGCAAACGTGATGCGATGTAGCACAACTGTAGTCCCTAACGATATCTTTTAGAAGAGTGGAAATTTCATGTCTAGTATGGAGTGAAAAATATGTCTCACATGTCACTAATCCCTTCCCATAAACCAGACACTATCGACATCGTACTTGCTCGCATGAAGCCGCCATGTTGTTCGAACTTCGAAGTACATGTACATAATTGTATAAATTATAATATTTAAGAAGATCGGACATTTGCATACAACTGCCACACCCCCATTCCTGCAAGATTCCCAAGACGTTAGTGAGAGTAAGTAAAATCTAGGTGTGCAAGGGCGCTCTTTAACAGAAATAAAACAACTATCGATCACTGACGTCTTACGCCAAGACTAACCAGCGGGGGAGGGGCCTCCATGTGGGTCCGAGCTGGCGCCCCCACCGGCCGGACCTGCCGGCGCTACAATATTAGGGAGCGATTTCGATTTTTGCGTTTTCGTGTTTCACACTTTCTAATAGATTCCAGCACTCTTTCATATTTCTGCTATTAAATTCCATGCTTCGTTACAAACCACCGAGTTCATCTGCCACCAACTTAATAGAAGAGAAATTGACAGTATACAAATTGCGATTCGGTTGGCGAAGGCATTATTTTGGGGCCATCATTGTCTGTGCAAGCGCCCTCATCCATTTTGCACGAAGGCTCAGTATTTTTTCGTACATATTCCCGGTCTGTGTTTCCGGTTGGTGATATAATATTGATTTCAGGAGTCAGTGCACCCGATAAAGAACAAAGACGGGGAAAATCGCTTTCTGGGCTGATGTCCGTTTTCAAACGATTTTGTACCATCCTAGATTTCAAAAAAGTGTGATTTTCTCTCAAGGAATGTGTAGGAGGGACCCCTTGGCACACTTAATTAGCGCCCCGAATCATTGGGCCCACAGGCTGTCTCAGCCCAATTGATTTCAGGAGTCAGCGCACCCGATTAGGAACAAAGACGGGGAAAATCGCTTTCTGGGCTGATGTCCGTTTTCAAACGATTTT
>NW_019091679.1:97823-139997 GCF_001949145.1 Acanthaster planci
CCCTCTTTTCGAAACAATCTCTCTGCCTGGCGGAGAATTTTCCTTGAATTGGGACACTGCACCCTACGGTGGCATTAAATAATACAACGAGCATGACGAGTTGAAGTTAGGAGTTGTGTGGAAAAAAAGAATTTCACACAGCAAATGAGCCCGATTTTGACGAAAAATGCGGCATTTGTCATGAAATCCACGAGCCTAAATGATTAAGTATTTCATTTTATTGGCTATTTCCTGAAAGTAAAGCATCTCAGCTTCGTGCTCATGCAATGAACTAAGAAATATTGTGAAAATTATGTGTACCATAACGAAGGATGTCGAAAAGTCAATTTTTTTGGTATTTTTTCCATTGATGTGCAGTGGGAAGTAAACTCTCACAGGCTTAGTTCCCCCAAGGAAACACGTTTTTTTTTCCTATGAATATCTCTCCCATTATACCAAAAGGGTTCCACTGTTATTTTTATCATGCAAGAAATAAGGTAAACATGCAAATATCTGTACTTTCTGTAGCCTTCAATTAATACAAAGTGAATGGAGGGTTGCCCCATTGCCCAGATGTGAATAAGGACATAAATGGAATGAAACAATTAACCTCCGACCAGGTCAGTGATCTCATTTAGGTTATTTTCCAATACTGAACTAAATGTCTACTACATGTATTTTACTTCCAGAACTGCCGTTTTCCAACAAATGTTCATGGAAGTCTGAGCTACTTGGACTCTACGAATCACTTTTTGAACATTTGGCCATTACCCCCTTGTGAAAAAACTTATTCTTGGCAGACATCAGCCACTGTTGATGTACCGTAAAATGTACATGTATACACCATTCCACTACAGGTAGCAAAAGTCTAACAGTCTCTAATCTCCCCCATCCCTTCCCTTGTTCCAATATTCCATCACTGTCTGAAGACATGGGCCCAACGTTATCAAGTACTAAACATGGCTGATGATACAGGCTTTGCGTGGCAGCCATCTTACAGGATAGCTCTTTTGTTCCATAGTTTATGCACAGAGGAGGTTTCCTGGTTGAATGAAAAAACTGCCCTGCAAGATGGCTGCCACGCAAGGCCTCTGTAACAGGTGGGGGTAATTGGTCATTTTGAGCCCTCAGAGTACCCTGTGACTACATGCACTGTGTTGCATACAATGTAGCTATGACTATGAGCTTTTTTGGTAAGAGTGCCAAGCTCAATTGCAGAATACCCCCCACCCCGCATGATCAACCTCATACACGTAGCCAGTTGCAGGTCAAGTGTCACACTCTTCCTAAGGGATTTTCACCTTGTACCCACGTAACCAGTCATTGCAGGGTCATTTTTTAGAGTGGTAGAGTATTCTGCAATTGCTCCGAGTGCCATACCTACATCACAAAAAACTTTCCCTGAAGTGGTGTATCAGCCATCAGAAAGCAATAATGTGTCCTAAATTTAGCAGGGAAAAATATTGAAGTGAGTACTTAGACAATTTTTTCAGATCTTTCTCATAGGGTGTTTGCACAGGGTGTTAAGTTAACATAATATCCGCGCATGGAACTCTTTCCAGCTTTCCTTCCAACATTCCAGAATTAACCTTATTTCATTATTTTTAATACAGACAGGGTAATCTTTTAGTTGTCATCATGGCAGAGAGTGGCAATCATGGAGGTCGAGAAGAACTTATGGCAGAACTGAAAAGACTGGACATTGAGACAGAAATAGTGGAACACCCAGAGGTAATTCAGAAAGAATAAAAAAAAAACACAAATAAAAGCAAATCTGTACTCTAGCAGTAGTCTCTGGGAAAGAGTTCAGTGTTCAGCCTCTATTATTTCCGAGTTTCATAACAACTAAACTAACTTAAGAATGGGTCGAGGTGTTGTTGCCAAATTTGCTCCTAGGTACCAAACCTCCTTTCCTTGTTAAAATCCCCCCAAATGCAAGGCCCCCTCTCCCTTTTTCAATTGGTGTTGCTGAAGCTCGGAAATCGTGAAGATCGGATGCAGAACTCTTTCTTTTGTGTGGATCGGCCTAAATTCCATTTGGTAAAGATTGGCAGGATTGTGCACACTGATGCAGCAGAGTTAAGTGAGAGTGATATTCAAGTTCTAACCTGAAATTATCCCAGTTGTATTGAAATGGCCGATTGAGATTTTACTGGGCAGGAAAAAACTGGTACAACAAAAGTAAATCTGTCACTTGGACATCAGGGAATCTAAAAAACTTCGCAGAAAAGTTCACATGACCAAAGTAAAGCATACAGCACTGTGCATGTAAAGTAAAGGTTGCAGTCACAGTTCAGATTTATTTCATTTTTCCACTGACACTTTGTGCCTATGCCAGAAACTGTACAACTGGTCAGTTTCACCATGAAGTGATGTACACGTACATGTACCTTCCATGGCTTTTTTTGTACACATGATATGACAGTTCATGGTGCTGCATTTATCCACAATACGTCATTTCGTGATGCAAATGACAAATTAATAACAAGAATTTTTTGGGGGGGGGGCAGGGGAATCAGTGAATGGAATTGTAAGCGTGGCACTTTGTACGTCTCTTTTGCGAGTTGTGTATGGTTATTAGAGACAAAGCTTTCTCCTGGAGCTTTCTCCTGGGCCAACTGGTTCTTTTTAGAACCCAAACTGAGAAGAGATAGATGATGCAACTACGCAACTCCTCATGTAATTGGTCTGCATTTACATTGTTATATCCCAGATTTGTCCAGTGCCAACTTGGGGCAGCCCCAACTTTGTCAACTCGGTGAAAAGAAGCGGTTTTACATTACAATATGTAGTAAATGGGAGGGAGGGGAAGAGAGAAAAGAGCTAAGTACATGTAAGTAAAAAGAAGGAATAGATAGCAAGAAAAAATGAGAGGAGGTAAGGGGAACAGGGAGCAAAGTTATTGGGCAGTGATTATACACAATTCAGTCATTCCAACCATGTCACAAACATATGTAAACCCCCTTAATAACATTTAAAATTTAGTTCTTGAAATTTGAATCAGTCACTCAGTGCTGTTTAATGTTGCTGTATGTCCAACTACATGTAGTTGTGGACGAAATTGTAAGGCTTGGACAAAGATGGACGTAAAGGCACTGTTCAAGGATCTTTGTCGAAAAGGCTCTTCCCATCTTTTAAAATAGATTGATTTCTTCAGGTGTTTACAGTTGAAGCCATGATGCCTCACCTCCAAGACATCAGTGGAGTAGTTGGCAAAAATCTCTTCCTGAAGGACAAGAAGAAGGGACTGTGGCTGCTGACCGCTCGGCACAACCGTGTGGTCAACTTGGCTAAGCTGGCCAAGACAGTGGGGGCACCTGGCGGGTTGCGCTTGGCCGACGAGAGCGTCCTGCAGGAGAAGCTGGGTGTAACGCAGGGCTGTGTGACGCCCTTTGCATTGTTCAACGACAGGGGCAAAGAGGTTAAGTTCCTACTGGACAGAGATTTGACAGACAAGGGCCACCCAAGGGTGAACTTTCACCCCATGACCAATGTGGCAACCTTGGGAATGGCCCCAGATGACTTTCTGAAATTTGTGAGGGAGACGGGCCACGAGCCCATCCTGGTCAACTTTGATGCGTTGGAGTGAACTTGGGTATTCTGTCAAGTAGCAGCAACTGATTGGATTGTGGAATGCAGTGCATGAATATCAAGCCAAAAACGTGGAAGAACAAAAGGAGCATGATCAATCATTATCAGCTTTTAATCAGACATATACATGTAGCAGGGCTTCATGAGGAAACATCAAATGTCAGAAGCACAAAAACCAGAGTAAAACACCATCAGCAGTTTGCTTCAAGGACTTGTGCCTTTACATTTCCTCAGAAAATTTCTTAAATCTGCTTTTGGTCAGTGAGACAAATACCAGAATTGTTCGGAAAATGTCCGATGACTGAGCATAGCTTCACACTCTTCAGTGACACAGAATAAGCCAAAGCCACAATTGAATTATTTTAAGTGTTCCAGTTTATTTTCATTTTTTTTGAGTTTGTTTTTAATTTTGGATGTTGCTTTAGTGTTTTAGTGTAATCTGATGAGATGTGCTTAGAAACATTTTAAAATTGTCCAGATTAAGACTACAATCTTCTAACAGTTTTTCATCCCTCCAAAAATACTGCATTTCCTTAAATGTACATGTACAAATATGTACATGTACGCTGCTCAATTTTTCCAAGGTTTCAAACAAGTCTTTTTGTCATAAAGGAGTATGTAATGGTAATGTTGAGTTCTTACATGTGTTTTTTGTGTTGAGAGTTGTGTCTTTGTTGCTAACTTTGATATGTGCTTTCTGCCTTATTTATGAAAGACATAAATTGAATCAGAGTCATTGCATTATGAAATGCATATGGATATACCAGTACATGTACACGCATTAGACTTCTACAAAAAAGACAGGTTTGAAAGTTAACTCAAATACAAGAAGGCAAACTTGCAGACGTAGTATGTTGTCCAACGCTGCATTTGCCATGGATCAAGCTTTTCATCAAACTGGAATGTCATAACAGCTTGGCTTTCTTCACTCATTGACTGGAAGCAGATGCAGGGTGGGAATGTGCAAGTTTTGTCTTATTTTTTTTTACTTAATATTTCAATATTCTCTTTCATGGTATATGAGAAAATTTGTTCCAGTCACTGTGGTGTTTTTGTAGAATTCTTAGCCATGTCAGCAGCTCAAGGATTTTCTTGCGCAACTTGGGGAAGTCAGGTTGAGCTCAGTAGGTACATGTACACCGTAGCTAGGTGCAGATTATGTTGTCCCTTGTGGTGACTGGGCACATGTGTTTATACGGGAAGCAAAACCCGTAACAACCTTACGGAAGCCAACATAAATCCAATAGTTTTCCACTCAAACATCCAAGATGTAAGAGCTGTGAAAATGGCAGGATAGTTTTTCTCAGGAATCGCGGGTGAAATTGAGCAATAGACAGAGGTCCATGAAACATCTACATGTACATGTAGAAGCTTGATTGTAACAATGACTAAAAACCACCATTTAGAGGTTTAAATTGTGAACAGTGTAGCTATAAGTTTGTAAACCTTGCACTTGAAATTTTGTACAAGGTATATTGAAGCAGCAAAATCTGAATAAAGTAAATCATCAAAAATCCTGAATTACGAGGTTAAAAAAAATTCATGAAATGCAGAAAAAAAAAAAAAAAAAAAAACACTCGCTTTTCATGTACATGAACTGGTGTTTGCAGTTAAGGTCATTCCAAAATAACCAGGTTAGAAGGACAGTGATGGTGAATATAAAACGAGAAAAAAACCCATTAACTATGTCATTTTGTGCAATAAAAGCACCATAAAATTGTGATTGACTGGACTTAAATGTAATTTCAAGGAGGTCTTACATGTATCTGGACATAGAAAAAAGAGTGACTCCATTCAGCATCTGCTTTTTGTCATAGAAAATTTATTATCTCTTTTTAAATATACTGTGAATTAAAAACAGATGATATAAATAATTCAATTTGTCTTAAAAGTGAAGAAATTCAGAGCAAACTTTCCACTTTGTACACTGCACAGTTTTTTTCTCGAGCAACATTATTTTTATCACTCATTAACCGATGTACATGTACCCCAAACTCAAACGCTTTGAAGATGCACACTACAAGTGCCGCATGCCAGATATAACATCAGTTGATATTATGTGATATTGTCCTGTTCCATTGTTGAAATGAGTTTGTGCAAACCTGTACATCCCACACATCTCATATAGTTGGCTATAAGAATTTTAACAGTTGAAGAGACAAACTCAGTTTTTGGTCCACAATAACTGGCCTTTAATCTTGAAACAATCTGTTCTTGAGCATTTATTTCTGAGAAATCCAATCCTTGCCAGTTTAACATTGTTATTTTAGCATCCACTAGCGAAACTCTTCCAACGTGTTTATCCAATACAGTACCAAAAAGGTTAAAAGCCATTTCTGTCAATTTTACCACGGACATTAAGATGATAGACAAGCATTCAAATTTTCAGGATTCTTTTCATCCCGTTTGTTTAATCCTTGGCTTTGAAGTCTGCCCAGCTACAGATGACCTTTGTTCAAAAGTTTTTCAAGTTCAAATCTGCTTCTTTCCTCTCCTAAAATAATTTCTTATATCAGTTTCTTATGAAAAAAAAATTGGCGGCCCTCGAACACCGAACCAACACAAGCATGACCTTTTCTGTTTATGTAGAGATGAGTTCAAAATTTGGGCAGCAGATTGAGGTCTTTAATTACAGATGATTAATCAAAACTGGCAATTATCTCAATGAAGATGCAAGAACTTAGCTTCTCCAGTTTCTTTTCTGAGACTGAATTCAAACCCAGACAGTGCATGCACATGTAGCCTCATCTCTCACGGGAAAAGGCCTTTGCAATGAGCAACAGCGAGTGTTTTATCACTGGAATTTTTCTTGGCCCATCATGCATCAGCAAGGAAATGTACAGCCAAAAAATGCAACATCTCATCTGATATATTTAAATCTCTTAATTCCACAATAAGTTGCCATGACGAAATTGGCGTGCCTTTGCCTCATGCGCACTACAGACCTTTCAGTACTCAAAAAATTGAATCTGATGTTCACAGCCACCAACTGAATCTCACACATACCCAAAAGAAATTTTACACAGTCAAACGTTTATGCCAAGCTCTTCCACCCGGGAAATTACATCTGCACCCTAGCAAAGAACTGCTCCGTTTTTACCTTTTAAACACTTCATTCTTTCCCTCATTTTTATCCTGCAGAAATTTCAACAGCATTTAGAACAAACCTTTCGATGCAAAATGCACATGTACACTGGTTACAGTCCGCTTATCTTCATTAAAACTGTACGTACATGAACATGTACAGTGTTATTCAAATGTTATTCATTTCAACAGCTTATGAGTTCATGCATAATTCTGCATTCATTTGTATGGAAATACATTTTCAAAAAGGAATTACGTGGGTGTGCGTGAACATTATTCTTGACATTTTCCCGTCTTAAATGGAAACAAAAATTGTTGTTTCTGAAACTGTACATTCTTGATACACAAAATACAATCCTATACATGTACCAGTACTTTCTTACCAAATATTTAGGTACAAATTACTGTTGTATCAAAATAAATCAAGTGTGATATCCATCTTCAGAGCTGGTGCACACGTATGTATCACAACCTCTGTCCTCTCTCCCTGTGAGTTAGTTTAAGTCACAGGGATGCACAGTTAGAAACCTTAATGGCTGGTTTATAGTTGGCCTGAAAGTAAACACAAATATCTGACATACATGTACTCACACTGTGAATTTGCAAATATTCGACACATTTTCAACTTGAGCCGACTTTCACTGCAAATCTTTTGTGATGTCAAATTCGCATTGCTTACGGGTTGTTGGATGAGGCTCTTCCGGACCAAATGATGTTGTGCACCAGTCTTTTGAATACGTCCTTTTCAGACCAAAAAGGGCTCATAAAACGCCATGTGATTCAAGTTATTACCAAGAACAGCCTGTATGCTTTTTGTATTGGACTTAGACCTCCCCCTGAATCCATCCACAATGGCATAGTATATCACGTGACCACAAAAATAATAATTTAAGAGTTTTGCAACAGCTGCAGCTCACACAACGAGGGAGAGACGGAAGCTTGCATCCTCACAAAAATCTGATTCAGTCAAGACTTGGTTGTACCAATAAGCACACGATGCAGAATGTGTTCTTTCACCATTGGCATTAATCCTATACTGTTGCTTTGAGGTGTTTAATAACCTTGCAACAGGCATTCAATGAAAGTGAAAATATCCATTATCATGGCCACAGTTCAAGTTCTCCTTCAAATAGTGTATTAACCTTGATACTTTAGGCACAGTTGTATGGGGTGGGGTTGGTAACATTTCACAAGCATTGAATCACACATAAGCCGAGAAATGTTGGGGGGGATGGACACAGTCCCACCCCATTTTGGTCACATCACCACCCTGTTTCCAAATTGATTGCATTATCAACCTATTAAACAGTACAATAACTTGCCTTGAATTATTTGTTCAAACTTTGAACTTTTTACAAGGTAACTACACTTATGGACCAAACAAATTTGAGAAATCACATTACGGACAAGATTTTTAACACAACTGCGTGCCTGGGATAACGAGAAATTACTTTGAGATATTAAAAATATATGCTAGAAATCAGTTATTTACATTTCTAAATCTCAGCTTGAATGGTTCTTCATACTCTCCGACTAAAACAGAAGTTGTAAATTTACTGGCCGCAAGGTTAAACATGCTCAGTTTATCAAGTCTGATGGAAATAGGGAAAAAAAACTGCCCAACAGAAGAGCAATAAAATGCTCCTGAATGGAAATCTATGGTAATGATCAAAATGCAACAAGTTGGCTTGAAATAATCCCCCCCCCCAAAAAAATTTAAACAAACAGAGTGAACACATGTATGAACTGGAGAAAAATATGTCAGGAGGTGTATTTTTATGTTACAAAGCTTCCCAGAACACGTTTTAGACTTGATGCACATTTACCAGAACATACTAGAGACAACAGAGATGGAGGGAGAAGTACTCACTACATTTAGAAAACATTGTTTGGGAACTCCCTCAACAATAAGGGATGTCATAAAATCTTGACATCTCTCACTTTGGATTCGTCTGGTTGCACCACTTTCGATACGGTGGCACTGTCTTCTGTAATCCGTGGCCCGAGCCAAACAAACTGTCATTACCTGGCAGCGCAAGTGCTGAAATTCTTCTTCTAGCAAACGTGTTCTCTCCGATTGTAGCGATCTCTACAAGACTGAAAACACCCAGACAGATTCCCAGCAGCACAATGCCAGTCTTGTAGAGTAGAACATTTTCATTCAATCAGATGGGCAATTCAAATGAGATAATAAAGAATACATAACATGTACATAAACAAATATGCTTATATGAGAAATGTACTGTATTTATACAGCCAAATTTGAAAAGTAGAAGAAATGCTTTCAATACAAATGTCAACTTTAAAATTCAAATTTCTAAAATTCAATCATTAGTTTTTCCATATAAATACACTATAAAAATGAATTCTCAGGTGTTATTTAGATAAATAAAAGATCAGCTGATTGCTACCTTCATGGTTGTCTGAACAGGTCACATGCAATACAATTGTGTAGTGTGACAATTAGTGGCCATGATGTTTCAACAATCAACTTCTCTCCCAAAACTCCTTGAAATTGCCAATCCCAGTTCAATCCCAATCCAATTTTTTTCTTGAATTACTGCAATCACTCTGGGTGTCCTCCAGTTACACACACCTAGGCTCTTTAACAAACAATCTGACCCTATCACTCCAAGATCCTTTGACATAGTCACACATGTAACAGATCAGCAGGTTGTGAAGTATTTTACATGATTGAAAAAGATGCATGAATATACATGCAGACCAGCCACTCTCATTTCACACTAGACTTTTAAAGACAATTCAAGTTCAAAGAATCAGTTCCTGCCCGGCAGCAGTAGATCTTGATGGATACAGGAAAGTCCTGAACAAAATTGCCTGAAGAAAACTTCAGAATTACCAATAGCTAGCAGTTACAACTGAAAGCTGTAATGACCAAAACAACTTGTCCCAGTTGGCGTCACACACATTGGGCAAAGAATGAAGCAAATGGTAATAGAACTTATTCCCAAGGATGCCATTTTCGATCATGTTCCCAGAATATGAATTACAAATTGGAAACTGTTGATATGGATGGTACCAGACTATTTATGATATGACGCGTGTTCCAAGCCTTCCTCTCAATATCTTTCTAAATCTGGCTTAACCACTTGCTGGATTTTTCTTGAGCAAGACAAGATGCCGGATCATTTTCAAGATTCTTCAAAGATTCATCATTTCATTTAATGGCCATTTATACCAAAATGAAGGACTCTTTGGGCACTACTCTAAGGCTGACAGGTAAAATTCATTGACTCCTGAATATTGAAGCCAGGCCTGCAGCCTTGAAAAAGAGCCCAGATTGTGCGCTGTTACATAAGATTCTTTTGTTCCCGAAACCTGCACAGTGCACTGCTGACCTCTTTTAAATAGGGGCCAGATTAGCGTGCAGCGGTGCTGTGTGGCTCATCACTACGGTGGTGGAGAGCTTTTGTCCCCGGTGGTAATCCGCTCGCTCTAAATGCCTCAAACCATGGTATACTGATACAAAACAAGGCTGGATTATCTCCACTACTGAGAGCGAAAAAAATGTTGGTAATGCCCAGCAGCTCAGTCTTTTGTGCCGAGCACGGTCTTTTGTTATAAGGCCCAACTCTTTTTTCCCAGTTCCGGGCTCCCCGGCTCTGCATATAAAGCCTATGTACCCGAAAACAGGTCGCCCGGCAGAAAGTGGTTAAAACATACAATGTGTTTAACCACAAATCTGAAACAATTATCAGATTACATGTAGACAGATGCTAATTTGTCATGAAATTTCACTCTACTGCTTTACTCTCAAGCTCCAAAAATGAAGTTAAGTTTGCTTTTCATTTTAATGTGGTTGACTTAAGAACGTCTATCACATGTACATGTACACTACATGTGTGTGTTTAAGGTAAAGAATGAATAAAAAGAAAAACAAAACAAAAAAACATTGTATGTGAATATGCACAAGTTCAAAGCACATTCATCCAACCACAAGAAAATGAATTTACAGACCAGTCTGACTTTTAATCCTTTTTTCAGGTTGTTTTGATCTCTACGGTATGTACAGGCTCCATAAAGATTCTGACGCAGAGATTCCATTGTACAATTATATTTTAATGAATTAGTTTTCATAAAAATATGCTCTCCAGTAATTACATCTGCTCAGAATCTCCTGTATAAAAATACTAATGTCTGATATGTGATATTAAGCAGCCTTATTTCAACAGCAGAGAAAGCAAACATATTATGCATCAAGAACTGAATGGTGTCCATGAAGAAAACATCTCCCATCATGGTAAGAGGTAAAGGGCATAAGTACCATTCAGAAACTTTCACAATCACAGACAATTCTGTTTATCCTGAATGTTTTAGAATCATCTACCGCTAGCCAGGATCTCAACCCCCTTTCAGAACAAGATGGCGATTCTCTGATGAGGTCACAGCTGAATGTAGCCTGGGGTGATTACCTACAAAGAATGCTGGAAGTGTGAAAAGGGGGATAGCTTATTAGAGCAAAAGTTAGTGCAGTTATATACATGTACAGGTTTATCAAATGTTTTTTCAACTAAGAAGGTTTGAGAGTTAAGGCCTAACTTTCAAATTTACTCATGATGGGTGGTGCCTCTTGCAAATTTCCAAAGAAGGTTGAGCTGTTCCACGAAGTAACAGGTACTAGGTCAAACCATGTTACTTGGTATCAGGGAGCACGGGTGCTATAGTAGTGGCCACATTGCCGGCTGGTCCTATAATAGCCTGCCACTGGCTTAGGTTCTCCTGTATTGTCGGCAAGTGGTGGAAACTGACCGTGGAGTACTGTGCTGGATGATGACCCTGTGTTGCCGGGTGTTGAGCCTGGGGGAGGTTGGAGTTGACCGTGGTGAAGGCCAACAGCTGTGGATGGGTCGGGTGGTGACTGGGAATGCTGGGGATGAAAAGGAGCGGATTGGCATCCAGGCTTGCATTGCTCTGCAGGTGCCGATGAACAGGATTGATCCCTTGAAGCGAGGCTGGTAGACAGTGTCCTTGAGAGTGCACTGTGGACGTGGCTGCCGAGCAAGTGGACGATGCGACTCCGTGGGATAGAGCAGGAACAATTTGATCCTGTTTAGAGTTCTTTGTGCTGGACGCTTCAGTGAAGTGCCTGTCAAAGGGGTCATCTCCAGAGCCTTCACCAGTATGCTGTTGCGCAGAGGGAACATCCGTCCTGACCAGGTATGGGTTGGCGTTCCTTGTGTTTGGGTTCGGGAAGTGGGTGGGCGAGGCACGCCCCCCTTGCGAGGAGCCCTGCGAGTGGGTGCTCTCGCTGGAGCTGCTGCGCGTCTCTGTGGAGGAGTCCTTCTTGAGCTTGCGGCGCTTGGCTAGTGGGGCATTGGAGACATCTAGCAACCGGAATCCCTCCCGCTGGGCCCGGTGGAAGGCAAACATGGTGGCCTTGACCTTGGTCTGGACGGCCGAGGTGCTCGCCGACAGAAGGATGTTGGGGGTCATGAGCGGAGTGGAGCTGGTGGCCTGCTGGCCCTGAATCCACTCATTGATGAGCAAGTCCTCAATGGTCAGACGCTGGCTGGGGTTTACAGTCAGAAGACCTGCCAAGACAAGAACAACACTGGCACTTTCAAGATCTTGCTGGAGAACAGTACATCTCAAGCATCAACTTCATCTCAGTTTCAAATTAACCCTGGCTAGTGCCCAAATGATAATTTAAAACTTTTTTGGCCTGTACTTTAGGGAATTATTTTTAAACAAACACATATCTGAAAAATATTACTTGTTATGCATTTTAATACTCTGGACCACATCCCTCACTTTTGTGATTTTCAAGAAGGGAGGGCGTAATCTAAGAAAGCCAAGCTGATAAAACCGAGCATGCACAATGTCAGGTATTCGTTAAAGGGCCCAGAGGAAAGTTTGACTTTCATCTACTCCACGGTGTAATCTGTGGCTTTCAGAGAGGCAAGCTAGCATTTTAACCCCAGTGCTTAATACTTGAACAAAGACGTCACCAAAACATAGCAGTCAGACAGTGTGATACTGGGGAACCCTTAAGTAGTGTCATCAAACCAATGCTTTGGGACCTAAATACTTGCCTTGGATAAGATCCTTTGCAGCCTCACTCACAGAGCTCCAGTGCTGTCCTGTGAAGGATACATTACCGTCTTTGATCCGGCGCATGATCTCCAGTGCACTGTTGTCACCGCTTCGACGAGATGCTTGGAAAGGCACGTGGCCAGACAGCATGGTGTACTAAAGAAAAAGAAATGAGCGAAGATCTGTTGGATCACTTTGCTTTTCTTTTCCCCAATTTTAGCCTTTAAAAAGAGCCGGGCTATTTGGCCCCTCTCACAGCTGGGAGGGGGCAATTTCCCCTCCCCTGAACTCGGCTGTGCTTCACTTGATTTTTTAAAACTTGGCAGGCATGTACAGTGTACAGACATTCGTTATCATTACAAAAGTGAAGTTTGAAGTCAATCACACAAATGCTTTTGTTGTTAAGGCCATTTGCAGTTCAAAGCTTAATGTGTGCCAGCCCTCATGCACTGAGCACCACAATGGAAAAAGTATTGGCTCCTACAGTTTTTAGTGACAGTGACCTGTCTTGGAAAAATTGGCACTTTGCTAGAATGGTAGGGTCAGTTTTCACAAAATTAGTGTAAAAATGACTTCAACGAGTTACTCTAAAACTGCTAAAGGCTCAGCTCCTGATAACAATGCATTGCATAGATATAGGCTCTTTTGGGCTCTTACAGGCTCTTTTAGAGTTATGGGGATCCCCGAAGAGGAAGGGGGTTGGTAAAAGCCAGTGTTGAAATCAAGGCCACAACCTCCGAGGCCAAGACCAAGGCCATAACCCCGAGGCCAAGGCCACAGCTACCGAGGCCGAGGCCAGCTGTTGGTATACATCCTAACAACAAATCAAATCGATCACTCAAAACGAGGTCAAGATTTTGTTAGATGTACATATATTACTTGTTTATTTTGAAGTCAACAGCTGAATGGCACGTTACTAATGAGAGACTTAAAGAAAATGCTTGTTACATCTTAAAAACATTAGGGTCTCCAACATCTCCTGGGAAAGCCAAAAGACTCATTCATGGCAAAGTGGCAGAGGGGGACCAGACTATGGTGTAGGTTTGACTGGTTCTCAAACAAGGTGCTGTATGTGCAGCGGTGGCTGTGTCTGTCGCGCGGAAGTCACGGAACGTGCACACATTACAGGATTTTGGTTCAATGAGAAAAAAAAAACACACATGGAACCTAAGAAAAGAATGTTGCAACTGGACGTGGATGACGCTGCTTTTGTGTTCATAAATCTTAACGACGGTCGGTAACTGTAAAATTGATAAGGAAACATCCCCACTTTTTGATTGAAAAACATGTTGAATTGTAGGGAACATTGGGCGGCCTCGTGCCGGCCTCAATTAATTCCTCAAGGCCGGAGATCTCCGAGGATGAGTCCAAGGTCGAGGCATCACCCTCTGAGGCCAAGGCTGAGGCCATAAAAATCGGCCTCGAGACCAAGACAGGCCTCGAGACCTCCAACACTGGTAAAAGCTCTTAGTTGTCACTTTGTTATTCTATGAATTGTCCAATTCATGGAACTGGAGCTCAATTAAAACCTAAGTACAGTATCAACCATTTGTTAGATGGAGAGTCAGGGTGGCATTCCAATCTTTCCTTCGCCTTTCACCTCTGTGGTCCAGGTTCAATTACCACCTTGGTGCACATGTGGATTGGGTTTTCAGTCCCTGCCAGTGTTGGAGGTCTCGAGACCGTCTCGAGACCTTTTTTTGAGGTCTCGGTCTTGGTCTCGGCCTACAAGAGTCTCGGTCTCGGGAGGGTTGGTCTCGGTCTCGGGAGGGCTGGTCTCGGTCTTGGTCTCGGATGCCGAGGTCTGGGGTCTCCCACCCGAGACCTGCCGAGACCATGACAGAAATGCAGAAAACGTGGGTCAACAATTCACGCTCGGCCGCGGCAAAATCACGTACCCGGATCGTACGGTACATACAGCACACATATGTATATAGCAGTGCTGCTTGCAGCGCAAGCGAATGAGTCTAGTTCCGAACTGCACGCAATTCTGCATGTATGCTTGGAACATGTACGACATGGTATTCACGATAAAGAATGAAATCAAAGCTGGAATGGAGACTAATGCATACATGTGTGTATGTATACACTGTACATGTACATGTACTTTTAATAGGGAACTGCCCACGATGTTGTGTGACCCCTCTAACCTGTCCATTTATCATTAGAGAGTATAACTCATAAATTGAACTCGTGCACACCTTTTGGCATAGTCCGAGCAACTCAGACCCCATGTTTTGCCTTGTTAAACATTTGGACATGGCCCGCCCACGTTAATTTTGCTGTATATATGGAACACAAAAACTCTGTACATGTACATGTTTAATGTACGATTATGCCGTATACTCTATACAAAATTCTATAGCATCGGCAGTCCATGCCTTCATGGTCAAAATAACTGAGTGCTGTTTTTTCCCAGAGTTCAAATAAAACTCTTTCATGGAATATTGAATATGTTGTGTGCTTTACATGTAAAATGTGCACTTAATTTTGCTGTTTAATGCCAATTGTCCACCACGTTTACCATCAATGAACTACATGTAGGCCTATATATTGTATATGTTGTGCAAGGTCTCCGTCTCGGTCATCTTGGTCTCGGTCTCGAACTGCAAAAGTCTCCGTCTCGAAGTTCTGGTCTCGGTCTTGAAAGAGCTGGTCTCGGTCTTGGTCTTGGTCTTGGATGCCTTGGTTTCGGTCTCAGTCTCGGACACAAAGGTCTCGACTACAACACTGGTCCCTGCCTGATTCTGTGGCTTCTACCTAGAAACCTCTCCTGGAGGATTTTCCCCACCTCAAAAACAGTAACTGCTTCTCATCGTATCTCTCTACAGATATCTTCAGGCTTACAAGCTACAGTGCCAGGGGTGCTATTGAAGAACTGAGGTTTTGTCACCAGATACATTTCATAATTCATAATAAATATTGTCACGTTCTCCAGTACTGTCTCCTTTGAATATTGCCCAGTGTCTTCTGGTTTCCGATGGTGCCGGTATCTATCCCCCACCCCTAGACACTCCTAACATTTTGTTGACTACAAAGAATTTACTCACAGAAATTGTACTTTCCAAGTTATCCCCCTTTAGTCAATTTCAAGCTGGCATCCCTTTTGTGTAAATCCGTGCATTTTTTCCACTAGAACCTACAATGGTCCCTCACCACAGATCTGTAGATTTACTGGGGTGCTTTAATCCATGTGCATGTCAGTGGAGAACAAAGAAAGATCCAATTCTGGACAATATACTCTACATGTATATGCAACATGCACACGCATCACAATACATGTACAAATGACATGTACTGGTAAGCACATTTTCTATCATAGGTATGATGGCAAATACACAGCAAAACTAAGGACAAAACACAATGCTCATTTTCTGATCGTGCATTTTACTTTTTTGGCATACTGGCTTCCAGAATGCAAATGGCAGTAGGAAATTATGAGTTTTCAATAGGCTTGTGCACAAACATGAAATGCCCAGTAACATTCACTTTAAACAGCGACGTTGGTGCTTTGGTAATTTAATTAAACCCTATGTCTCCCCCCACCCATTGACACTCACCAAAATGACTCCCAGGCTCCAGATGTCGCAAGATGCGTCGTAACCACCGTCTTTGTCGATCGTTTGCCCAAGGACCTCGGGAGCAGCAAAATGTAGAGTGAAACACGGTGTTTTGAGTGGCTGGTTGGCATTGGTGATGTGAGCAAAGCCAAAGTCAACGATCTTCAATTCTGCCTCATCAGTTTCATCTGTAAACAACAGATTCTGGACAGAAGAGAATAAAGTGGATTTGCAAGTGTTTTCAGATAAATTGTTTAAGCATATAATGCACAGTTAAGGTTACATTTTAATTCTAATGTTTTCAAAGATTAGTTTGGTCATTCCATGTTAATGAAGACTTGTTAATGTTTTGTCAAAACAGGTTCCATGTCAGACATAACACACTTGACCCTAATAAAACTGTTTCCAAGTCAAGAGTCACAAAAACTGTGTCAGTTTTGAGACTTTGAAAAATAATCTCAGTATTCCCCATACTTACTTATACTAAACACCTGCCTTTCGGGCATGCACTGTGTTTCACTCTGAAAATGGTCAATTGTTATTCAAGTGGTGCAAGTGTCACTATTGGATATTATGCAAATGGCTCCTCAGTCCCTACCCTCTGATAACTTTTCAAAGTCCATCAGGATGTTTTGGAAAATTTCAAGGTATTTTGGAAGGTACAGCCCCACCTCTCTTACAAGTACCTTGTGAGAAACTTTATGCCTGCTGCAACTGCAGAGCATGCCACTGGGTTTCCCACACGGGCAGATTTACCTGATTCCGCTACCCAAAATTGTTAAGAAATGGGGCTTTTACAGCAAAATGCCACTGTGTGATGTGTGCCAATAATACACCGTAATAGGTACCTGAATAACATAATAACTTCAGTATGCTGGGTCATGGGCACAAAAGAAGGAAAACAAGAGTCTGGTTGAGCTGACTTGTGTAGTGAAGTCATGAATATGGGAATGATTCTTTGGATATGTGTGGTTTGAATCCCAGAGGGTACCTTTTTCTCTTTGTGGGGGGCAGAGTTGGCTTGGGTAGTATTTCGGTATTACCGAATACAGCGGTTTTGATTTTAATACCAAACAATACCGACTAACAATCCATGAATACCGGAATACCGACTTATTCGGTATTGAATTTCAACACCGGGGTATTCTGGCTGATTTGTTCTGAATGTTCCCACAACCCTCATAAGATGAAAGCAGACAATTATATCCACAACAGTGACTGCATACTTTGTGGTTTCAGTCATCCAGCATCACGTTTGTATTGTGTCTTTTGGTGAAGAGATAAGACGTAGCGTGATACTTCAGCATGCAGCCATCAACCTGCCTGTCAAAAGGTTTTGTTTCCCTATCGCTACAGTGCTTCTTGTATTACTCGTTGGCACATGTATACACGTACGTGTATCACAGCTCTACAGGTTGGGAATTAAAAATTAGCTGGTCTTCCGTGTCCGCACTGGACTTTATTTTCCGAAGATTTTTATTGGCGGATCAGAAAATGCGAATGCTGCTTGTGCTAGCCTTGCGCTCTCTTCGGGTCTTTTTTTGTCCTTTGTATACAACATGTACAAGTTTGTGTGAAAATCTATCTAACCAAAGCCAGGAATGTGTGTTATAAACTATAAAATGATTCCATAAATTTGCATCTGTTCGACATCCACGGCAATCAACGATCTTTTTTTATTGTTCTCACATTCGTTCCAACCACACGAAAAGAGAAGCAAAAACCTGCTTCCTCACTTGTCACTGCTTGTATTTCAGTTTTTCCGGAATATAAAATTAGGACGTGGTTGATCAAAAAGATGTCTCGGTTATGATTAATCAAATACCTTGTGATGTGTTTAGAATAATAAACTTCACTGTCATAGGACAACATTTTTAATGTGCATGTGAAATTTAAAAAAGCAAATACATGTGAAAGCATCCATCCAGGGATTTTTAAAAGACTTTCAATCGCCATGACGACGAAACCAACAGTAACTAACCTGCATGCACAAGTAGGCCTGGATGTACCTGCAAGAATGTGAAGGCTCATCAACTAAAGCCCCCATCCATGTAAGTAGTCTTTCCAACACAAATTGTGTCACGGAGAGACTTTTTTGTTTAATTTTTCGCCTCTCTTTTGATTTTTGAAACAAGCTGCATGACAAGATTGATTAGTAGTCCGAGATCACTCGCCCACTGCGGCGCGGTCGCCCGCGCGCGAGATGGTAGCTGAAGAAGCGTAATGTCATGAACGAATGCTGCGATTGGATAGCTGTGTCTTGCCAAATGTAGGTCATTAAAGCGCACAGTCTCATTGGCGGGCACGCTAGATCTCTTTGCAGCAATATGAATAATTCAGTGTTGGGCGATTAGTTGGACTCTTGAGATACGAGAATAGTCATGCGAACTTATTTGGGGCGTATTTTATCGGAAATGGGATGGGAATTTTTGTTTTGCCGTTTGTGTAATGAATGTAAAATATCATGGATTTTTTAATCGTGCACTTATGTGTGTCATGACGACAGGAACCTGGCAACCGATGTCTGTATATCGCGTTGTAAGCGTGCGTGCGATAAGCCTTGTGTTGCACGACTGGAAATTTTGTGGAAGCACGCTCGCTTGAGTACAAGCAGCACAACTTCAAATTAAATTCATGAACACAGAAAACACAAACATAGACATGAGATCATTTTTTTGTGAATGAACCTGCAGAAAAATTTGTGACGGTAGTGTTTTTCGACTTGAAACTATAGAACTGCATTCGATGTAGTGGAACGACGACCCTTTTTTGGCTGAATCTGTACACTGACTGCTTGCCGCATTTCCATCATGCCTTCATTGGCAACGGTTCGGCCCGGCGGGAACCAGTGTGGTGCACCGCACACGTTTTCAACACCACGATTCACAAACACTTTATGAATGGATCGTCAAGAATGGTTTTCAGGCAACGGAGTCACGAAAACCTTTCGTTGTACAAGGAATTTTGTACAATGCTATTTCGCTGTAACATATTTTCTCCCCACAGAAATATGCACGTTTTCACCGGGACCACAGATTTGTGCTTGTTGTAATCGGAATTTTGTTACAACAAATTTCGTAATAAGAGTTGACTACCTCCAAGTTCTGAATACTGGAATTTGCTGTAAAAGCTTTGTTTACTGACAGCAGCTTGTCTGTCAAATCAGGTGGCAGATCCTGGAGAATTCAAAACAGTTTCTATCGACAGGGAGGAAAGTAGGCTACCTTTGGGTCTGACCTCATTCCAGGGTAGTGTGTCTTTCTTACGCTCACCTCTGGTTTTAGATCCCTGTGCACGATTCCACGGTTGTGTATGAAGTCCACGGCCGAGACCAGCTTCCTCATGATGGTGCTTGCCTCAGCTTCGTCGAAATGTTTTTTCTTGCGGATTCTGTTGAGCAGCTCTCCCCCTCGGCACAGCTCCATCACAATATACGTGTGTAGCTGCAATTCCAGACCCATCGTGAAGTTAAAATTCATCTCAACAGGGTAAGTGCATGTTTTCAAAAGATTATGGACTGTCCATGCAACTTAGACTGTGCCACTGAGCAAATCCCTAACACAACACCACGAACCATTCTGTACCACAGGACAGGGTAAATTCAATTTTAATTGCGGGTTTTGCCCTAGCATGGTTAACCAGCAACAATTTGCTGGGATAGTAACAAGAAGAACATCTAAACACCATCTGCCAATGTGCATTAAAAGTAGCGGTTGATATACACACCCTAATGCTTTAGGTTATTCCCTTTGGCTCAAGTCGAGGTTGAAACGTGGTTGCAACATTCTTCACCAAAAATGAAATTGTCCCATAATGCAATAATGGCCTGGGTACAAGTTCTGACAAGTCCGTGGGGGTTGACTATGTGTGGTACCCTGGCTCAGCTCTTGTACATGTACATGACAGGTTATTGAGGCAAAGCCTCATTTATCAAAAGATGAAGTTGTGGTGAGAAATACTGCTTAAAGGTTATGCAAATGATCAAGATCCTTTCACGTACATAATTTCATTTCAAAATTTGTAGGCTTTTTGAAAATCTGGTTTTGGCCAAAAATAATCTCCAGATCCTTTTGAAATAATCCTGACCCAAAGTGATGTAAGTAACCACATATTTCCCTAATCACACCAAATCAACCCGTCTGGATAGGGACTGTACAAGACAGAAAACCAAGGTACCAATTAGTATCAGCAATCTTACACATTTCTTGCACCAAGACCACAACCATACATAGCTTCCACAATGGTATTCTAATGTACAACATGTCACATTATTTAATCCTCCTACACTTTGGACAACATGTATGAAATGCCTTCACAACATCCATTCCCTCAAGCAGAATGCTTGGGGGGAGGGTTAATAATTTGACCAAAGAACATTTCGCAACTGATATCTGGTTATTTGGTATTTGGTAGAGGTCAAAGGTTACAGTTGACTGACCTCATCTTTAAACTCTCCATTGAGTTGCACAATGTTGGAATGTCCCTGGCACAGCTGTAGTGACTTGATTTCCTGACTGCAGTTCTTCCTTCTGCTGATAATCTTCACGGCGTAAGCCTGACCGGTTTTTCTGTGAGTACATTTTCTGGACGAAAATATGACAACAGGATCTTAGCAGACTAGAAATGGGGAAAGAAAAGCGCTGCACTGAATAAGAATCTTCAATTATGCAAAGTAAATGTTTCCTTCAATTTTTTTCAAAATGAAACCATGCATTATTCCTGGACATTCCTGACAGCACTTCCTGCCAATTTTTCTACTCTTCAGGACCTTAACAATGGCACACATCCTCTGTAGTTTATCCTTCATGAGAATCAAGCCCCCAGGTCAAGTGCTTGTGGCCAGGATCTACATTCCTCAATCCTGCAACATCTTCCACAATCTCTAGATGGATTTTGAAGGATTAGAGAAGGCTACAATGTACAGTGAATCTTTGAGGTTAACACATTCAGCCTCACGTTGTGAAATTTTGTTTCAAAATTAAAAGAAAACAAGATGACCAAGTGATAGACATTTTGAATTCTTTTGAATAATGGTTACTGCCTTTTACCTGCATACTGAGAAGCTGCCGTCTCCAAGAGGTTCAGACTTTAAATCAATCTCGTATGTTTTGTGAAATACGGATTCCTGTGATGAACAAAAAAATTTTTTTTAATTTTCTCTGATGTTGCTGCTGTGCTCTTCTCCACACTGATCCTTCAGGTGTTTTTCCAGTAATGTCTTGCAGTCATTTTGACATCTACAGTGTGAAAATTGGACACAAAGTCCACTTCTCACAAAATGACCATTATCAGAGACAGGTAAGCCCCAAAATGCATAATTTTCCCACTGACATGCTCAATGCGCACAGGCTACATGTACATGCGTCAAGCCATGAACTCAAAATGACCTGGACTGAATTCAAACTTCACAGATGTATTTATAATGAGTGTCTTTACATGCATGTGAAGTTTCAAACAGATCAGGCATGTGGCAGCTGCGTTCTTGGGAACCCTCCCTCCCGCCCCCACAGGGAGTTGGGCAGAAAAAGCCCATCTCTTTTAAGGCTGATTAAGTCTTGGCTTCTAGTTTCAACCTCTACCCAAGTAAAACAACAGTTGGCTGATACAAATCATCCGCTCAGGGGGTTTAGGGCCAACTTGTGAAGGAAGCATTTTCAGCAAAATGAAATCAGTTTTTGCAGGACTTTAATATACCCCGGAAAAAGAAACAAATGTCGTTTAAAGAAGGTTCAGAAATTTGGAACTTCGACCCTACTTGTGTAAAATGTCTGCAAAAATAGTCAAGTTACAATTTATTACAAATGTCTGGTTGACTCTGAGCTCGAGAGTAACTGCAAAAATCTTTCATACATGTATACTGTACGTGTACTTACTCCAAAATATCCTCAAGCCATCTGCCCCAAGTCATTGGTCAGTTATGGATGACCACCTCCCATCTGACAATTCTGAAGCTGTGCAGTAAACTAAGAACACTTTCTATGTGCTTAAATCCGGCACATCATGCATGCCATATCACAGTCTTACATGTAACTCCATCAATGCAAAATCCAGTGACTGGCCTTGGAATAATCTAGGATACGGTACTGGAGCACAGGCTACCTTGATTTTGGATGAGTTTGATATCTGCTCCGGGGAAGGCTTGTTCTTGTCTGGTTCTGGTCGTAGGAGGTCGGCTGTGACTGCGTTTTCACTGTAAAGTACTGATGGTGCTATGAAGGAGTAGCCCTGTCAGAAACATTATTTGGATGAATTCTGAACACGTGCCAGAACAAATCAAGAAATTCACGCATGACTTCAATTGAAATGAGGCCTTTTGCAAGACTCTCAGTTAATTGCACACAGCTCACTTTCCACATAGACCGCTTTTGATAAAGTAACAACATATTCAAGTGAGATTTCTCTGCCGAATATATTCTCTCTTGCTTGTGTACAGACCTTTCACCTGCTGATTAATCCTAATTCCCTAAGGTATTAGTAAAATCATATTTAAATGAGAGTATTTAGTTTTGTTAGGGTTAATACACGTGCTTTACTCAGTTTGTTTTTGGTTCATATATATACATGTATATGTCTTTTTTTTACCGGGACACTGGAAAGTTTAATTTAAGTGAAGTTCAAACTTCTTTGGTGGAAAAGGTGACTACTTCAACTTGCTTCATGGTGGTTTCAATCGTCTTAAGAATTTATGTGAGCATATAGTAGTGAACAATAATTGTGGAGCCAAGCATAAACAAAAATTGGAATAAACGCATCAAGTTAAAATACACTTTGTCCGGTGATTTTTTTTAATGCCCGAATCTGCATTTGGAGATGCCTTTTCCTGAAAATTAAAACTCAGACTTTCCAGGGAAATTCTGTGCTAGACAAATAAGGACAATCTTACTCGGAACACTCTGGCATCAGCGGTCTTAGGTACAGCAGCCGGCGACTCAGCAGGAGGCAGGTTAGTGAACTCGTCGGCAAAGTTACTGGTGTCCAGTTCTCCGCTGATGTGAGGCCTGAAGGGAGGGGGAACCTTCTTGGCTGCTAAGTCCTCCCAATTTAGATTCTAACGGCAAAAAATGATCAAAAAGGCATTAGTAAGTTAATGAAAGAATGAGTGAATGTGGCACGCAGGCCATATCTGGTATGACATTTATCATGATGCTGCCATCTTTGTTTTGTTCCCTGTAGACCCATTGACAATAGTAAGACAACTCTAGAAAATGTATACTGATAAAAAGGAACAGACCATTTTTTCCCTCTAGCCTCAGTTTGGTTACATTGCTTTGAATGGTATTAAGGTAATATGGCTGCCCCATGATAAGGGTCTACAGGACTTGGTGCAGCCCTACATGTACAGTGTATGCCAGTTAATATTGAACAAGTGATTATTTCAGCATATTTGCTGGGAACTTTCTGAAACAATCTATCAGCTGCACAGGAAGCTAATGGAGCACTCTCTATGGTTTGACTTTCAAGGGCCACCAGGGTATTAAGGTAATGTGCTTTCATTTCATCAATCTGGCATAATCCTCTAGAACCTCTTGGTAGATACTGAAAGATCTAGAATAGTTGGGATCCAGTCATAGACCTGCTTGTTGATAAACAAGTGTAGTGGATTGAAAGTCATGATCTAAGCCGTTGAGAAGGCTTAATTAGATTTTATAATTGTGAACAAGTTTATAATAGAATTTATAATTGTGAACAGGTTATGGGTGCATATGTAAAGGAATGTGTAAATGCACTTGGGAACTACATAAATAAGATGTCTCCTTCTTTGGGCGCATGCAGCTAAGCTACGCATGATGCGACTGTGCAAATTTAAGCACAATAGAAAATAATATTGATTGTGGGTTCTACAGAATAAACAAGTGGGGGAAATGTTATGAAAAAGGAATGTTTTTAGGGGAGTATGAGAATGGACGGGGAGGAGTAAGCATCGCAAGAAAAACGAGAGTATTTGCAAGGCACAGATGGAGAATTAAATGGGCTGATTGGGCCTTATCTCTAACCCAAGATGGTGTTGTTGAACTAGTCTTGCGTATTTAATCTCGTAGTACTGTCAGCCCATCTCACCTCTTCTCGGAGATCTTAAGTCGCTCTGTGACAAAATTGACAAGTTGTTGTATCCTTTGCACTACGGACTGACAGCACTTCACAAGGGTCAGGGTTACCACAAAAAGGCCAGTTTTGTCATACGGAAATGAAATTTGTGACCTAACAGCATGATCATTGAAACAAACACTTATTTATCAGAAGTACCAGAAATAATGTGGTTGCGTTTCAGAAGTCATGCATGACTGAAACTCATTTCAGTTGCCAAAGCTACTGGTATGACTGTCCAACAATGAGGTGCAATCTCCTGTACAGCCAATTTGAAGGGCTTAATATGTGGTATCTTTCCACATGTTACTCTTGCTTTGCACAGTTGGATAAGGAGAGCACATTTACATACATGTACCGGTAAATGAACAGTCTAAGGATGCAAAATACTGACAGCAACTAATGTATCATGTTTTAAAGTGCCAAACTAAAGCAATACGCTCTGTATCACTTGCCACTGTGTGCACCCTGTGTGAGCAAAGTTCTCTGACCTTGAAGAGGGGATGCTGTTTGATTTCCTGCACGCCGTTGGGTCCAGAGCCCAGCCTCTTCTTGGGGTTTTTGACCAAAAGCCGATTGATGAAATCCTTCATGGTGGGGGAGAAGCTGCTGGGCATGCCTGGGTAACTATTCAGGATACGCCTGATGAATAATACAGAGGGTCAAAAGCAGACAAAATGACAAATACTCCACAAATACTTGTTTCTTTTGATAAAGCAGCACTGACTTGCCATGAGAAAAAGCAAGTGTATATTATATTACTGGAAATATTGATATACATGTAATATATGTACATACATGTATATACAAAATACATGTACATACATGTATATACAAAATACATGTACATACATGTATATACAAAATACATGTACATACATGTATACATACATGTACATACATGTATATACAAAATACATGTACATACATGTACATGTATATACAAAATACATGTACGTACACATGTAACTCAATATTATGCCGACTCCATAAAGACTAATGAAAGCCATGTTTGATTCAATATTTCGTTCTTTATTCAGAACATCTTCAGGAATAAAGAACAAAATATTGAATCAAACATGGCTTTCATTAGTCTTTATGGAGTCTGCATAATATTGAGTTATCTGAATATTATCAGTGGATCACCTACTGGTACACATGTAACATGTGTAAATATTCCAAGTTGTAAAACATTAGTCGTATTTGGTGCAGTGTCATGGTAACTATGGTACAGAAAAATGAGCTCGAATTTTTAGCCCAATGGCAAGCACTTACATTCCTTTCAATCCTTTAGAACTGCTAATTCCTTTTTACACCTTTGACCTTTTCATCTGTAGATACACAGTGGAACGTCGCTATAACGAATGCCACTAAACCGAACATCCCCCTTGGCTTCCGAATTTTCTATGCTTTTTTACCAAACATATTTCAACTTTTGAAACATTTGGAATTGACAATAACAAAAATTCAACCAACAATGCATGAAAAACCTGCAAATTTGCATACTTACTTTGAGATTTCTGACTGGGTATTCTTCTCCCCTTCAACTGTAAATGGTGATGCCCCTGTTAGGAGTTCATAGGTCAGCACACCTAGCGACCACCAATCAACAGCCTTGTTGTGACCAGTTGTTCCACCTTGCACCACCTCAGGGGCCATGTATTCAATGGTCCCACAAAATGAATAGGCTCTGGAGTCCTGCGGCAAAACAAAATACACGCAGATTTAAAAATGAAATTCAGATCAACATGCATGGCAATGTCGAAGTGGTTAGAGTTTAGAATGGTATAAAGATAATCATATTCCATCCAATAGCCGTACGGTATATGTACTGTACATTCAGATGACATTTCTGCAATGCATGATGGGATAGGGGTCATCATTGTATATGTACATGTATGTACTGGATTGCACTGCTGTCATAAGCTTTTGTATAAAGTATGTTGCCATAAAGCATTTGTTTTTGTGACATAGTTGAAATATTCTACAATTGGAAAATGGTAAGACTGTGCCTTAAACTTTCTTGTGATAATCAAATGTAAGTCATACATGTCTGCCATTTCCCTTGCTCATGCATTGTACCATATGACAACCACACAGACTGGACATAATGACCCCTACTCTATCCCACTATGAACACGATGATATGTTACATGTGTGTGTACAATGTACCGTACCTTGAACGTCATCATTGACTTTTTTTTTCTTTATGAGTAAGTTCAACACGCTTAAAATGTATATTATAGTCACCACTCATAACAAGGCTGCAGAGACAGGCTAAATACTGGTACATGTACAGTACATGTGTACTGGCCAACAGTCGTTACCTTCTTATAAAAGGACTACAAAAACAAAGAAAAAACAAAAAAAGCTTCAGGAAATTCAGACTATCAGAATACACACGGAGTCTTCATTTATAACAGAAAGTTTCGGAACTGTGCTTTGGAAGAAAATGCCTTAAACCATGTAACCATTTGCATAACAAGTGTCCTCCTCCTAATGAAAAGTGGAAGCATGTTGGATCTTGGTGTATGGCACCTACATGTAAGTCCATGACAAGCCACTGAACATGAAATGTACATGTACATGTAAGCGGTCACGCCCAGGTGGTTTGTATAACACAAAACGCTGCATGTACACGTAATGAAACTAAATACATGCACATTTTACTACACAGGGAAATCCTGGAGTACAGTACATGTATGTACACGTATCCGTACAACGTGTACCGGGTACAGTGTATGTACATGTACATATTCACATGGGCATTAACATGCAACTAAGTGGTCAGAAACACTCAGGTCATGTAACTCCAAGATGCAAGACGCTATCTCCTTTAACTTCAGTTTCAATCATGCCGACAAAACTCGAGTAGAGGCAATGAGAAGAAATCAGCTGATCCAAGGTATACACTGTATATGGATAGCAATGACACGAGCATACCGTACCGTACATTGTGCGTTCCAGGGCATACAATGTACATGTACACTATGAGACAGCCTTCAATTTTCACTGATAAAAATGGAAATGTATTATATCACAGAAGAAGACAAACCTACGTGTACATGTATACATGTGTACATTGTACATGTACATATACCAGTAAAAATCACAAATAAGAAAACTTAAACATGCGTTTAAGACCAGATCAGGAGAAGGGATGCAACGTGAAGCCACAGCCAAAGGAATTATCAGTGTTCATTCTCCTGAGCCAGAGCCCTGGCTAAGCACATACATGTATTTATTCCCATTCATAAATTTCTTTTTCAGTCATGGTCAGAGAGTCAAAGAAGTCAATTTCCAATGATTTGGTTCTAGAATTTTACTTTCATTTTCCCAAACACCCCCGTTCATATTCCTTGTGCATGTTGTCCAATATTAGAATCTCCTTATATGGACTTGGCACGTGTGTGGCGAGCCACGTGCACACAGACTCTTAACCAATCAAAATCGATTAAACAGTCTCATATCCAGGTGCCAGCACATGATTTACGCAGAAGGCGTTATCACATCTCAGTGGGCGTTATTATACAGTATGTTAATACACGGTCAAGTTGCACGTTGTTGAATAGGGAGACTGTCTGAGGTACATTTTACAATATCAATCAATTCAGGGAATTGTGATTTATGACAGCTATCCTTTTATTACCTGTGTTGATGTTTTGAGTTCATTTCTCTACAAAATTCAAGAAAAATGCTGTTTGTTTTCAAGGTGCATTTCAGCTGATGGGACACCCCCCCAAGCACATGCAAACAACACACAAAATTAGTCTGCACACTACAGCCATGGCACAACAAAGATTGGCAGGCACCAGTTCAGGTACCTTTTCCCTCCTAAAGCAGGTTGTTTTGTCCAACCTGGCAACAGAAGTCGACAGTACTGTAACTCTACCTTGGACTTTCAGTTCTTTTCAAACGGTCAAACACTTGCATGTACTGCTATAGATTTGTCAAAAATACTTCATTGTGCAATACAGTTTGGGCACCATGCTCAGTCAGTCATGTACATGTGCCGTACTTTTACATACACACCAGAGAACATGTACGTGTTCTGCACACTCCTATCTTATTGTCCGCTGCGAATAGACTTTAACCAGCGCACTGCTTAAACAGTGCCCTGCACTTTGTTAAAATTGAGTAATTGACAACCATTATTCAGCAATGGTCTGCTGGCCATTAATGAAAAAGCCATCCAAAACTCATTTTCTTTCACAACTTGACTGATGCTTCCAGGTACAGTATATATACTGCATATATGTATTTCATAAGCAATTCTAAAGCAAGCTTGTGCATAAGCTGTACATAGTAAACCGTAGATTTACATATACGTGTACACATACCGTACAATGTACATGTACATGTATACAGTATAGTACATGTACATGTATTTAGTGTACAATGCCACAGGCTCTTAGACATGTTTAAAGCATACACTTATTGTACAGTACATGTACATGTACGTGTACCATCTCCAGTGATTTGAGCGAACTGCTAAAAAAGAATAGTCTGGCCTGAGGGTACAACAAATGGCATCAATAAGGACACACATACGTGTCTAACATGTACATGAACAGGTACAGTAGCTTCAAATCTTTGGCTGTGACATTAAAGGTTAATCTAGTCATAAGGACATCTTTGGAACAACATGTCATTCGGGACATCCTACACATATTTTGTTTGAGAAATCAGTACAAAACATAAACTTTCAGCAACTTGGACATCCTGTTTTTCAGTACAAGGCTGGTTTTGACATCCAGTTTTCAAATGTCAGCTAAAACCCTGCATTATACAGTAGTGTGCCATTAACAGGAGATACAGGTTTGCATATAGAGCAAGAAACACTATGGAACACTAAAGCCGATCTGCCTCGAGCACAAGGCGAATATGTGTAGACATTCTCATTTGCATCTCTGGCTTGGACATGTACCCAGGGGAGCTAAGCAGGATATTTATAGCTCAAGTACATGTACAAAACACCTTCAGCGATCATGAGGGACACACTGGAAAAGTGAGTGGTGACTGCAGGCCACAGTTGGACTGGGGACATAGCTTATTTATGGAAGAGAAAATAATGAGTACAAAATTACGCATAATGGAAGCAGTCAAACAGTAGGCCTCTTTTACTTAACAATGTACTAGTAAAGTCCATCAATATCAGATTTTTTAATAAATGATAGAAAGTCTAACAGTGAGTATATTTAATATATCAAATATTCCCCATGAGCTGTAAACTCTTGTCACTTCAAACCGGGTAGCTCAAAACTCTGTTTGACGGTTTCTCAAAGTCGCACTTCATTCCCTCCAAGAGAATACAATATTAGGAAAATGAATACCTCTGTAACTGGAATTGCCTGCATGGTAGGCCTCAAAGTTTTGTCCGTTACAAAACCCAAAAAATAGTACAAAACAAATGTTAAATGTCACAATACTTTTTCAGAAGCGAGTTTTACCCCTCATTGCATTCTTTCACTCTCGAATACATGTATGTTGTGCATACAGTACAGTAACCATCGTGATTGGACAAGTCACAATATCCAGCCTGTAACTGAAAGTTTGCCGGATTGCTACCACTCACACAATTGGTTACTGACAGTCCAATTCATCGCTCTTTGCATTAGCCATGTAACTGAACTGGACATCTGGATTTCAAATTAGCCCAATGGCCATCCCTTGCCCAAATGCAGTTCATAGGTCAAGCTCAACAAGACTGCGTGCTCAAGCGAGGGTGCAAAACCACAACAATAAAAATTTGCTGAGCATGGTTTGACTCATACCGACATTAATGAAGATGATACCCGTATTTGACTTAAAACTAGAACATAAAAAAAAACAAAAGGAAGAAAAATGTGTCCATTTCAACAGTCCAGCCGACACAGGAGGCCGTGTATTCCAGTGAACAGGGAGAACACAGTTCAGACATTGGTGCTCATGATTTTGCCCTGTTTTTGTTCCAGTAACAGGCATACTGCACTTAAATGTATAATTCAAAGCAACATAAATGTATAACAACCAAGCCAAATGAAACTGGAGATTCATTTTGTCAGTGATCTGACCTGATTCCGATATTATTCCCCAAATGGTGATTTATTTTATTTCAATACTTAAAAATTTGATACCTGTGAAATCGATTTTGAAATTGACATCGAATAAATGAGTACTATCAATACATCTTAGGGCATTAATGTGTACATTTCCATGTAAAAGTACATGTATGTGCAGGTAAAATTCATGCTGTGATGTCCCTTTGAATGGGTATGGGTCAACTACACACAATGTACATGTACATTTGGAAATTACAGAAAGTACATGTACATGTAGTCAGCTGGAAATTGGACAGAGGGCCTCTGTTGTGATAAACTGCAGGATTTATTGAGAGCAGGGACAGAGCCCCGTCAGGTGTGAAACTATTTTTCACCCTTCAAGGGATAGTAAATTTAAGGGCTCTGTGGTAAAACAAAAGTGCAAAATGTGCAAAAGATACAATGCTACCAGTAGTGTGCCTGTGCATATTGTCCACTTCAGCAAAAAAGCTGACCAGGAACTGCAATATTTGTCTCCTCAATAGCCCCTGTATGATGATGACTGAAAAATCCCTTTACAAAAGCTATTCACTTGTGTAGGATGCTGAAGAGGGAGGGCTAATGGAGTGGAGCCTGAAACAAATTACTCTCTGCATTTTAAGTGTTGGTATCGACTTTGTGCAATCTGATCAACAACTTACATTTACTTAGCCTACCAAATTTATGCTTCACTAACGAAATCTAATCAGCTTGTGAGAAGACATTTTTTGTGATAGCCTGCTTGGGTAGGAGGTGAACCCAGAACCTCCCGACTACAAGCGAACATATCTCAATCATTAACTACATACATGTACATGTAGGTTGACAATGGTAAGTTGACTGGCTACACGTAAATGAACGAACATTTACTTGATCTCATTATCAGTTTCAATCTACACCGTACCAACATTTTGCTCCAAGTTAATTCTTACCGTATTTGGCAGGAATTCCTTACTGAGTCCAAAGTCGGTCAAGACTATGTGGCCATCCTGATCTAACAAGATGTTTTCAAGCTTGATGTCCCTGTAGATTATCCCCAACTGGTGCGAGCAAACCAGAAAGACAACACAAACAATGCATTTTAGTGAAAACAATGCAACACAGAATGACCGCTTCCAGTTTGAGAATTGAATATGAAAAGTGTGCAGTAGACCCTGTACATGTATACCGGTACTTGTACATTCACCGGTAACTACTTGAATGAGTTCTGTGAGTGAACATAGAAAGCAGCTAATCACTGTTACCAAGTAGCAATTTTTCCAATGGGCAATTCACCCTGCGTTTGTACACAAACTGATAGCACAAGGTTTGACGTATGTCTGATGAACAGTATTTAACCCCTTCGCGCCGAGAATTTCTTCCCGAAAGCCGACTCCAAGAATTCCAGCCTCACTTGGCCACGAAGGCTACCTGCCAAATCGCAAATTCTCGGTTTGTGGCCCTGCGTGCTCTGCACACTTTGAATTACACGGTGAAAAGGCTGATTCTTCGGTGGCATGCGGCTCTACTCACGCTTCCACATTCCCATTGCCTCTTTGCTGGTGATTATGATGCAAATTCGGTCTTTTCATTTCTGGGCTACACACAAAGGCCAATTACCATATACATGTGTACAAGAGCCAGGGTCTGCCTTCTTTCACCGTGTTCGCTCGAGTGTGGGCCCAGAATAATAGCTGAAAAGCGGGCGCGGAGTTTCTAGCCACGTCCCGGCGCGAAGGGGTTAAGGGGAGAATACAATGCCCGTTAGAGACAGACAGGTTGTTCAACTCAGCTGAAGACAGATTGAGTTACATGTACGGGTGTATGGCCGTCAAGAGCAGAAAACATCAATCCAAGTTTTTTAAAGAGGAGCGTGCTTAATAATGAAGAGTAGTTCATGATGGAAAGCTTCCTACCAGTGAGTGTTACTGGCGGAGAATGAACTCTCTGAACCAATGATGTCTGATAATACCCTGTAGAATTTTGCATACATAGCCTCCTGTTTTTAGGGAAATTTTAATGTGAACAGTGTGAGCCACTGAGAAGCTCTTGCCATCTTGGATTGTTGCTTATCAGAAAATATAACTATTTCAAGCTCGTGTACATGTATCCAAAAATAGCATAAATGTACATGTGAAATGCACAACCAGGGACCTAATGTAGTCATGAGCTACGGTGTACATGTTTCTTGTCATACCAAACAAAGCACAACAATACATGTACATGTGCATGTATATAAACAGAAAGCAATAAAACAAAATACCAGTAATGTCTAAATTCATCCTTGGGAACCTTTCAGATTTCTGAAAAAAATGGACATACATGTATATGTAGGACAAAATAAACCAACGACATGTACATGGCAGGGGAAATCAAGCATTATTAGTAATGTAATATTCACACCTGTACATAAATACAACAGAAATGTATCTTTGTGCAGTGTATTATAGTGTCTTCATATACATGTACCGTATGCACTGTACACTCTGAAAAACAGGTTGATTATGCACAATTTGTCAATTTTGCCATTTTTCACTCCTTTTTAAAATGCTTATTGGCAATACTGAATTTTTGAAACTGAAACGGGAGGTGTGACTCTTACCTGAGGACACTTCAATTTTTGTACAATGTCAGCTTAACATGTGTAAACATCACACATGTTGAAGACTTGTATAAACATGTACCAGTGTGTACATGTGGCACAGGTACATGTACTGAAGACTTGTATGTACATGTACATGTGGTAAATGTACTGTACCTGTTGAACTGTCATGTCAGCGGTGATTCCAAGAATCTCTGCTTGTACGTGTACATATTCATGTATATACATGTACATGTACATGAACCGGCCTGTAATCACATAAAGCATGTTTCCAATAGCCAAATTGGTGCATGGACAATGAATTTATACATGTATTGTACATGTAAAAAGTACCATAGATGAAAGGGCAAAGTCCAGGAAATTGAAAGAATTAGATGTAACTTCCTTTGACCTGATAAGAAGTGTCTCACATACAATGTACACGACAGATACTGTGTATCAAAGTGAAGGACAGCAAACTGTTCCCTCTTAGTGTAACTGATCAGTTTACTAGAGTGAAGAAAAAATTAGAAAAATAAGCCAGTATTTGATATACTGTAAATGATAAGCCAAGGGCTCGTACATGTACATGTACAGTAACTCATAATTTGCAAATACCAGTATCATTTCAATGAAAAGTATTTCTGGAAGGGTATCAAATGAGATTTGGGGGATTTGCTAAGGCATACATGTACATATCATAGATCTAAAATGGGAAGAATCCAGCTTTGGGAAAAAAGCAGCATTGAGACCGACACTGCATTTCTTGTCGCTAAAAACTACAGTAAATGTATCATTATCAGTCTCCACAACTCATCAAGAAAACTCAGACACACGAGCAAAAAATTCATGTTCCACAGAACCCTCATTTTTTGTTTGTTTTTTCTTTCTCAGATAAAAATCTCAAGAGGCACTACCTTATGTAGATGCTCAAGGGCCAGTACAATCTCTCCTATGTAGATGCGCACCTCAGATTCCAAGAATCTCTCCCGCTGGTACAGGTGAGTGAACAGCTCCCCACCGCTCACATAATCTGCAACGAGGAGGGCATTCCCAGGAGAATGCAAACAAGAGTGAGGTACATGTATGCAATTGTAGTAATTTACATGTCCCTAAGTGAATCCAGTGTGATAACCCATTTACTGAACAGAAAAAAATACTTGTATGTTTGTCATCAATGCTCTATTGGAGAGGAATTGGGCCATGTTGGGCCCACTGGTGATTTCCAAACTCTACATACCGGTACATTGTACAATATACAAGAGTACAATATTCCAGAGTTCAGACAGCCATTTTTGTCTGTTGGAGTACTACAGTGTGAACAAGTGCCATGACCTACACGGGTGCATTGTGAAACAGGTTATTTACCCTACTCTATGTTTTCCCCAGCTGCCATTCACATGGGGATTCCCCCATTCATTTTCTCAACACACATTTCTCACTGGGTGGGATTTCCGGCAGAACTCAAGTGCTCTCTTCAACAAAACCTTGTAATGCTTTTTTCTGAGAAATGAATGACACTACATGTACATCCCCCTTATCATGAACAACTGATGCTGCTCACAACATTGAAATATCTTTCACATGAATGTGTATTAAATGTCTATATACATATACAGTACATGCTGCTTACTGTGAGGTGGGACGTGTATTGTGAGAATTTACAACAACATGCCCAACATGTACATGTACATGTTAAGTGTTGGATTCTTTCCAATACTTGCCTCCGATTTTGTAACCAACACTAGAAATGGAACATCCATACATACACTGTACATACATGTACATGTATATGTAAGGTCCACAGAGAAGTTGACAAGTTTAGGGGAATGAATGCAAAAATGGTTTGAACTTCCTTAGTATACTATGCCACAGTCAGAGCAGTGGGTATAATGCACTGTACATGTAGTGATCCTTGAGGTCAACAGTAGTGCATATGGAACATGTACATGTAGATTGAGCCTGAGGTGTGCACTATTAAAGGGTAGATGCAACCAATTTGTTCTAATAATACAGACCTTAAAAATAAACCTTTGTGTCTCAGTTATCCTTATTTTTAACTTTTGGTTCGCTACTTCAAAGGGTATTTTTACTGCCTCTGGTTTTTATGCTGAGTACATTCATGAGCAAAACTGTGATATTATCCCAAGAAGAAAGTCTCAATGTCTCATTGGTTTGTACATAAAACTCCTGCACTGTAGATTTTGCTGAACAAAATTTTCTGTTAATTGCTTATTTATTGTTGTTTATATGCACGGCAATAAGAAAGCACCAATATCATTCTCTAAATTTTGGGTTAACAAGCAGAAAATCTGTGGCTGAACTGTCTTTCCTAGATGACATCAAAGTAACAGTGCCCTCAGTTGTCCAGGAAGTCATTGAAAATTGTTGAAAAATTTTTAAAAGTGCACTTTTCAATGCATGCAACCAAACAGAGGAGACGATGAAGAGAAACAGAAGTCAACCAATTTCCGACAGACGACCACAATTTCAAGGGTACCTCATATGTGTTTTTTTCCCCAAATAATGCAACAATATCACTGATGACTGAATCTTCATACCTAGGATGAGATGAAGCTTGGAGTCTGTCTGGAAAGCATAGTGCAAAGTGACTAGGAAGGGGCATCGGCGTACGGCTTCAAGGACCTGTCGCTCTGTCATGGTGTGTTCTGCCGTCTTGGCCTTCTGGACAATGGTGGCCTTCTTGAGGACCTTCATGGCAAACAGTCTGCCCGCATCATTTCCGCTGTGCTTACGGACAAGGAACACCTTGCCATAAGCTGAAATAATACAACGTACAGGTACATGTACAAGTATACACACACATCATGTACACACAGCATGTTAAGTCACAAATGGAGATTAAGACTTGGTACGTGTATATATACATGTACATGTGTGTAGTCTGTTGGTCAGTTTGACCTCGAGCTGGACCAAGAGATGCTCCTTTCGTCAGAACTGAACTTCGCTGGTGCACGAACGACCAAGTAATGCACGCGTCACGGTCACATCGGTCACATCGCTACCAACAAAACTCTCCCAACCAACACAGCTCTTTTCAACTGACAAGGGGGTGCTTCTGCTCAGGCATATTGGGAAATCCCTGTGATTTTATTTTTCTTTCAATAAAGGGCCATTCATAATCAAATTAGCCCCTCTTGAGTAATTTCAGATCTAATTTCAAAATCCTGCTGGACATCTTTAATAGATTTAGCCAATTTTTATGGTAAACTTGACTTGGCCAGTTTAAGTGACCGTGGCGACCAACTCTCTATTGTAGGCCAGTCGGTTTGGAGCCAGGTCCATCAAGTGGTACAGTGGTAGGACCTGGTTGACCTGCCGCACCCAGGGTGGTAAAGATGAAGGGTACTGGTACTGCATACGCAGAGACATGTACATGTCAGGTTGGTGAATGGATGCTTTGGGACATACATGTACATGTATGTCATAAAATCAAAGCAGTTTTGGACTGACATCATACATGTACATGTACATACACACATATGGTACGTACAAATGTACAGTTGTATCTTGTGTGTAAGCTACATGTACATGTATGCACGTACTGTATGGTGCATGTACTGTAGTTGTCACTGGAATAGTTATTACCTAGGTTCTGACTGGATGCCAATGCCATACTTTTCATTCTGGTGCCAAATGATATTGATGAGCTCTTTGCTTTGATTTTAAGAAATTTCTACACTCACAGTTTATAAAACATACCGGTACATGTACAGGTACTTACCCCCAGTGCCCAAGACCTTGAGCAGTTCAAAGCTTTTCCGTCCAACTTTTTCAGCATGATTTGTCAAATTTGCTGAATATTAGAAGAAACAAACAGTATTGATAACTGAACAAAATTATCCACACTTTTTTTTTCAAAATGAAAACACCATTACAGGTTTTCAGAAAGCAGAAAAAGTCCTGTACACACGAGGCAAAAATGTTCAAGCTTATTGGCTTTGCACTTCCCAGCAAAACAGCAGAAGAATGGCCTTTTTAAAAAAAAAACAATCAGAGCGACTTATCTTCCACCTCTGGCAGGTGCCTAAAAAAAAGTTGTTATCTCACAATCTACATGTATTTTAAGAAATAATTAGATAGATGATCAAATTATTATCACTACACATACTGTAACAGGGGTTGACAAATATACATGTACTGTCATATAATGGCTGAGACAACAAAAATCAGGCATCATCAGCCTACTGCTTTCTGTTAACGGTCAAGTCTGACAGGCTACCAATCTTTCAAAACTCGGCCACAATCTCACTTTTGTGACACGAACAGATCATTCACTTGTTGCTAATTATTTTGTTGTCACTTCAAAAATAAGAGCTCAGATGACCTCTGCCCTTTTTCAAAATGTGTGGTATGCAAAACCTTCCTTTTCATGGTCACGTTTGAAAACAAAGCCAGTTTCCTCATCAAGGAGGAGCATCCTGAATGCTGGATCAAAAAACAATATCATCACAAAGTGAGACAACATGCATGTACATGTAAATTTGCTTTGGTATCAGTGTTTATTTATGCACATTTAGTGCTGGCCAGTTTGGTAGCAGTCACAGTCTGTGGAAGTTGAGGAAAGAAGAGCAGGATGCATAAGACTGCATGTTTACAGCATGTACTAGTAGTAAACCGGTACAAGTCCAGTCCTGGGCAACTATGGTATGGGCATGACACACACACGCATGTACTGGTACAGTACGGTACCTTCTTGGCCAAATTTTCCATTCTCAGCCTAAAGGTGCCCTGATAAATGAATTTTATGGACAGACAGTACAGATGGGTCAAGGGTATTTATAACTATGACAAAGGGGTGAACAATAAGTTGGGCAGATAAGAGATACAAATAAAAACAATGCTTTATCACTGCATTATACATGTATTCTCTATTCTCTCATTACGATGAGAAAGAGGGAAGCTTTTAAGATTTTCAAGGCTTTTGAGTAGAGGCACAAGATGCACGGTGCCCGCTATCAAGCACCATCGTCTTGAAACCAAGACTACCATTGACCCTTGATTGGCAAGCATTGTCAATGTCCACCCCAATGTGCCTGTGCTGTATGCAAATGATCTCCCCTTTCACTTCGCTGACAGCATGCCACTGCTAATCCCATCATCTAAAAAGCCTAAGCTTGTCACCATAGACCTGGAGGAGAAACTCTCCAGATCTATGCTACATGTATCACAGTGCCTGAGTATACGTGGCGCTTTGCCATTACAAGAACATACATGTACATGTACATGTAATTATACGACAACCCCATACATGCACATTCATTTTAACCCTGATATTTTTAAAGAGGAGGTTATGTTCATGGGATGATTCTGGAGCAACATCCAGCGATTATTGAAACTGAAAGACAAACACTTTGATGTACATGTAACAAATATAGAATGTACATGTAGGGCCTACAAATTAGGGCCCCGCTCTTCATACATGTACATGTAGGCCTGACTCCAATACAAGTATCGGCCAGGCCATCATTTTACTTGCACCCCATGAAAATAAAAGTAATGAATATTATAACACCAAGACGAGTAACTCCAAGGTGAGCATCCAAAGTAAATTATTTAATACAGGTATACATGGTCACTGTTTGAAATTATTATTAGCAGAAATGGTGAAATTGAAAAGCAATAAGAATGTTATTCCCCAAAAGCAATGAACGGGATTAAATAAGAAACACCCTTTCAACACATCCCTGAATAGAAGAAATACACATACATTGTACATTTGCACTTTACCTCCATGGTACCAGTATCACATGCGCCATTACACCAAGCCATTTAGGGGAGAGTGGCTTCAGCACTTGAACATGACTTATTCTTCAGTGAAGTACTTCTTTTGCTATCGGCCATGATGAATAGTTTCTGATCGGTTGCAACATCTCTCTAAAGGCCTTTTCAATCTATCTGCCTGTCTTTATAAACTCACACATCTTCCAGACAAAAACATCATACATGTAACTTGATTTGCTGTCTCAGATTTCTATGACAATCTGTTTTCAAGTGCATGGTTCCATTGAGTTTAGAGTTCACATGACACCTCTGCTCCGATATCAGACACGGTTGTTCACTGTAACAGTTTTACTACTAAAACACCAATTGCAGCATATTTCCTTAATCAGATAAACCCTCTGTTATTTATTTGCTAAACAAAGCCACAATACTCACATCCGTACTGGTACATGTACCTGTAAAGATCTTCATAATTATCAAGATGTATTTTTAAGATCTTCATAACAAGTTATTTCATACTAAAAGTACATGTACATGTACGGTACCTTACCTCAACAAATCAATTTTAATTTAAAAAACACAAATGTCCACAGTGGTGACAAGGTAAATTTAAAAACGTCGACGTTGCCTCTTCTACAAAGTGTATTCCACTAATTCCTCACTTAAACACGGGCCGAGTTAGACATCGTCTGGAACCCGTCGACTTTTACATACCACACAACACTAATGTTGGTAAATGTTAGAAGCATTCAGAGACACATGTATGCCAGCTGCAGCTTAAAAAGATTGTTATGCACCGAAGCCCTCTGTATCGATCAGTTTTGGATATCAAGTGTATTTTCGTCTTTTAATTTGTGTATACATGTACATGTTCATGTCCCTGGTACACTTCTATTCTTAATTCTGCCAATAGAATAATTTCCATATTTTTATGGTGCAGACAATAAATTTGTAATCTTATCTAATTATGTCAGTCAAATTGCACTGGTGTGGACTTTTGTGCCAACGTCCCGCTTTCACCGTTGAAAAGGCAAACAAAAATATGTTACATGTACATGTATGTGCAACTGTTGCGTTCCATTTATATTAGCCTCAATACATCATTCCTATCCTTGGAACGCTGAGTAGAACGGCCAACCCAGCAGAATTTACTCCTATCAAACTCGACTTAGCCTGAAATAATCGAAATATCGCCCAAAGAAGCATGAGTTGGTGTCTGATTCTTATTTATTGAAGGCGCTTTTTACACCTCGCTGGGCCACTCCCCGCACGAAGTTGGTCTCTTTATTTGAGCATGCATCAGTCTGAAAATTGTCCAAATCCAGAGATTGTGGTGTAATCAGAAAAAAATATTACTTGTTTTATGAATGCAAACAAGTGTACCGTACCACCTACATGAACATGTAGTGTGCGTGAACAGTTTCAAAGAAATGAACAATGGCTATAGAAAATGTGAACCTGCGCACAGTTAGAACACAGCAGCTTCTAAGAATTCAATAATTGGACTATTGATTACTGCACAAAGTGAGACATGACACTTCCTAGATCCGTATTTGTTCCTTTTTTTAGAGGGGAGGAGAGGGTTGGGGAAGGGAAGGGGAGGGTTGGGAAGGGGGTACTGGTGTACATGTAAATGTATGCAAACTGCAGGCTACTCTGAGTAAAACATTTTCTTGGACACACAATGCAAGTCTGTTGAACATGTACATGTGCAGTGTAAGAGATAGTGTAAAAATCCTTTTAAATCCAATCTGTACAACAATAAATTTAAATTAGTTTTACAGCATCATTGACACTTAGTTCAAGATCGTTTCAATTTTTGTTCAAATACCCCCCCGATACTTGTGCCGGTAACTGATGAAGACAAAACAGAATACAAACAGTACAGGGAGGAGATGGGAAAAAAATTAAATATATCTCCATGAAATATTTGGCAGAGGATTTAAGAACCACACATCAGCGTAGAATCTACATGTATGGTTTACATTGTGTTTGCCTAAAAGTACCCTTTAAAAATAGTAATTTCTTGTGTTTTAAATTAACTCTATAAGTAAAGACACCTCTTTGGCTAACTTAGGATTTTCCAACTTTTGAAAGAGATTGCTTGAAAAATCCTGAAATTAGGAAAATCCAAATGAAAGATCCTGCAATCAGGAGAAATCCTGACAATCTTACACCTGAAACTTTCTGTTGAGCTCATACTTCATGTTGGCCTGCATGTACAAGTTTGATTAACTCCATCCAATTCCGGCAAAATCCTCCTTTACTTCAAGTGTACATGCCATGGTATGACATATTCTAGGATTTCCAAGAATAAAGACAGTGTGCATGGCAAATAGAAATAGCTCATTTTGAAGGGTGCATTATTGCAAGGTCTTTATAGCCTAGACCTTGTGCCATGCCTAGTCAGGCACTTGTCATTTGTGCATCATGTTCCTTTGAGGTACACGTACAAATTTTAAAGAACGGTGCCTACATGTATACATGTACATGTAAGTTGTAAGAACAAACCTGATTAAATTTTGGATCAGTGAATAACATGTATTCCAAGAAAAACAATACTATTACATGTATTCTAGGATTTTGATTTCAGATCATAAGTTGCTGAGTTGTTTTGAACTGTGCCTGAATTCAGCGTCTGGCACACATTCTCAGGTGCAGCTGAATGCTGAGCTCTACGCGATGTCTCACTCCAAACCAACAAATTCTATTAACCGCACTTGCAGGTGTTGTATCAGTGTTTGCGTGCACTTCTAATACAACTTTCAAAAATGCATCTTTAGACACATTGTTGGAAATGGTCTTATTTCACCGTTTTCTTCAAAATGACAGCTTGCGAGAAAAAAAATTTCACAAGGAATTTAGTTCCACAACCATAAACATGAAGTACTGGTATGTTTTTCAACAATAATTTTGTCAGTTACGTTTTCAATAACTGCAAATGATGTGAGGGACCAGACTACATGTAGGTGGAAAGCCATCATAGTAGGAGCCAAGGCCAACCCAGCGCAAACTGGATGATGGCCTCAAAATCGATGATGATGATGATGATGATGACAAAGATGATGGACCCTTTTAAGGTACAGTGCGTGGAAGTCCTGATAAAATCTATGCATGTACACCATACATTTTTATGTTCCTGCCTGAAATCATCTACAGGTACGGTATATCGTTCACACTGTCTCAACATATTCAAGGGACATGTACAATGTACATGTACAGTAACATGACAAGTGACCCAACGCAATGAAATGGTCAAAGGCCTCGACATGTAAATCAATCTCCTACATGTACATGCACATACTGGTAATGCATGAACCCTAAACAATTGTTCTCAGCCATGACTGATACACACTGTATCCAATTTCTTACTGGGTGGTACATCAATAGGAGGAGCTCAGGTTGCTCGAATGTAAACTAAAACAAAATTACTAAAACATGGCCTCAATGCTAGACT
>NW_019091679.1:141014-165413 GCF_001949145.1 Acanthaster planci
CATGGCCTCAATGCTAGACTTATGTACCAGTAGTGGGATAATCTGGTCATGTTTTGGTACATGTACATATATACTACCTCATGTACATGCTTTGCCACCTTTAACTTGTGGTGATAGACAATTCAACCCTGATCGTCCTTGAGTTTCTAAACTGAACTTGCTGAATATTATCATCCTTCCTGTGATACAGTGCAATTACAACTATTTATACAGATACATGTATGACTAAAGTCATCAATAGAGTTACCATCCCTGTAAAACCACAGATTTTCCATGTCTTCCTGTGTACCGTGGATTGTGTCCTGCCTGTTGACGGTCACGTGACAGCCAAGCCTTGTGAAAATTCTATTCCTCCGCCCCCCTAAAAAAGCAACTACATGTACATGTACATGCCAAGAAGGTGTTACATTTGCTCAATCACAATGACAGAAAATTTATCTACAGCTCACTATGTTAAAGAGTAGACCTCTGGCAACCCTGGGCCTACATGTACATGTACCACTACACGTCAGTATGTACTGTACATGTACAGTACTGTGTACATGTACATATGGTATACTGCACTGTTCACACAATACACGCACAGGCTACCCTTGGACAAGATGCGACCTGTGTGAGGTCACGTTAGGTTACAAGTACGGTACCCTGCAGCTACAACAGATCCCCAAAACATAATGTAAGCAGTGCACAAGTGCAGTTGGGTAAGGGTGTGAGGTGCATAGAAAATGAGAAATATACGCACTGATACGTGAAAACATGACATTCACCTGTACACACGCATTTTCACATACATGTACATGTACTGGGTACTTACATGTACATGTACATGTACAAGTCCATGCAGTGCCTAATGTGGACATTCGTTTTTGTAGTAGTTAACGAAACTCGATAAAAATACCCAGTACTCTTGCACTGGGAACACTCTGTCAAGCTGGAGATTTTTGTTCATGGTTTCCTGGACTGTTCCTCTTCCTTGCGTTACTGATAAAACCTGACCCAACATGACTTCTTCCGGTGAACAGTGTCCCTCAACCTGATGGGCTCCAACACCATCAAGTACATGTATGCTTCAGAAAAGTGAAAAAATAACAGGAAAAAAAAGAAAAATGAGCTATCAGGTTTTGTTCAATATGCAGAATTAAAATGTTAAAAACAAAGAACAAAGAACTTTGTGTAAACTCATTTGATCAATTACTTACAGGTACATGTACATTTGTACAAAAAACAAATGTTCTGATATATGTTCTGTTGTTCGGATGACCGTATATGGGTCGGCAGGTCTTCAGATTAAAGTGATAAGTAGTTTCGCTTTTGCTGGCCCTTGCCAACGTGGCCATTTGTCTGTCCCTGGTCATTGCTGTCCCTGCTAGTAATTTTTTTTAGTGTTGTGGCGACATAAAATAATAATCATGTGACTGGTTGATTCACTTTGTCCTGCAGGGCCCAGGTACTCTGCAAGTGACATGTTCAGTGTACATGTACATGTACTAGTACACACACATTCGGTATGTACCGTAATACCGGTATGTATGTCATGTACACCTACATTTTCAAACATCCATTTCTCTTGTATAATACTTGTACTAACTGCAGGAAACTGATGTGAAATTTCAATATTTTCCCCCAAAGTACATGATTTTTTCTCACCAAACATACCTAGCAATAGTAGCATACTGTACATGTACCTACAATGTACATGTACCAGTATGTGTACATGTTCACATGTCAACCTTTACCATGTTTACTAGACCATAGAGCTCCAAACCAGGTTTGTAGCTCTATGACTAGACTGTACCCGTACATGTATGTACATGTACAGTGTACATGTACATGTACTTGTACCGGTACATGTACAGTGTAGATGTACATGTACATGTATGCATTTCCTGGACTACATGTATACATGCCGGTGCAGAGTTTTGGTTGTGGCCCTTCTACATGTACATGATGTACACATATGCTTCCAATACGCACACTGTTACACACCTGTACTGTACATGTATGTACCGGTATACAATAATAAATAATTACACATTTATAAAGCACATTTTTCCGAAGGTTACAATGCGCTGGGAAAAAAGCAACTGCAGGAAAGTAAACCAGGTGCTAAGACAAAATTAGTAGGAGCAGATGAACAAAACCTAGAGTGGAAACAGATGAGATTTAAGTTTACATTTGACCTGTTGTAGGGAGTTGCAGTTATGAATACTCAGAGGTAATGAGTTCAAGCATCTGGGTCCAGCAACAGAAAAAGCCCTGTCTCCTACTTTTTTGAATGCATGTGGTATTTTAAGGTTGTGTTTTGAGCGCAAGTTACTTCAAGTAGGTTTGCTGAGGTCAAGAGAGTTGGTTACGTATTAAGGATGTGTGTCAGTTAGAGCTTTATATACGTTTACGGCTGTTTTGAAGATGATAAGTTTTTGAACATGTAACCAGTGTAGTTGTTGTAGAAGTGGTGACGAATAGCAGTGTTTGGGTTTTGTGAATATAATCCAGGCAATGTTGTTTTGAAGTTTCTGTAAACGACTATATGCAATAGTAAGTATATACATGTATATGAAGAACCTTTAAAAAATATACGTTTTTCACATCTGGTTTGAGTTCAGTCATTTACTGTCATGTTTAATGAGTTCAGTTCAACCTGAATCGCCAAAAAACATGACCTAAGTTGGACTCAGGTTGCACTAAATTGAGGCATTACAAGTTAACCTTTTTGGGAGTTAAATATGAATAAAATCTGGTACACTGAGTTAAATCTGATTGCACATAAACATAAAAATTAGAATTCCTTGGACTAAAGACACTGTCGCTAAACACATGTACATGTACCTCATGATTTGGGACAAGCTTTTGCAAAGCAAACCACCATCTCTGGAATGGTTCCTTTGGGCCCTTCTTATCCATTGAGAACAGTGTGTATTGTTGCAAGGTGTCTCTTATGTAACTATATGTAAGCAAAAGCTTTCCCCCAATCATGAGGTACAGCAACAGTGTTTTTAGTATAGAGAAATAAAATTGTTATGTTCACATGAATTTAAAGAACTCAGTGTACATTGTACCAGATTTTATTCAAATTGCACTCACAAAAGGCTTGTCGGGTCCCCTTCAATCAGCACAGCAGACTTTGCTTTCATGGATTTGTTTGCCTGATCAAATGAGAACCACAAACTCCTCAGGCCAGGGCTGTGCCAGGTACCCAGGTACGCGTACCTCACTGTGGATGTCAATACCCAATTCCCTTTTTGATTTTTGTTTTTGTTGTTGAGTTGGGTTCCCAGAAAATATTTCTAAAAAAAGAAAAATTACTTTACTGCTGGTGAGTTATTGGATTGTTGTTGGTTCCATTAAGGCACACTTGCAGAAACTGCCAAAGAATTTCAAACACTGGTTCTTCTCCGACATATAGCTACATGTACTATAGAAGGCACCCTGTTGGTGGTGTACAGGCCATGATCGCATGCAATGAATTAAGGTCAAATTTAACACAACAAAATATTGCAGAGCAGGTTATATTTTAAAGACAAGTTACAAGTTACATGTACATTGTACAGTACATGTACCGGTATTTTGCCAACAGCATGACATGTTTTTTTTCAAATACTGTAAGCATCATCCAGCATGCCAATTGCCAACTGGTATTTGTAACAATGCAAAATGAAAAATTCTATATATGTACTTATACACATACATACATCAGGTGAAAAAATTCATTTCCATAATATTACAGTACAAAGTGAAAAAACCTGTTCCATAACAAAAACTGACCTAGTAACAGCTTCCATATACAGAGAATGTGTGATATGGAACCAGTAGTTTCAGTGAGGAAGTGTAAAACATCACTGTTTGCCATCAACCAGTGATGTCACATGCAACATCCATCAACAGCTTTGACAGGATTTCTGCAGTTTGCACTGTCACTAATTTTAGGTGTTACTTCAAATAAAACACCAATTTTTGGTGAAATTATGGCGTCCTCACATGTATGAACTGTACTGAAGACTTTGGGGTCAATTTAATGTGGACAATTGATTGAGCTTAAATTCGCTCTGCGAAAAAGGGTATCAAGGGACACTGTGCTATTTCACACTAAGGGCTTTTCTATGTGGACAGGGTGATTTTTGGATTTTTCGCAAGTTGTGAAAAAGGCATTACTTCTGTTGTGTTTTTTCTTCTGACTTCTTTTCCCCCAAATCCTCTTTGTTTTGTACATGTTTCTTTCTCCATCGACTTTAATCCCTCAGCAACTTTGGATCTTCATCAAATGTACACTGAAGGAACCTTGTGTATGGATGGTCCTTGAACAAGGACGTCATGATCACGTAAATCAAGTGATTTATTGATGATTTTTTAATATTTATTTCAGCCCATTGACTTTGTACACGTTTTCGAGGCACCATATGGGTAACTTAACTATCTTTGATCCTCATCAAACTTACACCAAGCACAGACCTTAAGGCAAAGATAATACTAAGATAATAACGTCTTGATGATGTCACTGTGATTTATTATTAAATTTTGAATATTTATATATTATGTTAATGTTGTAAAAATCCATGTAAAATCAACCGTGGCCTCCCACAAAATTCTGTTTGTCTCAAGTGCCAGAGTAAAATTGGGTCTTCAATTCATCTTGTGTGGGTGAAATCACGTGACCCTTCCTAAGTGGGCTTATTGTTTAAAAGTGGTAATAGGTATAAGTTGTTTTCAACAGTGTTAGTCTGTTGGGGTACAGTATTGTTCAAATCATCTACTGATGATGTCACGTACATGGACTTGTTGAGCACCCTCTAACAACAGGTTAAAAATTCTAAAAAATGAATTTTGAATAGATATCTGTGGCAAAGTTTGTCCAAATCGCCTAAAAATTGATGTAGACAATGATCTTTACCCAGTTAACACATACGTGAAATTTGGGGCCAATGACTTCATCTGATTGGAAGTTACGATAGAAAGTTCTTTTATTCTTCAGAATTCGGTAAAAAATCAACCGTAATAGATTTAAGCATGAATTGTTCATTGGATGATAGCTAAAACATTGCAGTCAGCTGCATGAAGTGCATAAAGGGTGTACTTCTTCACACAGATAAAGCGCCGACAACGAAAACCCCCTCATGTACTGTGGATTGCCTACTGTTTGCATGGTCGCTCCATATCTGCCTGTAACGTGTGGTTGGCAGCGTACTGTGTGTAAGGTGCAGTATATACTCAGGACCTGGCAAAATACCGAGCACATGGTACTGAGAGCAGATCACATTGTATGGAATGCCAATAGGGACATATGTTTAAAATCTCTAATCTGTGCTCTTGCCGCGATAACAATGTTTTGTATTGTATTTTGTATTGTACATTGGCAATTCCACCGTCATGGACATTACATTTGGATGCAGTTTTCAAACTTTGCTCGTCAATTTGACTGACTAAGAAGTGAAAACCACTTGATTGTTTGCTTCAGGTAACATATAATGTTTTTATCAAGCAGTATGCACATTAATAAAATCTTAATTAGTTATTGAGCTATTAGCATTACTAACAAATGGTTTTAATATTAATAAGCGTTACGGACATTACGCTAAAAGGACATGGGTATTGTAACCAACACAATCATTACAGAAACTCTGTGAAGTTATAATCTGTTTTTGTTTCAAATGGCTTTAATACTGTGAGGTAGGAAACAGTCAACAAGCAAAACAGTAACACTAATTAGAATGGCTCTTCACTCTGTCGTTATAAGTCTTAATTGGGCGTCATGGACATTATATTTGTTTGTCACGCACAAATTTTCCACATATATGTACAGCCCACAAATAAATCAAATAAAATGTGCCAAGAAAACAAGTAAGCCATGGACCTACATGTACAGTACCATTGGCAATCAATTGCAACATATTTTGGGAAATGTGATCACTCGTTACTAATGTTTGCTGAGAAAATTAACTCTGTCAATTTTACTAAATTTAATCATTTTGAGGCAATCAATTTTGACAATTGTACTTGTATATAATATGTACCAGTGAAACTTAAAAACCCACAAGTACATGTACCCCATCCTTTTTCAATGCTGTGTTTGAAACTTGGGGATAAACCAGCTCTTAAACTCTTCATTACCATACAAGACACATTTACATGTACATGTAGCAAAAAGAGTAAGCATGGTACACGTAGATGTACCGGTACTAGCCTAGGCCAAGACCCTATCATGGGCTTTTGCCGTTAAATGTTAAGTCCAAATTTATAAATTAGATCATTTCGTACAAATACTAACACATTTTATTCCTACATTCACCATACAAGCATTAACAAACTTCACAAAAAAGCAAACTTACCTGAAAGTTGGGGCCTTTGTGACACTGTGTTCAGAATGCCGGTTTGGCTATGCTAAAAATGCCATGTGCTCACAAAAAGTATGGCTGATTGTGCGTTGCAAAACAGTTTCTATCACTGGCTAATCTAGTTTTTTCATCCAAACGAGGTCCTATTAAATGACACCTTACTTATTCACTCTCATTGGACAAACAGACTGTCTCAAGAGGGAGTTTTAAGGCCGTGTTTAAATCGATGAGTAAAACAGCCACTACATGTTGTTGCATGTTTTTAAAATATCCAAAATTAAAAGAAAACTTATTGAATAGATCTCTTATGTTTTTTCCTGAGAAAAGGTACTTCAAAAGCCCAGGAAATGCTCTGAAATGCAGCTGAGAGCATCTAAAGTCCCAAAATTTTCTTTCGCCATGGCTTCGCAAAATGTTGGTAAACAACAATGGAAAACCCCCACAGTTTTGAAAAATCCTGGAGGGAACCCTGAATGGAATCTACACCTCCAAGTCTATTGACAAGAAAACTCAAGAAAAGTTTCTAAAATAGCTGTTTTCTCGAATAAGTCTTTTTTCCAAGTGGGTGCCTAGTTTAACTGGCTAGGCCCAGCCAGCATGGATCACCCCGCCTGCCTATAAGCTGTGACCAGTCGCTAGCGTTGCATGCACAGTAGGCTGGGCGCGGGCCGTGTATTTGCAGGGTAATCAGGTACTTAGGAGTATTTAGTCAGGCCTAGTAGCCGCTGGGCTTGAGGGGGGCCGGGGACACAGAGGCAACTTCGATAACAAGCTTTCACAGAAGCAGGGTTATTTTTCTCTTTTAAAATTAAAGTCAGACTCTAATTTCAAAAATGGGTTTACTTCATCTTCCATTTTCATGTACATAAGAACTTCTTTCTTTATGAATTTCTTTGTTGAACAAATTTGGTTACCGTAATCCATGTGGATAACCCAATCTGCAAATCAACCAAAGTTAACGAAGCACATGTACGGAATTAGAACGAATTGGTTCGGTTCAAGCGCCAAGTAGGTCAGGTGCCGAGTTGAACAATGCAGACCAGAGGCAAAATTTGAGGTGCCGAGTTGGCTAGGTGCCGACTGGGTGCCGAGTTGGTAGGTGCCGAGTTGGCAAGGTGCCAATGTGACCGACATTCGATGTAGTTACTGTTTCACTGTGTTCACTTGATTGGCAGATGGGTGAATGCAGTTTGTAAATTGTATGGGTGAACATGGTGAATGCAGTTTGTACTTACCATTTGTGAGTTCATACCGTCGAACTTGAAGGGCTTCATCTCCTGACGTGCCAGGGACTTCCATGTCGGTTTTTAGTTACACTGTCATAAGTTGTCAGGTTGAGGCCTACATTCATCAGCAGGTGTGCATGTGACAGTTGATCATGCATCGATCAGTTCCACTTCCACTTATTTCCAGAACTCCCCTACATAACCAAAAATTCCCCCAAAAGACGTACCTTTTTCCCTTCCCATGGAATAACAAACATCATCTTTGAATGCTATACTGGATAAAAGTAAATATCAAACACAACTTCCCAAGACCCGAAGACTGCAGAAAATAGAGAACGTGATTACCTTACGTGCTAATCTATCACCGACCTGCATGACCTGTGTGTCAAGGGCAACTTGCTTATTCAGTGTTGTTCCCGATGCTATTCAATAACGTGTAGTCAGGGACGTGCGCACCAGACTCACTAGGGAAAGAAAATTTGGCCTAGTCTTGTTTTCAAGACGTTTCTGCGACTGAATTGCTGCCGAGAGAGCTAGAGGGCGCTATTATAATTGTCCGAAAAATATTTCCTTTGCCTGTGACTAGCTATGATCACCCCCACATTGAACCGCCAGCAACACCCTAGATACTAGAGGTACGATAGGCCATGTCTGAATTACTTGGAAGTGACTTTAAATCACACGTAACTTTATTGGAATTGGATGCAGCCAGTACCATGAAATCATTTTTAATTTTAGGCCCAGCACTTATTCGATCGCTATGCAGCAAATTACAGTTACAATGATGTAGATTAATCCTAAAAGAACCGAGGTAAAATTTGCCGTTCCTCGACATTTTCTTCAATAGTTCATGTTTTCCACGCAGCGTCTTCAGAAATGATGACGTCTTGCATTCATTTGACACAAGTATTGTGAAAATCGGATGTACTGGTCTCTTTCATGAAAAGCGCATTTTTAGTCTGAGACAGTACTTTTCCCACTTAACGCGCATGAGATCATAACTTCAAATAAATGATCGTAACGACTTAACCATCACGTGAGGTTAAATTAATCCTTCGCAGATGTACTCAAGTGCCTGTGGTGAGTGTCTTCAGTTTAATGCATACCGAATTGTTTTATTTTTTTAAGATCGTACATTGACAACCAAGTTAGGGAGATCCGCCCCACCCCCACTCGTAAGATGGTTCACTAAGGCTGGCCTTTCTGGTGTCAAAAATGCCATTGGTGCTTCGACAGTCTGTAAAATAATTCATAAACATAGAACAGGCTTTTGGACAGACGACTTCCCTTAACAGGCTCGCTTATCCGCCGTGTTGATTTTTCCAGTTGCATTGTACGTACGCTGTGGTACGGTCCCGCATTTGGCGCACGCGATAGCTTAGGCGTACGAAGAAATGCATATGAGACTGGGAGATCGGGGTGGTACAATCATTATAGATGTGTATGTCGAGCCAATAAAATAGAGAACCGAAGTGTGACGTCACTGTGAACCAGAGAGTGCCGTGCAAACGAATGAAGTACGCGCGCGTGTTGTTTCACGCGCTCATGCCTTCGACACACTAATTGCGCGCATGACGTATTCACTTCGGTACTCTATTGGATATGATATCCTACTCTATGGTCGAGCCATGAGTGCGGACGTTGGAGAGGTATCCACAGTTAGCATATGTACATACGCAACCACGTTCTCATTGGTACGATCTTGTAGCACCTTACGCTGTTTCCCGTCATGCCTTACTTGAGCGATCTTAATGTGAACGCGCACGCAGCCTATGTAGTCGAGATTGTTGGGAACTCAGCACACGGGGGCCCTTTTCAATACTCGACTTGGGATCCGTTCAGGCTTCGTTCCCAAAACCAATCCCCGATTGTGGGCCTGAAGCGTTTAAATTGAATTGGATTACTGTAATTTCTGAATCTCTTGCATCTTATTTGATGTTTTGTGGCACTATTAGACTAACTACAGCGCGCTTACAGCTTCAAAGTCAGCTAGTTAAAAAACAGTTGAACCTGAGACGGAGCCGAATTTGAGTATTGGAAAACGGCCCAAGTCCCATAAAAGTGAACAAAACGGACTTAGTGTGCATATCCAGATGTTAGTTCGGGTTGCTCAGCAGTGTTCGGTTAATGCCCCGATATCTGAGCACGCCAGATAAACGAGACCGTTACACCGCTACTGAGCGGCTAGAAATTGTGGAAATGGAGGAATAATATCTCTTGGTAAAATCTAGACTTTCCGTTTCTCTGCTTCGTCTCGTGAAAGAGAAAAGTTTAGATTTTACCGAGTCATAATACTTCGCCCATTCCACTCAATCTAAAGTGAAACAAACAAAAAGCAACTATTATTGTGTTGTGCGCCACTCATTTCTCTATTTTTCGGCAGGGGGGGGATTGACATGATTCGAGATTTTGGTGGCCTTCGACGTACATTGCCGGGTACATGGTGACATGAGGCGTTTCGTGATTGCGCCCTCTCGTGGCAGCTGGTTATTCAGCACCATCTACAATGTCTTGAAGTCAAGACTAAGCTTTGCCGCGCGTCGCGCCAGTGTCGCAGCCACAACACTTCAATTTCATAATGTCCCAGGGTTTTGAAGGGGATAAGGAAGGGGAGGTGAATAATAACACGATACTCTGTGTGAGTACACAATTAAGTTGAAAAGTGGTCATCATTGCCCGCAGTTACCAAATTTTTGGACGTTTATCCTTCATCAGGAACAACTGCAGCAACTCCTCTTTTGTCGAGGTCAATGGTGCCACTTCACATAGTACACGTCACGCGCGCGCTAATATCCATATAAGGAAATCGTTGAAGCGAGAAGTACATTTCATAGCATGGCTAGAGGCATGTGTTTGGGAAAAGTTGAAGCCAGATCGTTTTACAAAATGATTGGAATTTTTTTAATTTAAATTTGTTCGTTTGTTTTGACCTTGTATTCTCGACAGGCATTCATGCGGCATTTATTCAAAAGGAATTAATGCTCCTCACCTTCGACTGTGACATTAGGGCACCCTTTTATTCTATGGTTCTCATTTCCAACCGACCCTATTTTGGGCTCCCGATCACGGAAAAAGTTTTTTTTCCCACACTGACCATGCTAAAATAACCTTAACCCCCCCCCCAAAAATGAGGGGAAAAAATTGGCCAGCATGACCTTTGAAAACAAAAGCCCCGAATACTTACGATTTCGCAAACGACCAACAGCGACGGTGGGCGTTCGCGTAAACATTCGATATACCACACCTTTCAGTGGCCCACTGAGGTTCGTGCATAGCCCTACACCAGCAACATGGAAATTTTTTTAAGGATTTTTTTTCCGACCGACCGACCTTATCTCATCAAGTGGTAAAAGAAATGGGAACCATAGAATTTAAAAAATAAGGGCACCCTTGTCAGCGTCCATTCTCCAGATCTGGTCTTAAAGGTGGTGTACAGCATTTTTTTTTCGTAATTTCACAAGATTGGCTGAATACAGTGTGTAATATTCAACATAACTTACATTCCACTAACTCGTTTCATGATTGAGTCAATAGTGCTTTGTGAAAAATTGTAAAACAGCGCGGCATTTTAAACGCTTAAATTGAAGGTCTTGTAGTTTATCTTGCGTAAAGTCTATGGAGTATAGTGCGTTCGTAGTACATGTACAAGCGAACATCGTCCGTGGGGTCAGGGTGGGAAACAAGCATGATATGTTCTCGTTCCCTTAAAAAAGGAGCAGTTTTCAATGGCTAGGAGTAATTAGTGAATTTACGTTTTGGAGTAATGCACCTCCTCGACAATATAGCATTGCGGATTCATGGAAAAATGTCATCCAAAACATAGCAGTCGACTCGTGTCCGTGACAGTGGTTCCCTAGGCTTTCAATCTAGCTGTTCCAAGAATTTGTCAAAGACACTCATACCGAGCGATGGGGATTTCATTCCCCCTTCATCCGGCCTCCAATTTTTGTAAGTGGCCAGTATTTTTCCTGGTGGGACGCCCCCCCCCCATAATATTTGTAACCGGCACTGCACAGTGGACCCGGGATGTACATTTGATGCAAACTATGGGGCATCCCGACCCCTCCCTCCTTTGTGTTGGTACATGGTCAATGTTATACTGGTATCTCAGGAATTCTTTTCAGACATCTGGGGGGTGTTAAGTAACAATAGGCTGAATGTGTATAGAGATTGGACTTGTTGGGGGTAGGCCTCGTACCCCTCTGTCCCATTTCGTGCCTGGGGTTCTCGCGGTCGGCGTGACGTCACTATGGACTGTTATCGTACGGTGCGGCAAAGGGGCAAATTTACCCTTCGTGCTATTCAAGACGTTCCCGGATGTCCGACAGCGAGCTGAGACCGTACGTAAACTGAGCCCAGCGGTGAGGGCACAAGGCAGTCACTGAGTCGCGGGTGATTGTTACCGGTCACGCCAAGTGAGGGTTAAGGAAATAAGAATTAGTATAAAGTAACTAAAGTTAAAGATATCCAAGTAGCGCAAGCCAGGCTCTTGTTGGAAAGGAAGGCCCCTGGGCCAGTTTGACTTTTCCTTTCCTGGCATAAAACATTTGGCAAATGTTTGGTCTTTGTAGAATGCCGAATAACTAATATTATTAATCATAAAAGGTCAAGCATTTTTTGCCAAGTAGATTTCCCGTCTGAGATTTCATTTGGGGGTTTTCGAAATGCGTTCAGTTCAGTTTATTGTGTGAGAGGGAAAGGGGAAATTGGGACATCCGTCTTCTAAAAGGACTGGCTGAAGTTTAGCTATAACTGGTGCCCGGCAATTCGAACGCACTCTTTGAACGATTCTGAAACTCCGATGCGAGGACACCACTGAACAGTATGGCCCCACAAGCGCGTCAATTCAAAAAGGTCAATTATTTGTTAAAAAAAACTGAACGAGTGGAACAGAGCGTGTCCTTTTCGATACAGATTTCTAAATTATTTTGGTCTTAGCGTTGAACATGAAACAACATTTAAAATGCCTCTAAAACGGCGGACACGGGCAAAAGGTCAGACAAAGCAGAAATCCTCTAAATCTCGAGGTAAGGTCTGAAGGTTGCCACGCTTGGCTGTGGAATTGTGATTTTATGACTTAGGCCTAGGCCCTCCCTACTGCCTTAATCCTAAACCAGCTAAATGTATTTGTATTGTATTGAGACAATTTGATGCAACTTGTATTTTGTCAAAAACGTGTAGAAATGGAATGCTCATCGTAAGAAGGGGTGCTGGGTCTATAAGCCTCGGCTTTTTCCCAGCATCCTACATGTTTGTTTGCCCCAATCATGAATAATAAATAACATTGTGTACATGTACGTACATGTATCTTGTTACTCTGAATTCATTATTCATCTAGCTGCAATGTTAATGCTTCAAATCTTCTCAGCTGAATTTTATTTTTAGGACGTTATCACTTTCTGATGGCTGTTATGACATTTGAAGGGAAAATTAGTGTTTTCCGAATGTGGAACTCTTTCCATTTTTCCATGCAGTGATATACATTGTATTAGCCATCTGAAAGAATTAGAACTGTCAAATATAAAAAACAGTGAAAATATTGACACACTGACTGAGGACTGGTATTCAATTTGAGCAGTCTCATCTAAACTTTGTACACAAGGGCGTCAAGTGGCAACAATTATTGAAAGTTTTAATTAAATTTGCAGTCCATTGAACCTCTTGGTGTCGGGCCTCCTGGGAGTTGGTTGTTAGCTTCGACTTGTCTGATAAACTGTAGAAAGCTCTATCTTGATTTACATTATGTAGGTACATAGTACATGAAGGTGCCAAGGACTGGTTGCAATATTCCAAGGTTTAATTCATGCTTTTCAAATTTCACATTTGTAGAGTCATCGTCAGAAGACACGGATCGTTGTACAGCAGAGGAAATTGTCAATAGACTGGCTAAAAAGTATTTATTGGTGAGTGAAAATGTGTACATGTATGTAACATTTGACAAGTTTTGTCACTGATGCTTCATTTCATACTACAGGTGGAAGCGAAAAGGCAGCAAATTTAATGTCACAAAAGATTTGCTGTAAAATTTTGCTTGAGTTGAAATGTGTTCAGCATTTGCAAATTGGCAGCAAGAATAGTTGATCTGACGTCACAAATTGGCATTTGTGTTCACTTTCATGCCCAGAATAAACCAGCCTTTACACTTTTGTTGCTACCAGCTGAAAAGATGGTAGCACTGAGATCATCAAAGCTTATCTAATATGTTCAAAAGGCTTGTAAAAAATTGGATTAAAGACTTGTCAGTGCTTTACAAGTGTATTGTACAAAGTAATTGTATTAGCAGAGTACTATAGCTATGGTCCCTGTACACTTCTGAAATTGTCAGTCTTGAAATTCGGCATTTTGTTCCTTCATGTATAAACCAGAAATCCAGCACAGACACTGAGCAGTCGGACCAAAAGGAGAATGAAAGAGCTTCAACCAGGGTGAGTAACTTCCTGCATATCACTTATCAGTTAAAAAAACATGAAAAATATATTTACTGTAATTTTGCCCCTGACCTGTACCGGTACATGTACATGTATGTATGTCATGGGGTATTATATCAGAGCAAACAAGCATACAACTTTTCTTCGCACAAATTGATGTCCTTGTTTTATTTTTGTACCATCCACGTATATTGTACATGTGCATGATTAGATATTAAAAAACATCTCGCCAAAAATCATGGGCAGTACAGCTTTCCTAATTTCCTTATATCCAAGCAACTGTTTCAGACTCATTGTGACTAGCATGCCCTCTTGCTCCCCTCTCCCTTATTACCAAGGTGGCCGATCCTTACGATGCAGACTTGGAGACCAGTGAAGTAGACACAGCTGCCTCGGTGGAAACAGCCAGCGACATGGAGTACCTCGAGGCCCAGCCCTCGCCGCGCATTCTCTCCCCTTCCAGACAAGCCAATGTGGCTCCTCTCCTCTCAGTCAGCAGTAAACATGGTAAGAAAATCTTCTCAAGCACCAGATCAGGGTATGATGATGGTTAACTTCTTGAAGGTGGACACTGTTTTCTGAATGATTTGTTTTTCAATGGCTGCAAAGGAATTGCAGTTGGAACGAATGAAAGAGTACTTCATGCTTTTTAGTAAATTCAAAAGAAAAATCTTTCTTGGCTTTTTAAATTCTTTTTTCAGGATGTACATTTAGTCCTTTTCTTCTGCTTTAAAAAACAGCTAACACTCAGGGATCAAGGGTATACATGTATCACTTTTTCTCCCCATATTTAAAAGAAGTCATGGAAAACGCCCAAGAATAATTGTTTACCACAAAAAGGGACTTACATGTACAGTGAGCAGAAAATATGCAACAGATGAGATTTTGGGGCTCAAACCTCTAAAATCTCTAAAGTATTAACAGAAAGTTACTAATTTGATCTCAAAGCTGAAAAGGTAGTAGTAAGAACAGGAAGCTCAGCATCTTGTTCAACTCTCTGCAGAATCATCAAGGCAGAGTTCGTCCAAGTTTCTATCAACCCGTCGGCAACACGAGTCCAGAAGGCCATCTGCCACCACCCCTCAGAAATCTGCCACAGCACAGGAGAAGCACTCCTTCCAGGGTGACAGCGGGTTGTTCATCTCCCCGCTTAGCAACATTCCCCGGCGCCATTTGCCCAAGATGAATGCGTCTGACACCTCCACACCCACGTCAGCCTGCGGCGACATCCGATCGGACCTGAATGACTCTTGCTTCGGCTTTGAGAGCCTGGTGGCACCGGATCCCCTCGCGCCCATCTCGCCCGTCGACCCCATTTCACCTACAGGTCAAGCTGCTCGCTCAAGGTCTGCTCTCAGTGATGTTTCACTGACAAGAGACAGCAGTGCATCTACCTCGTTCAGAGTGGGCCCAGCCACGGACTGTGGCCCACCCAAGCGGAAGGTGTCTGCGACCCTGGATTTGACGAGTCTTGTTCAGGAACAGCCACAGCCTGTCAAGAAACTGAAGAAAAAGCTTAAGCCTGATACAGCTGTGAGTATGCAAAGATACGTGTACTGTAAATGTACATGTAATTTTGGGGTTTCTCTCTTTTCAAACACAAACAAGGCTTACAGTTATGTAAATACCTGTGTGTAGTATCACAGAAGAGAAGGATTTTTACCATGATTTGCAGTGTCTCTCATGCTTACCATCTGTTCTCCTCACTTTCCATTTATGTAGAAGTCCATAGCATGTTAACTGGCAGGGATTTCCAGTGCCTGTTATACGCTGTTACACTAGTTAATCTGCATGCAGTACTGGGCAATGTCTTGTCCTCACACTTGAGTGAATCCCATTTGGGCGTGTACGCACGCAGAGGCTTGAACAAGTTGATGGATATTGAGTGTGTGTGATGCCCTCAAGGGGTCGGTGTGCCACAGGCAGGTACTGTAGGTGCATGGCAGAGCGCTTAGCACCACTGTCTCGTACATGTCAGAGTTTCAAAAAGGCAAAATCCCAGAAGGACCCTGCCAGTACAAAAATTGGGGTTCAAAGAAAATAATAATTAAGATGAACCACTCATGTTCTGCAGTTGTAAACATGTTAAAATGTGAAACAATTGGCTGACTTGCTGCACCGTGAAAGACATTTTGGTGGCTTCAACTTGAGTCTATCTTTGGTAAGACAACCAAATACGTGTACTTTACCAAGTCAAGGTACATTCTTATCAAATGCTTTGGCACAGACATGACAGAATAGTGTCAAGTACTTTTTAGGTACATGTACACTATACAGGTTTTGCCAGTGTAGACTATTAAGCACTAACCCTACTATTGTCTCAGAAATTGTCAGCAAACGGTCACCAAGGGTCAGTCTTTGTAAAGTCTAAACTTTGTAAAGGACCCTGTTTGTGGTATATTGTCCTTACATATAACTCCCCCTCCCATGTTTGACTGGGGGGCATGGGTGGTTACATGTACATGTATTTCATCTTCTACTTTTTTGTGGTGGGTTGTGAAGAATTTTTCAGACTTCCCAATAATCCAGATGTATTCAATAACACTCATGAAGGTGAACAATTTTTAAAAGGCCATAAATATGTATGGTTTTGATGATGTAAGGTTCTGCAGGAATGTAACACATACATGTACATGTATAATTACAGATGTATCATGAACATCACCCCCAAATTTCATATGCAGTTTTTGTGTACATGTTTGTTTGACGGGGCTGGAAAAGGTTTCTACATTTGCCAGATGGCATCCATGAATTGACAGCGTATTAGTGGTACATGTACATACATGTAAATGTAACTTTAACTAGCAAATTCTGCTTCACTGTTCCTGTCCTTAAAGAATAATTTTCAAGTGTCTCAATGGATTTTTTTGAAATTATTTTTAAATGGAATACAATGGGATAAATTGCCACGATTAAGGGCTGTACAGTGCTTGTACATGTACTTACACGTACTGCAGTGTTCTGTATTACCTTTTTTTGTCACACAGAAGCTGTCGAAGGCACAAGAATGGGCAGCCAAAATGGCAGAAGAGTTTCAAGACATTGAGATGCATGAGCTCACTATCGAGGGATGACAGACATGAGTTCTTCAGAATGATGTACAGTAAGAAGCACGTTACAGCGCAGAAGGTATGGATTTCATGCCAGGACTGTTCAAATGGCTCATCGCTACTTTTGTACTTGCTTTCTGTACTTTTGTACTTTTTTTCTTACTTGTGGTAGAAAAATTAATTGAGTACTCTGCAAGTCCCTAAGTAAGCTTTGTCAGAATCCAGAGAAAGCACCCTTTAGGTCTTGAATGCTCAGTGGATTCTCAAACGGACTCTGGCACAAGTACAGTTACTACCATGTTCACAATGTTTCTTATGTGGCTTTTACATTTTTGCCATGCCCTGAGCACTCCACAACCTATACTTCAAGTGTATCAGTGTGGGGGCTGTAGGATTGAGAGTGATTTCTGCAGGGGCCAATTTCATAGAGCTGCTTAAGCACAGAATTCGCTTAAGCACGAAAAAACCTTGCTTAATAAACAAAGGTTACCAGCTCAAACCCTATGTGATTTTCATGCTAACCAAAAGACATGTAAATACCACTCCAAAACAATATACATCACAAGAAGTTTTGCCTGGTAACCTGATTTGTCAAGCAAGGTTTTTCACGCTTAAACAAATTTTATGCTTAAGCAGCGCTATGAAATTGGCCCCTGTTTTTAAGCAAAAATCAGTGTCCAATGTAATGTCTACACTAACAACAGGGCCATTTTTACTTCAGAAGGAAACAAAAAGTGCTCCACTGTTTACATGTAAGCATAAATGTTTTGGGGGTTGAAATGCAGAAATTTATGGCCATAGGGGAAACACTGCTAACATGGCTGCTCCCTTTACTGTGTTCCACGTCATCTACAAATTAAGACATTTATACTTTACACAAACATGTACCCAGCCTTAGCCTCTTTTTGAAACAAAGCCAAGTGTCTCCCAGTGAATTAACAGTGAACATACAGGTACAGTACCTGTGTGCTTTACCTTGGGCAGCCGCCAAACGACCCACATTCACCAACATCAGTAAAGGGGAGACAGTAGGATGCAGTTACGGTTTAAGAGGTGGGCAGAAAACCCCAGAGGAATATTCTGGGTAAAACCCCAAAGAGTCAGGTAGGGAATGAAAACCCAATCCACATGTGGACCAGGCCGGGAATCGGACCCAGGACCGCAGAGCTGGAAGGTGTGGAAAGAACTACCTTGCCAACGTGACTCCCCATATACCATATCAAGATCTCAAGTGGAGAAAAAGATGAAGTCCTGTTCAGCAAATGTGTTAAGAGAGCATCACATTTCAATACTCTGTACTCTCATGATGGACTTCACAGCTTTCCCCATTCCCTGTCTATATGTATAAGAAATGACTCAGTTATAAAGCTACCTGTATTTTTTAAGTCAGTGGTACAAAATTTATAAATAAAACGCACACTATGAGGAATAACTGATGCTTAAAATATATTTATAGAATATCTGAAAAGAAAAAGTGTTTCTTGCACAATTTGATGCAGGATTGGGAGCTGAGATTCACTTAAGGCACAGATGAGCTTTGCATAGATAGAGCAGGTAGCTGTAACTGACATGAAGCAAACACTAGATGTATGCTGCTGCAAATATAAATGTAACCACTCCTAATGAGAGCACCCAATCATGCCCTGACTCTGTATTCATTTGTACATAAATAACTTCATTTTGGGGCGTTACTGGAAAGAAGCATTATATTTCTGACAATTGAAAAATCACAGCTTAAAACAACCATTCAAATCTTGACGCCACAAGTCAGGCATAAGTAAAAGGCCTTATTGAGAAGGAAGCCATAAACCATTTGGATCATATTCCCTGAATCTGTTTATAAGTTATAAACTACTGAATGGGTTGATGCCAGACTATTTATGATCGGCTCGCATTCCAATTAGCACCCCTTTCAGTATTTTCAAATGAGGCTTGAAATAAAAAGGTATTTTCTGTCACAAGTCTGAAATGTTTCTTCAGATTAGACAGGAGCTAATCTGTCATGAAATTTCCTTATATTGCATCCATTTCCACTCTCATTTCCAAACTGAAGAGTTAACCCTACTTGCAATTTCCATATGGCTGACTCATTAATAAAGTCTATAGATCTCTCTCATTGGACACCACCTTTGTGTGAAAATTACAACTGAATGTACACAAACCCACCTGGTGCCTGTGCAGTGTACGAGGTGTGCAAATGTTTTATACTCATACACAAAATGATCCAAGTATCTGCAGAATACGGCGCAACCAATACGCCTCATGAAAATAATTCAAAAATGTCAATGCAGGAAGTAAGAAGTGACGTCATTTCAGAGAGATGTTAAACTTTAGGGAAGTATGAAGATAAAGGAATGCTTTTGTCACACTGTTTATGTCCATTTACATGTTTACATGTAGTTCATATGAATGGATTTTGACTGGATGAACTACAGCAGCAATGCAGGAATATATATTGTAGATTGGGTTTTTGCTTTTTTTTTTTTTTTTAAAGATCAGACAAGTGGAGGTTTTGATTTAGAAACTGTAAGCAATTTTTTTTTCAAAATATGCATTGTCTTTTGCCATGATTTACTCCGTGCAAGCAAGAAAAATAGTTGTACATATGTACATGTATTTTCGTTTACAATTTGTCACATTCGATTCATATGTACACATGTACGCGTATACAGGAACCTGCTGCTAGAAAGTTAATTATTGAAATGAAAAAGATTTTTAAAAAAAGGAAAACTTGTGGGTTTCTATTTGTTTTGTTGGATTTCATGGAGTCAGTTATGTTCATTTGAATTCTTCATTTAGGGTTTAAGTGTATATCATTTTGAGAAAACTCAGTTGACTGATCACTAACGGTCTTTGGGGGAAAAAAGAGTACAAGTACACTACACATGTACCTTTAAAAAATCCTTGAGTACTCCATGTGGCTTGTTTGTGAGAAATCTATGAATCGGCCAAATCATACATGAAATAGAAATAATCTGAACCTGAACTTGAAATTATATTTTCTTGACAAACTGCTTTTGATTAATGCGATTTATTTTTATCTTTTCCACACGTGTGTATCAGAGTACACATATTTTAGATACCGGATTTAAATTAATCGTCAAGACTGAGATATTGTGATATTTTGTGGTACAGTTAGAAGACTGAAACTAAACTGTTCAGAGAACTGTGAAAAAGATTTCAATAGAAAATTACCACATGTTGCCCTCTTCGAAAAAGCTTAGAGAGGGACAAAGTTCTAATTTATTTAAGTGGGGAAATGCAAACTTTTATAATGGATGCATCATCCGTAATAACTCTTGCATAATTGATGTGTTTATAGTATATTGTATGTGCATGTCCTCAGTTTTCTGTGACGTATATAAGCTCGATTTGTCTAGCGAATATTCATTTAGCACTCTAGTTCTTTGAAACGGTGGCCAACATATTTCTTTTCAAAAGAAATGGAGTACCAGGTGCTAATTAAGCATCGGGTATTAAAAATGTATATACTGTACATGTACATCGTATTTTTTTTCAGTTTTCACATTTTAAGTTTAGTTTGATCTTGTAAACCCTCCTAGTAGATTAGCATTTATAAACATATACATGTACATGTACTTATTTTGTTTTGAAGTGCTCTAGAAAAAATAAACCAAGCATCCAGCTGATGTCATGTTAAGTGCTCTGAGTTCTGAAGTGTATACATAATGATTGTCAACGTGAAGAAACATACTCCGGTGTATACTCAGTGATTGGTTGAGCCGATCCACTTGGCATTTGACGACAAGGGAGAAGGCTTCAACTCTGAAAAAGCCTTATTACTACCTTCATCCTGTGATGTAAGAAGAGAACGATTTTCAGACAAGCTTTGTGTTACGACCGGTTGGTTGGTGTGAGCATGGAGGTAGCTTCTTACCTCTATGGTGTGACAAGTTTCCAAACTATACGAACATTGTATTTAGAGACAGGTATTGCCCATCCCTTTTTAAATACATGTATGTACCCTCCTCTGGTGTGCTGATTTTGGCCACCAGCTACCCCCTCCTACATTTCTGGCATCGCTTGCCCCATCATCATTACATGCTGTGGAGATAGTCACGTAACAGAGGACTACGTGTACTGACAAGAACAGATGTTTCTGATTTTATGGCAAATACGAGTCAGCAAGCGCTTACTACAGGCGCGAGAATTTGATTTTTTGCCCGTTAACTAAATGGAAATCGTGATCAATCTCTTTCTGAGGCCTTTGAAGAATTTGAATAAACGAATAAACGTGGAGAGAAGCGGATGACCTATAATATTGGCCCTACCAAGAAATCACTGCTTTTGCACAGAAGAAAGTGCTCAGTTCGTATACGCATTGTACCTCTCCAGTTCAATTGTTTTTTAAACTGAATCTGGTGTCCAGACACCCCGTTATGACTGCCATTTGCACATTGGCATTTGGAGACAAGCTTGTTTCAAATATGAACTAGCACTTGAAAGCTTTCATCAAGATGTTTACTTCAGTTCTATCTTTACCATCAAACTGCTTCATTTGATGTGCCATGGATCACTGTTCCTATAACTGTTCCTAAAAAGTTACAGTAACCACCTGGACCCTTCGTAGGTTAGCCGTTTAAATAACGCGGCGGCTGACCCACTGTATATGGACGGTTGTGTCGGCCTGAATATTTCGACTGACACTGGAGATTTCGTTGACAGGTGTTTTTCCAGGGCCCTGTCAGTTTTGACGTTGTGGTTGATCGAAATGACGATAAATAAATGCAGCCATTCTATATCCAGATTATTGGTATCAACTTTTAGCAATTATTGTGTCAGTTTCAAGAATAAATGACGGTAGTGGGCGTCGGTGTGCCGTGAGAAATATCAAAACGTGCATCTGGTAATGTATCTGATGTTGGTGTTCGGGAAGCTCGCAGGCATGCGTTGTCTTTTTATAACATAAAGGCAAAAAAGAAACGCAACTGAAACAACGAGCGACTAATCTTATCAAAATTATCCTAAACTCCATCTCCACCCACCTTCAAAACACCTAAAAATACACTCAAACTGTGCTAATTTCCTTGTTATATTATGCTTTCGAAATACAGCCTTAAATTACACATTCCCACAGATGGAGGGGGTGGTAAAATGGACATCTGGTGCAGCGTGTCTTTGCCAAGAATGACAGCTGCAAAGCATTTCTGAACAGAAGGCTGGATGTAATTAAGAAAGAAACCTTTTTTCTTTTTTCCAAACACGGTGTGGGCTTGATTACAAACAAAATACTACCCCAATTTTATCTTCTACTCAAAGTGGTCTATATAACACTGGGGCGAAGTGTTGCTGCTTGTCACAGAAACCCTGGAGAACGTGGTCTGCACACACGCGGCTCTGGTGAGAAGTACCGGATAGACTGAGAATTAAAAGGTAAGATTACTTTCAGTCGTGGTTATGAAAAACATTTAACAGCTTATAACATTAAAAACTCTATCATTTAGCATTTATGGGTCTATTGAATAATCTCGTAACACTTGTTTGCATAGTAGATCCAACGAGTGACTTTATGGGTATTCAACGTTTCGGAAACGTTGAGTACCCTCCAGTTCTTTTTTGTTTTACACAACTTGCCACCTTCACCATAAGAAGCTTCAAAGCTTATCCGAGTATCTATGTAGTTTACTAATTTCCATGTTTTTATCCCAGCTCTTCACAGCCTTGAGCATTCAAACAAAATTAAAAAGGAATCGTCATTTGATATACTTGAAGTAATCACACTGGATACAGGGGATCGCAGCGGCTGAACTTCGACCGAAGGGAAGCATGACACAGCCAACGCGTAAAGTGCATCATCATGCAGGCCTACAATTTTTTTCAAAAAATAAAATTCAAAATAAGTACAAAGCCCTGCTTTGCTGTACACAAAAGCACTGATACACTTTTGCTTCGTGCATCCCAGGTTTTGGACCTTGTGACTCGAATCCAACATGAAGAGCCTGACCATAGCAGTCACTTTGATGACGACATTTGCTGCTTTTAGTCTCAGCTACGGCCTCTGCAGACCTCCGATCGGCTGGCACTCCAAGAGCCTGGTAGAACGCATGAAGCTGGAGAAGGCCAAGGTCGTCGTCCTGGCCACTGCCGTAGCCACCCACCCGGCTTACCCCTACAAGTACCCGTACACCGCAGACCTGACCGTTGACTGCATTTTCAAGGACACCAGTGGGGAAGCTGAGCGCCTGCCACTGCAGCTCAACAGCGTCCCGGGATTCGGCGGGACCTGGGACTGCGCTGAGACCAGGGTCGTGGCGGGAACGCAGTACATTCTGTTCCTGAACCGCGAGGGCAGTCTAGTGCGAGTGGATGAGGTTAACGATCAGGCTGGAGCAGAACCAGCCATCCCATCTAGGCTGGAGAAGGTTTATGCCAACTTCCAGTGTAAAGTATCTAGACAGTAACACGAACAGAGACGTGAATCGTTTCATTTTCATCAAGTCGTTATTAAAATGATTGTTTTTTTATATACTTCATTTATTAGAAGACCCAACCGGCTGCATTATTGGCAGCTTGCCTCTGCTCAATATGTACTCAACATGTACTAAAAACTCAAAAACCACTTTCTTCTTTATCAATCTCAATGTTTGCAGTAATTGTTGGCTCTATATTTACGTCCATCTATATACTACGTTTCATTTTGCCTGGTTCTCTAATTTTAGGGCATTTTTCTGACGCACTTCAGCAAACTATTGATTACATGTAGAAACATATCGCGAAGTCTGAATTTTAAACTATATTTAGACTTATCAATTACGTGCACTATTATGTAGCAATGAATAAAGAAATAAAACTTCTGTCATAACAAACAAATATTATATAACGACCAAAAATGAGTAAATATCACGGAAGCGTCTCCCTGATCCGTCTGTATATTTTATTGCATTTCATACAAAAAAGATAACGGTAAATGATGACTCAAAAAGTGCTTTGTTTGATTGGCTTAAAGTTTTCAGACATGTAAGAGCGTTGATATTTCTTAAAGGAACCAGGAAATATAAATATTTGTATAACTTTTACAAAAAACCCTTGAAATTGCATCTTTGAGTTTCAATTAACCTCATTTTTTGTTTTTCAATTTTAACCCATATTTTGATGCTGTTTTGGTTTTTATGCTAATGCTATTTGCATATTCATGAGCAGAACTATGATGTCATCCAAGGCACTGAATCTCAATGTTGCACTGATTTGTGCACAGAAAATTTCTAGAGTTTTGTAACCACTGCTATGGCAGATTTAATTTTTTCTTCTTTAGTAATTTATTGCTGTGGAAGTATATGGTAATAATCCAGCAAAAAACATTTTCACAGAAATGTTCCCAGATAGAAAATTTGGGATTCACAATTTC